>JAMXBD010000967.1:0-544811 GCA_024138025.1 Combretum micranthum | reverse complement strand
TTTATGAAAAATACAGTTTATAGCCTTTTTATTCGTATTTTCTTACTACCAGTAATTAAGTTGTCTTAATTACTATTCATTACTATTCATAAGTACAACCATTACTACTCACAAGTACACCTACTTACATCCTTACAACCACTCAATTTCATTTCTTTTCAAGGATTATTTGTCTCTAATTTTATTATAAGTTATGACATTAATGTACAAGCAATGGCCGGGTGAAACCCCATCAAGGCTCATTGTGCAATTTTTTTTAAATGTTTTATCCCATTTAACCTAATTTCATTTTATATATAAACCCTTTCTCTCTCTCTCTTCATTCTTCTCATTTTCAAACTTCCAAAAGGTGAAAACACTCTCATTTCTCTCCTCTCCACCATATTGCCGTGATCTTCATGGCCTCTCACACACACACACACAACTTTCTTTTCTTCATTTGTCTTCTATTTTACTCTTAAGTAACAAGAACCTAGCTTCTTATCTTAGATCTTTGTAATGGCAAGGATATTCTTGGATATTTCACAACTAAATGTCCCATGATCTCTTGCTAGGGACAACGAAATATCAATACAAGAATACCAAACCATCACAAAAGTAATTTTGCATTTTAAACAAGCTTTCATGCTATAAGCTTCATGATCATTCATCTAAAAGAGTTTTGAACAAAAGATCTTTCATAAAAATGTAGTTTTATGTTTTCAAAAACCTATTTAAGCACTTAAGATAGTAGATCTATCATTTTCCATTCATATTCATGTAGGCATTTAAATCTCATCTATATTTTGAGTTTATATGCATTAATGGCATCAATGCTTGTCTTGAGTAAATAATCTTGCTAGTATATAGATCTATAGTAATGAGTTAATGAAACCAAAAAGGAAAACTATTTTCAAGAAATGAACAAAGGAAAATTCGGATGATATGAGAAACCTAGTTTAAAAACCCTTTTACCAACTCAAAACATGTATTTTACAAGAAAAATGAAGTCTATAGTGATAGTTAATGTTTGATGATATTTTTCATGAGTTTAAATAGTTTTTGCCAAAGAAAATATTCAAACAGAGATGAAGTCAATAGAAGTTTTGAGTTGAAAGTCTTGTAAGCAAAATTCGTAATAATGAATAGATGGTTAGAAAACACTAGTTTTCCAACATCAAAAATGATATTTTCTTGAATAAATGGAGTCCTTAGGGTATAGATAAAATAAATACCTAAAGTTCTAAGTATAAAACATTTTTCTCAAAAGAATCCACTTAAAAATAAATTTTGCTAAATTCGGATTTTTGGAACCATCTTAGTATAAGACTCACTTAAAAGTTTACAAATGAAGATTTAATTAAAGAAATAGAGCCTTAGGATATAGCTAATGTAAGGGTCAAAATTTCTTTAAAGAAAGTAGAGTTTTCCAAAGGAAAATCCTTAGAATAAGTTAGTATGACCAAGTGTAGTAAATTTATTTGTTAAACAATGCATGAAATAATGTCCTAACCCAAAGGTTATTTAAATTCTTTAAATCTAAAATTTATAAGAACTTAGACACCTAAGTTCATATCATGACATTCATGATAGAGAAATTCATCACCATGGCATTTAGTTTTCATTTTTCACTTAGGAATCTCAAGAGCATTCTTAAAAATCGCATTTTCGAATCAACATAACCGCTGTACAGATCTGATCCTTCACTTCCGAGGCTTAGATATTTTAAAAACTTGATTTAAACTTCATATTTAGAAAGCTCTTTCGAAGTAGATAGAAATCGATATAAAATTTGTGAAATTCCGAGTTAAAACGACCAAGTTATGGCCATTTTAAATTGGAACTTTGGAAATGACGCGAATTTCAATTTCATTAAGTTGTCTTAGAGTTTTTAGTGTTCTGAGATGGTAGAATACTTATTAGGGTGTTTCTATTATGTTTAGGCAAACCCGAGAACGTTGAATCCTTACCCCGGACTATTACTATTAAGAGACCGGCGAACCCATAGCTGAGTGAGTTTCTCTTCCCGATTCATTTATTGTATGTGCTTGATAAATTAGTGCACTAGAATGTAGGCCAAATGAACTGAATATGTATGTTGATAATGATATGAGAACTCAAAATAAGAATATCGAAACCGGGTGATAAATTCTGGTTGCGTAGTTAGTTATGATGTATTGTTTGAGAAATTGTTTGATCACCTGAATAAAATGACTTAATCAACTATTCGGACTAATGCCAAATTTTGACATATGCATATCATAATGGGAAGGAGCATTAGCATTGTTCGGTTAATCGTGATCCATAAACGAGATTAATTGTTCGGTTAATCGTGATTCATAAATGAGATTTATTGTTCGGTTAATTGTGATCCAGAAACGAAATAATTGTTCGGTTACCCATGAACCATAAACGGCATAAAGTTAGTACCGCAGTATTCCTTAATTTGCTAACCCAGGATGGAGGGCGCAAGTCCATCCACATATGATTTCCGGATAGTCATATGTATGTTGTTCTCATGTGTTTGGTGCATTCACTTGCTTGTTTAATCACTTGTTTGAATTGTTATGACATGAATGTGATTGTGGAAGATTTCACTCACTAAGCTAGTTAGCTTACGTCCCTACAGTTTTTTCCTTTTGCAGCTACCAAATTTATCGCTTAGGCAGATTGACCCGACCGTACAAGTACAAGAGCTAGAAGTTTCCCCTAGAAGTTGGAAACTCTGTTTAGACTTCCATAGGAAACTTTTAAGACTTTGGATGTGTAAACCCCTAAATTTTCGGAATCGGTTTAGCATAAAACCCTAAACCGGAAGTCAAACGGAACCCTAAAAGTCAACAAAACCCTAGTTTACCGTATCCATCTAAATCCGGCATTGCCGTTTTCTTTGGCCCTAGAAAACGAAGTTGGGATAATTAGCTAAAATAGTTCGTAATAACCATAGGTTTTATAAAAGTTTCAGTTTCGCGAAATTCGGGTGTCCTTCGAACCCGATCGGACACAGTTCTCGAAAAACGTGTCCGGAAGCCCGGAATAGTAAAAATATTCCGAATACACCGTTAGACTCGTAAAAATATAAGTTTTCCAAAAATATCAGTTTCGTAATTTTTCGGTAAGTAAAAATAACAGATATAGCTATTATACGCGTATTTTCTTACTACCGGTACTTTAATTGTCATATCTACTTTACATTACACTATTCATTACTATTCTACACTATTCTTTTATCTCTACTTTTTCTTACACCTACTCTTACACTCTACATAACCTATAATCTTAACTTTTTACCTTTCCCTAACTTTATATCACATCTACCTTACATATTACATCTTTTATTTTCAAAAAGTCAAAAAAAAAACACTCCCCTCCCCCATGCATGGCCGGCGCCCCCCTCTCTCTAATGCCCTCAATTTGTTTTAATTTTTTTATTTTAATCACACAAAAATCACTCCTCAATTTCCTATAAATACCCCCCCTCCTCTTTCACTTCTTTCACACCACTTCTACACTAAAATTACTCTCTCAAAATCTCTCAAGAATTTCTCTCCAAGAAGTTCTTCAAGAAGTCCTCTTTAAGCTCATCTTCTTTAGGTAAAAGTTCCTCAAGAAGTCTCCATGTTCATCTACTTAGTATGAGCTTAGTGTGTGTTTTCTAAAACCATGAAGGTTAAGAAAGCAACAATAGGTTCATACTTTGTTTTTGTTCATAATCATAATTCCTTTATGTTCATGTTTCCTTATATTCATTTATGTTTCTCTTATGTTCATTTATGTCTCTTTTATGTTCATAACTATCTACTATATCTATATAGCTATATATACTATTTAGAGCATATAAGCTCATGATCTTGCAATTTATTTACCTTTCATGCAATTTATTTACTTCAATGCATTTTATTTATTCCAAGTTGTTTTTAAGACTAGTCTCTAGTCTTAGACTTGTCCTCATCAAGTCAAAACAAGTTTTCTTTCTTTCATTTTATTTTATTATGGGACTAGTTTACTTCTTAGTCCCGGGAGCCTTGAAAAAGCTAAGACTCCAATACTTGACTTTATTATTATGCTTTATGTTATTTTGGTTATTATTATTCTCATAATCATGTTCATTTAGATTGTTGTCCATAATTTTATTTAAACAAAAAGAAGAATTTTGTCACTTAGAAATAAGTTTATGTAAAGTATAAAATCTAAAGCAACACAAATAAACTCATTCCTTTTCATGTTACAAAAAGAACTCACTATAATTTTATAAACTACTTTTACTTTAAAAGCCACTTAGATCTTATTATCCCACCTTGTTTTTCAAAAGAAAATATTTTGTTGACAAAAATGGTTCTTTTCATAAGAAAGAAAATAAGATGGATGACTAAGGAAATTTTTAAGTAAAGACCTTTGCAAACAAATAGGCAAAGAAAATTTATGGTTTGAAAATAATAAAGTTATTTCTTTTCAAGTTACAAGAAGAAGTTAATAAGATTATAGAAATTAGTTTTTCTACAAAAAGTCCTTAATTGTTCCACATTGTTTTTATGAAGAAAACAAATTTTCATGCATGGATGATTATTTTTGAAAATGAGAAAAAGAATGAGAAATATCAAGTAAGGATTTTTGCAAAACAAGTAAACAAAGGAATTTACACAAGAAAAATGAAGAATAGCATATTTCCTAGAAAACTTCAAATATAGTATTAATGTAACTTAGAAAGTAGAAAATTTTATTTTCAAAGTCACTTAGAAAAGAAAATAAATAAAACCAACATAAAACGTTTTTAGAAAAACAAGGTATTCATTTCAAAGAAATTTACAAAAACAATTTCCGAAAAGCTTCAACCCGACATTGTTTTACCTAAGAAAAATAATTGGACAACAAGACACTTGAGCATGCTTAAATATGAGTTATATAGTTATAAAAAGAGAATTTTTCAACTATATAGATAACTAAGTATTTATCAAACAAATTTTGATTTCTTGAACCAAAGTTGTTTTTACTTGGAAATCCGTGGTGAATTTTGTCACCACTTTTCGGAGCCTATATGGCTTTGTTTGTGGAAATAATTTTGGAAATGGGTAGATCTTTTCGAGTAGGTAGAAATCGGTATATTATATGCGCGATTCCGAGTTAAAATGACCAAGTTATGGCCATTTTAAGTTGGAACATTCTTCTATACGAACTTTAACGTTCTTTGACATTGTTTTGTCAAAATTCAAGAAAATCATCAAGAAAAACTCATTGTGGGTATTTTCTTTGGTTAGGTACCCCGAGGAAGGATTCCTTTACCCAGAACTATTACGATTAAGTGGAGTGTGTGAACGACTCATCCGCTTAGAGGAATAGACGACAATGGCATCGTGAGTTTATTTCCATTAAATGCTACACTTGTTGTGCTTGTAAATTAGTTGCACTAGAGTTAGGAAAAGATAAACCGATATGCATGTAAAATAATTCCTTGAAAGAATTCTAAGAATATCGAAGCCGAATTGTTCTAAGTGATTGTTTTAGTTTAATATTGATTTGTGTGAAATTCCTTGATCGCCATAAAGTTGAAAATAATTATGTTATGACTTTATAAATTAATGAACTCATGCATACCACGAAGTGAGTCACATTGCATGGTTGGGTTATTATCCTTGGGTGAGAAGGATAGTAAGCTCATGTCGAAAGCAACACTTGGCGGAATATCCGAAAGCGATTGCTTGGCGGCTTAATGGAACATGCTTGGCGGTTGATCCGAAAGCAAGGTCAAATCAAGTAGATTCGGAATACTTGGCGATGAGTGCTCGCAAGTTTAAAAGTTTTTAATGAATGCTTGGCGATGAGTGCTCGCAAGCTTAAATTTTCTGTTATTAAAACTACTTGTTTTGAGGATAAGTATCACCAAACCCCGAATGGAGGGCGTAAATCCATTCAACATATAGTTCCCGGAAAGCTATATGATTGTTTGCCCACGTGTTGATGCATTACATTTGTGATTAACAACTTGTTTGAATCTTGTTACAAGAAGTTATTTATGGAAATAGTTCTCACTAAGCCTATTAGCTTATACCCCAATAGATATCTTTTGCAGTTCCCGTACTTATGGTTAAGGCCACGTGGACCATGCGGGCAGGTAATCCCTTGAACATTAGAAATCTGGGTAAAGTTAGCATAGTATTAGCATGCAATATTTATATAATAGATTAGTAATTTAGGAATTGTCCCTAAGTTTGTAAAGTCTTTGCCATGAACAAATAATTATTGTGATCTCTTTTCTTAATATGTTTTTATATCTCCTTAAGCTTCATTATTCCATATATGGTCCTCTAAAATTGTGAAAGTAAGCCTTACACTTAATATAAAAGCTTTTGGAAATGACTAAGGTTGTCATACTTAAGCTTTAATATTGAGTGTGACAGACTGTCACGTTTAGGGTACCCATTGGGGCATGACAGGATGACTGTATAAGGCCATTGAATATTCTTTTGCAGAGGAATGCTCCTTAGTAAATGTAATGTTTATTTATGTTTCATGAGTTATATCCTACTGCTAATGTATGCCAAGTTAAGCTTTTATCTCCATTCGTACTTGTATTCTATTGTCGTAAAGGTACGCCTTACATCTATATGAGACTCTCGAAGGACTAAGGCGGTAATTCGGGAATCTTGTATGGCATGTGGCGGAATGTTACATATAAGATACCCTATGGGGCGTGACAGTCTCATCTCGATATACTTATTATTCATTCAATCAAAATTAGATCACAACTCATCATAATTTTATCTTTTCATAATTCCACTGCCACTACAATTACAAGCACATACATGAGCACAACTATTTAAGAAATGAACTCACTTAGCCATGGAGTGGAAATCCACTTAATCGTAATTGTCCTTAGGAAGGTCTAGTCCGTCTCCCATGTCTCCTAATCAAAAGAAAAAAAACCTTAATGAGTATTTTTATGGAGTTTGAATGAGCTTATAAATTTTATTCTACCAAGTTCGTCAAAATTCGTCTAAGAGGAAATTCCAACTTAAAACGATCATAACTTGCTCATTTTAACTCAGAATTTTGACATATTATATACCGATTTTTACCTATTCGATGAGAGCTATCTATTTCTAGAGTTGTTTCCGACAAACAAGGTCATTTAGTCTATGAACAGAAGCGTACAAAATACTATACGGATTCCCCTTTCCACAATTCAACTTCTAGTTTCATTTCAAGCATTATACTAAAGCTTTGATAGATACTTAGCTATCTTTATATTTTGTAGGACTCTATTATATACATATATAACTCAATACCATGCATGATTCATGGGTGTTGGAAATTCCTAATTTCTCATATACTTAGATACTATCAAATAAGAAGTATGTGACCTTACTTTTCTAACTTTGTTTCTATAAGTGCATCATGTATATATGTAATACCTATAACCTATTATCATGAAGGTCATGGAATGACTATGTATATGTATATCCTTAATGTTATAGTATTAAGAATTCTTTTTGAAAAATTTTTACTTTGCAAAACTTTTGAAATTACTAGACTTAAGAGAAGTGGTTTTCTTTCTTGAAGAATCACATTTGCTTTCATCAAAACTTAACCTTGATGACCTATATAGCCATTACCTTCATTATTTTAATAAAAACTTCATTTTGGGGTTAGAAAATAGATGTTTAAATAGGTGGTTTGCCTAAGTACGAATTTTACAAAATCTTAAAGAATGAAAACATTGTTTCACCTATTCTTGGAAACCATTTATTGTTCTAAGATTATATTTTGATAAACCTCTCTCATTCTTGTCAAAAATGGGGTCTTTATTACATGTATTCTCTAGGACTTTCATTTTCCTATAAAAATCATTTTAGCATTTGGAAATAAGTGTTTAAATAATGGTTATTTTCAAATCCAAAGTTTTGAAAAATTTATTTGAGTTTGTTTTCTTTGTAAAACTCATTTAGTCTTTCAAAAACTATTTCCTAATCAAACCTACCCATTAAGGCTTCCATTTCTTTAATAAAAATCTTGTTTTGGAGTTGAAAAATGGGTGTTTACATTTCAAGCTTCTTTTATTACGAATTTAAAACTTATTTTTGAGATTGAAATATCACCTTTGTAAACTTGCCTTTGTTTTGAAAATATTCCTTAATAGATCTAAGCTTTTCTCATCAAGATCATCTATTTATGATATCTATTCCCTAAGCCCTTCATTTTAAATCAAAAATACACATTTTGAAGTTGAAAAATAGGTTTTCTAAATAGGGTTCCTTTTTTATCCGAATTTTCAAAACTTATTTTTATTTGTTGAAACTAACATAGATCTTGAGCTTTCTAATACTTTTCTACTATCATCAAGTTATTACAAGTTATTTAAGAACATAAAACAAAAGTCTAATGCATGTGTGAACTTAAAACAACTAAATATAGTCTACTAAACTAGTTATAAATGCATGAACACTATGATGGTTATGTGAACATGAATAGATGATGAATATATGCACAAATCATTAATAATAATAACATAACTTAATAATAAAAAGATAATAGCAAAATAACTCAAATAACAAGATCTAAACATTGTGATGGCAAGGATCTCATGTTCAAGTATTTCCACATCCCTAGCTTGAAGCTCATGGGGATTTTATGTGAAATCACACATGAATGAACTTGGTATTACATGTTTTTAAGATATTAAGGTATAGATCTATTACCTATTGGTGTGTGGAGTAAGAAACTTGAAAGGAAAACAAAGTGTGTGTGTGTGTATGTGTATAGGGAGGGGAGTGCACGGTTTGGAAGAGGAGAGGAAGAGAGAGTTTTGCAACAATTTTCTAAAGTGAGAAAGAAGAAGAAAAGAAAGTGAAAAGAAATTAGCATAAAGAATTTTTTATAGACTTTGTGGATTAGGGTTTTCTTGAATAAAAGAAATTAAATAAAACAATTTGAGAGAGGGAAATGGGAGGGGAGTTGTGCCTGTCTTCAAAGGGAAGAGAGAGACGGTTTGTTTGTTTTGTGTTGTGTAAGATTCAAAATTAATTAAGTAATTTAGGTAATAAAGTTATATTGGAAAAGTAAATTGTAAGAAAAAAATGATGTAATTGTAAGAGTAGGGTGTAAGGATGTAAGAAATAAGTTATGGATAGTTGTACTTGTGAATAGTGTAGAAGAATTCAAAATGTAGATTTGACATTTAAAGTACCGGTAGTAATGAAAACACGATAAAAAGGTTGTAACTGTAACTTTTATAACCCGAAAAATTATATAATTGTTATATTTGGAAATCTTATGAAATTACGAGTCTAACGGTACTAATATCGTATATTTAATATTTCGAGCCCTAGGACACGCTTTTCGAAGCCTGTACCCAATGGGGTTCGAAATAGATCAAAAATTCGCTAATCTTATCTTTTAAAGCATCCTAGTGTTATTATGAACCAAACTATACCCTTACTCATAATCCGACTCCTTGGTTTAAGAATACGGGATTGCCTGATCTAAATTACTAGGGTTTCCTGGGAATTTGTTGACTTAGGTTTTTCGATTGACTTTCCAGTTTAGGGTTTGAACTTGATATTGCCTTAAAATTTAGGGGTTTACACAAACTACTATATTCCACTTAGGGTTCTCGAGTGATTTTCCGGTTTAGATCTTTGCCAATTTGAAAACTGGAGGTTTATGTTTACACAACACATTTAGTTTGAGAATTTTATTTTTTGTAAGTATTTAATATCTCTTAACGTTTTCTAAATTATTGAATTGGGTTTTATTTCCGAAGGTTAATCATTATTTACTTTTTAATAATTTGTTTTTGGATTCTATATTACCCAATTTTTATAAGTCAGAGTTACGTATAGAATTTGTCATACGTGATGGTTTTGGATTTGAAAACCGTTGAGTTCCTATTTTATTTTTAAGGATTCTCATTTTCCCAAGATTTAAGAATTTCTAGATTCGTTCGTGATTTAAGGCTAGTAGAAGCTTGGTTTTAAATTTGGAGTCATTTTTAGAGTTTACTATTGAAGGTTATTTTGGAATTATTTACTGAAATTTTTCAGGGCTTACAACACCTATGAACACTAGTGTAAAACTAGACAAAGATGAAAAAGGTAAAAGTATTTATGAAAAGATATATAGTTGCATGATAGGTAGTTTGTTATATTTAACAGCTTCTAGACCTGATATCATGTTTTTTATATGTGTATGTGCACAATTTCGATCTTGCCCAAAAGAATCTCACTTGAGTGCAGTCAAACACATCTTCAAGTACCTTGTAGGCAATATTGAAATTGGCTTGTGGTATCCCAAACATACTTTGTAAACCTTGGTTTTCCTAGTAACCAAGTAGACTTTGGGAACTGGAAGCCAAAACTGTCACGCCCCGAGGGTATCATATAGTAGTAAACAAGATACACTTGAATACTATTACTAGTTTACCTTCTGAGAATGACATATTTCAATAAACAGGATCTTTTAGTTGCTTGGATAAGGTGAATAAATATATATAAGTCATAAATTAGTAAATAACTGTCACACTAAGTTTATAAATAATAATAAAAATGTTACAGACCATAACATTTCTATGAACTTCTGTAAATACATAGCTAAAGTTTCTAATGCAAGATACTTGCAACTGAAATAGAAATATATATTCTTATCCTATACTATTCCTTAAGCTGCGGCTTCTAATTTCTTACCGGGACCATGCTCCTAGTAGTAATGAGCCAAGGTCACAGAGTGAACCTGAAAGGACTGTTGGAGGTGTGAGCTAAACCATGAGCTAAACCATGAGCTCAGTGAACAACCAGAACTTATCACATAACACACACAAGTTATTTAGCAATCGTATGAAATGTATCAATCAAACATATGTACAAATACAAGCCTGGATAACCCAGAATCCAAACAAGATGAAGATTTGCGCCCTCCCATCGGGGTTGAAGGATCACAATCTATGGCCTACCTACCTAGGAGAGACTAAGCTTTTAGGAAACAAAAATGCTCAATTTAATTATCTCTTTGAATTTATTGTGTCTTAACATTCATTTCCTGCTTTAGCTTTAGAAACTCCACTAAGTGTTAGTCATTTCCAAGCAATACCATAAACGACATCCTTCATTTACCATTTAGTTCCTATGGTATCAACAGAACAAAGGTAATCTTGCGATTAACTAATAGCTTTCTTGCCTAGATAAACCAAGCATTACCAGAGATCTGAAATACTAGCACGTAGTAGGCTACCGCTTACTCAAATGCTATTTTATGTAAAATATGCAATGCATGTATAATTTCCACTATGGTACCAGTAGTTTTTCATTCAATTGAAGGCGATCAAGCAATACAGACATTCAATCATGTTACATACACAATATAGTCATACATTATTCTATTGTCATTTTTATTAGAGTGACTTGGCAATCAATACAATACAACAGTTCCCATAAACCATATAGTATACTCAAATTATTATCTTTTATTTAGAGTTCGCTAAGTTACAAGTACATACAATGTAATAAGACTGAGTTACTCACTTGCTCATATTGCTCAATCGTAGTAATCGTCAGGAAAGTCCTCACAAGTACCCAAGTCACCTATTGAGATGATTAATATATTCATCAATGACACAAAACCTATATGACTAAAATCCTATGAATGTCTAAGTGTCCTATTGTGTTGCTGGGTTTTCGTTCTATTACTATATTAATCCTTTGGAGATCTTAAGATAATTAAGTATTAGTCCATTTTTATTTTCAAGTTGTTTGGTTTGATTTTGTTTGATACTTATATATATTAAACGGGTATTCAGAAATTTAACAATTTAGTTAATTCACTTTTATAGTTTTTTTTTTATTGTTTAAAACTATCGATTTTCTTTCAATTTACTTGATAAAATTTTCTCGTAAAATACAGATTCTCCTATATTCACAAA
This sequence comes from Combretum micranthum, assembly GCA_024138025.1. Classification (NCBI taxonomy): domain Eukaryota; kingdom Viridiplantae; phylum Streptophyta; class Magnoliopsida; order Myrtales; family Combretaceae; genus Combretum; species Combretum micranthum. The sequence goes on along the minus strand of JAMXBD010000967.1, from coordinate 532,924 downwards.
TTTAGATTATTTAAATTTCCATTGTTATTTAATTATTTATAAGTATTTATTTAGATAAATACTTAGTAATTACTAAACTTGTAATTTTTTCTTGTAAACTAATTAAATACATCCATAGTGACAATAAATTTACTAACACAAAGATTTTCTAAATTAAATAAAATTATTGTCGAAAAATCATTGTAGGCCGAATAATAATAATAATAATAATAATAATAATAATAATAATATAATAATTATTATTATTATTATTATTATTATTATTATTACGGTGACAACATTAATAATAATAATAACAATAATCACAGAAAAGATATAAAAATAAACAAGTTTAATGATAATAATAATGTTTTTTCACATAATAATATTTGTAATATTTATCATATAATTTAAATCAACACTAATTCACAAATCCTTACTATTAAAGTTAAAATTAATAGTAATATTACTAAAATAGATTTAGACTTAGCTTTTGAGTTTTATTATAAATATTACACATAATTATTTAAGAAATGATAATTTAAAAAAATTAATTTAAGTATTTTTAATGATATTAAAAATATTAACAATTATAGTTTTAAAACTTAATGAACTTGGATTGAATTAATAATAATGATTTATATTACTAAAAATCCTCTCTTGTTGAAGTTAATATTACTAATCTATAATATGTATGTTGATAGTCTCATTATATAATACTTAAATACCATATGTTTATTAATACCAAAATTTTTTTTTATTTTTAAACTCAATTTAAAAAAAAATTAATATTATATTACTAATAAGTAATAACACTTTTAATATTTACAGAAAAATAAATAAATAAATAAATAATAATAGTCCTAAAAATATTTAAAACATTAATTATTATATAATTTAATTTAATTAACTTTGGTTTTTTAAAAAATTTTCTTTTCCTTTGTTTTTTTTTATAAAATTGGAAGCTGAGAGGTACACAGGGTGGAACACGCCCGTGTTCCTTCCGTGCTCATCTAGGAAGACACTATTCATCATCTTCCCCGATGAGCTCGACCGATTTCGGCGGATATTCGACGTTCTACAGCCCATGTTTCGATTCCTATGAGTTCCTACAACACTTTACTACTTAAATATCAACTCAAAACATCAAAACAACAACATGATTCGTGATTTTCGGATCATTAAGGTAAAACTAGGGTTTTCAAAAATTACCTTATTCGAGCCAATCCGATGAAATTCGAAGCTTGTTTTTGTGTTGGTTATGATCCTATGATCATCAAAAGTCAGTTCCAATCCTTAGTTTTTTTTTTGAAAAACCCGAATTACATCAACTCACCTTGTGTTGTTTCAAGCGTTTTTCGTGCTATTCTTCCTTTGATTCGAACTAGGTTGTTTAAAGCAATTTGATTTCTACTTTTAGGTTGTTTTGGCTACTGATTAGGTGTTGTTTGATCTAGAAATTTTGAGAGAGAGTTGTGCTTGTTTGCTTGTTCATTAAGAGGCTTAAGGATGCATATATATAAAAGAGAAAAGAATAAAATGGTTGTAGCATTTCCTTCTATGATTTGCATTCGAAATTCCTACAATTTGGCATTGTTTTATCAGTTGTTTTTGTTGTCATAAATGAAGAGTTGAGTTGGCAAGGTTTGGTTGGCTTAAAGAGTTGATTTTGTTGACCTTATGTGTATTATTTGATCAAATTTCGGTTCTCATTTTTTAAGAACATCCCAACCCTACATATATGCATCCAACCATATCCTGTAAGTTTATATATATGTATTAATATTTAGATAATATTTATCTATATTTTCGTGAAGTTTATTACATTAATCGGGTATAAATTAGCTAATATTTGAGTGTTTTTGTAGAAAATGCTTTTATTGAATTCTACAAAATACTTAGATTATCAAACAATATAAATTTAAGTTTTAAATTTATGCGATTAATTGTTTTTAAAATTTTATCCCTTGGGATTAAGGTTTCCTAAGCTTATTAAGTCAATTTTTGTTTTAGGCTCCAATAGCTTAAGAAAACCCTAATTAGAACAATGGTGTGATTCAAATATTTATTTGAAGTTTAGATCTTTAGTTATACATCTTTTTATGTTTTTGTTGTGTATTTATAATCCTAACGGTTTATCGTTAGGTTATCATTTCCCAACTATAAGCGTAGTTGATTAACTACTTAATATCGCATTTGTATAGAAGCTAGGTTATCTATATCTTAGATTTTGATACCCACTATGAAATCTTATCATAGTGTCCATTACTATCTAGGAATCTCCAATTTTAGGATTTAAATCCACGTATAGGCTCATTACTACTCATTGTTTTAGTCTCAGGTTTTTTATTGAGTTCAATAGTAGTCATTTGATCTCTATATTTATATTTTTCTATTTAATCTATTTGTATGACAAGTTTCGGGTTTGAAAATTTGGGTTTCCTTTAATCATATCTTGAATTATCAATTCAAGATACGAAATCTCGTTTTGGTATCAATTAGGGTTAAAGAAGTTCTTTATTCGGTTCCTAGATCCTAACCCAACCAAATTTAAGTTATGGATCTATTCTTAGGTTTTTATTGAATTCTAGGTTTACTAACTAGTTCATACTTTCTATTCTAGAGTCATGTACTAACATGAAAAATTTTCCAAGGTTTACAAAAACCTAACCGGATTAGCTTAAGCTTGGAAGAGAAACCTAAGAACCCTGGATCCGACTTTTCTTCGATTTTAAGCTAAGGAAATTTTGTAAAATAATTTAATCTGGAATATTTTTCTAAAATATATTTCAAACCATAAAAATATCTTATTTTGAAAATTTTCTATTATAGGCCTGCTCGAGATCCATTACGGAAAAGCGGGCCCCGAGACTTGAAATTCAAAAAATATTCCAGAATACTTTTTAGAACCGAAATTTAATAAGGATTTCAAAATATAAATTTTATAATTTTGCGATTTATGAAAAATAGAGATATAGCCCTTTTTCTCGTATTTTCCTTACTACCGATAAAATAATTGTCTTGATTACTATTCACAAGTACAATTTACTACACTCACAAGCCACACCCTACTTCTACATCCTTACAAAACACTCAATTATATTTTCTTTTTTAAGAAAATTATCTCTTAAGAAATTATTATATTTTAAGACTTATTATTACACAAATTAAATAAAACAAAACAAATTAAAACTCTCTTCCCTCCCCTTGCAAAACCTCAACCCTAAACACCACCCCCCCCCCCCCCCCCCCCCCCCCCCCCCCCCCCCAATTTGTGTAATTTTTATCCAATTTATTTAAACCATTAACCCTAATTTACTCTTCTATATATCTATATAGACCCTTTTATATTGTCTCTCCTCATTCATACTCTTTCACTCTTTTCACTCAAAATAAAAACTCTTTCAAGAGCTCCCTCTCTTCCTTGGTGTCGTGACCCCCCATGTACACTCACACTCACACAAAGTTATTTTTTCTTCTTAATTCTCCTCTTGTTCGAAGCTTTAGGTGATAGATCTTTACCCTTTCTATCATTAAACCTTGTAATGGCAAGACCATTCATGAGTATTTTCATCTTTAAGTCCCCATGAGCTCTTGCTAGGGACAAGAAAATACTACTACATGAATATCAAGCCATCACAAGAGTAGATCTTGTATTTGAATGTGTTTTTATATGATGATCTTCATGTTCATGCATTTAATAGTAGAGTAACGTAAAGATCTTGCACAAAAATCTATTTTCATATTTTCAAACTCCATTTCATGTATCCTAAGTGGTATATCTAGCATTTAAATGCTCATATTATACTTGACATTCATGATCTTATGGATATTTTGTGTTTTGGTGCATTAACGATCACAAAGACCTTTGTTTTGTGTATATAAATTGTAACCCCCGGAAAATTTCAGTAAATAATTCTACGATGAACTTTGAAAATAAACCCTAAAAATCACTCCAAATTAAAACCGAACTTTGAACGAGTCTTAAAATATAAACGAAAGTAGGAATTCATTAGTCTTGAGAAAATCTAAAAATAAAATAAGGACTACAAAAATCCTTAAGTCCAAAAAAAAAAAACCATTACGTAATATAAACTGCTTACCTAATCTATAATTCATAAAAATCGGGATAAAAATAAAACACAGTGATAATTTGCTAAAAAGCAGGTTAATCTATAACATAACAATTTGAAGGATCAGGAAATCACCAAAGGCCAATTCCATAACTAGGCTTTGGTACGATTAAGAAAACTTTATCTGCCAATAATAAAATATAGACTTTGGAAATTCCCCAAACAACCAGACTAATAATCCTAAGAGACGGAAATCACAATAAAGCCCTAATGATCAAATCAAACTCCTAAGAATTATAGAACGAGTTAGAAATTGAAATCTCGTAATCTTAAGAAGGAAGAATTCAAGAAACAAAATAACAAATTAAATAATCCTTAAAGTTAACCAATTGTTCATAAAACCTTAAATCGAAGCAAAAATAAATTCGAAAACAAAACACTATGAAGATCCTTTTTCAAAACAAATTATAAAAATTAAGATTTCCCCAAAATCATTCCAAAAATCGATATTTGACTCAAACTCAAGAAAATCATATATGGTAACCATTACCGATATAATTCCGGATATAATAATTCAATTCAAAATTTCAGAAAGCAGTTAGAGATATTAAATACTTATAAAAAATAAAACTTAAAATAAATTTCTCAAACTAAATACGTTGTATAAACAGAAAATCTCAGTTTCCAACTTGGCAATACTTAAACTGGAAAGTCATCCGGAAACCCTAACCGGAATACAATAGAGTAAGTCCGGCAATCTAGTGCCCCTAACCCTAGGGACCGAGATGTAGTTTAATATATAGAATAACTAAGTTCGTTATAATTATCAGATTGGTAAATTTTTGGCCTATTTTGAACCCGTTCGGATATAGACTTCGAAAAGCGTATCCCGGGGCTCGAGATATAAAAAATATACCATTAGTACCGTTAGACTCGTAATTCCACGAGATTTCTAAATATATCAGTTATATAATTTTTCAGATTATAAAAGTTACAGTTATAACCTTTTTACCGTATTTTCATTTCTATCGGTAATTGATTAGTCTTTTGCACTATTCATCTTATTTCATTACACAATTTTATTATTATTATTATTATTATTATTATAATGTATATCCCGGGTTTCCTAGTAATCAAGTAAACTTCGAAAACCAGAAAATGAAACCCTAAACCGGTTTAGTTCAAGCTTTGTGAGAAAGGCTTAGAAACCCAAATTCTGGCTTTTCCACGGTTTCCAAATAAGAGACTTTTATAACAAACAAGTATTAGTCAATCATATGCTATGCATGAACAAACACGTGAGCAAGCAATTATGCGTGGGTATCCGGAACCTACACACATAACGGATTTACGCCCTTCGTATCTTGGGTTAAGAATGGTATTGAGTCTATACGACCGCATCTAGTCCCCAAGCCCTCGGCTCTTAGCACTCGACACGGCTAGGCTCATCCAAGAATGCATCCACATGGGCCTTAGTACCCCTGAATGAGCTCTGGCGCCGGGTTCGTTATCCAAACGAGTCATCCACGGACCATACCGATCGACCTGCGTAGGAGTAGCATGCTACCAAATGCAATATGTCCAATGCGATGCATGACCAATTTAATTTTTGCTTAGGTCAAAAATATTTATACATTCTTTAGAGTGACCAATCAATATCACATATAACAGAAATAATATGAACGGTGAGTTATCCAATTAAATCGGGATTTTGATATGCTTTAGTATTCTTTGGCACATATTCATCATAGTCTCATCATATATCCCATCCCCATTCATATCGATTTTTATCTTGTTCCTATAATTCTAATGCAACTAACTACAATCACAACAAGGTAACAAAACAAGGAGAAAACTCACTCAGCCATTGGATCACGGTCTTCTAGTAATAGTAATCCAGTGGTAGGGAATCGTCGATTTCGGGATCTCCTAAAAAGGAAGAATACTTTAATAAGTATTTCAACTCAAACTAATCCAAACAATTTCATACGAACTATCAAGTTCGTAATTCTCGTCCTAAGCGGGAATTCCAACTTAAAACGGCCATAACTTGGTCATTTTAACTCGGAATCTCGCAAATTATATATCGATTTCTATCTAATTCTAATATTATTTTCAAGTTTTGAAACCTTTGAAGATTCGAAAAGTTCGGATCAGATTAGGTCAGCAACAATTTCAATTTCCGAAAAATAGTTTTGTAAATGTTTGAAATGTTCCTACTATATAACTTAACTATACATGCAATATGAGTGATTTCCTAACATGAATGACATGAGATGAGCCTATTGCATGCATGATCTTGATGATTTTACTAAAAGGGAATTTTATAACCTTTTATTTTGCAAGACCATAATGACAACTTATTTATGAAAAATCTAGTTTTCTAACTTTTATCATTTCCATTTGTTTTGGATTTGTTACTTAAGAAAATATAATTATTTTTGTCAAAATTGAGTCTTCATTATATATCCTACTTATGACCTTCATTTCTACATAAAAATTCTCATTTTACACTTTGTAAATATGTTTTCCAATATGATTTACTCAAAAATCCGAATTTTAGAAAATCCACTTTTTGAATGATTCATTTGGGGAAAACTTGTTTAATGCATTAAAATTTAAGACCTTATGATACCTATTACTTAAGGACTTCATTTAATACATAAAACTTTCATTTTGAACTTGGATAATAGGTGTTCTTATGGCCTTCACTCAAAATTACGAATTTCACAAATTGGTTACTAACTCAAAATATTCTCATCTTGATTCTATTTCTTGTTTTATACATTAATCTCATCAAAACTCATTTCAACTTATAAAAATCACTACTTAATGATACCTATTACCTATATACTTCATTTTTCACATAAAACATGAGTTTTGATGTTGATAAATGGGTTTTAAAAATTGGTCTTGGTTGGGATCCGAATTTACAAAATTCATTTTTGGACATATCTTTTGATAAAACCTATCTAAACTTATGAAAATCTATTCCTTACATATCATATCTTAAGAGCCCTTCATTTCTTGAATAAAAACTTTATTTTTGAGTTGGAAAACATGTTTTTACACTAGGCCTTGGCCAAAATCCGAGAATAGAACTTTGTTTTGAAAATTAATCTTTGAAAATCATCTTGGAACCATATAAAATGAAGTCTTGATGCTATATATATATTAAGCCTTCATTTTCTTATGTAAAAATTACATTTTGACACTTGAAAAGTAGTTTTTAAATATGGGTCTTGCCAAAATACGAATTTCACAATTTTGTTTGAGTTCATAACCAAGATCTATACTTAATATGAACATAAACTGTAAACCCCTAAATTTTCGGAATCGGTTTAGCACAAAACCCTAACTGGAAGTCAAACGAAACCTTAAAGGTCAACAAAATCCTAATTTACCGTATCAATCTAAATCCGGCATTGCCGTTTTCTTTGGCCCGGAAAAACGAAGTTGGGATAATTAGCTAAAATAGTTCGTAATAACCATAGGTTTTATAAAAGTTTTAGTTTCGCAAAATTCGGGTGTCCTTCGAACCCGATCGGACACATTTCTCGAAAAACGTGTCCGGAAGCCCGGAATAGTAAAAATATTCCGAATGCACCGTTAGACTCGTAAAAATATAAGTTTTCCAAAAATATCAGTTTCGTAATTTTTTGGTAAGTAAAAATAACAGATATAGCTATTATACGCGTATTTTTTTACTACCGGTATTTTAATTGTCATATCTACTTTACATTACACTATTCATTACTATTCTACACTATTCTTTTATCTCTACTTTTTCTTACACCTATTCTTACACTCTACATAACCTATAAACATAACTTTTTACCTTTCCCATAACTTTATATCACATCTACTTTACAAATTACATCTTTCATTTATCAAAAAGTCACAAAATTAAATCACTTCTTCCCCTCTACTAAAGTGGCCGGCGCCCCCTCTCTCTCCATTCACAATTTTGTTTCAATTTTAATTTATTTTAATCATACAAAAATCACTCCTCAAAATCCTATAAATACCCCCCTTCTCTTTCACTTCTTTCACACATTCACTACCCACAAATTCATACCAAAACTCTCTCAAATTAATTCCACAACAACTTCCACCAACAACAAAAACCCATAACCACATAACCATATCAAAGTCTTCTTTAGGTAACCCATTTATAATTCTTTCTTCTTTTTCATGTCATGTAACTTTACATGACCATAGTATGAGTTTCCAAATACTACAAGTTGTGGAAACTACATTATGTTCATGTATTGTTCTTGTTCATGCCAATCCATTTATGTTCATGTTGATTTATTATTGTTTATATATCTATACATATATATACATATTCTTTAGAGCATATAAGCTCACTTGCAATTTATGTATTTCATGCAAAGCAATTTATTTACTTTTCCATTGCAATTTATTTATTTATTCCAAGTTGTTGTTAAGACTAGTCTCTAGTCTTAGACTTGTCCTCATCAAGTCAAAACAAGCTTTTCCTTCTTTCATTTCATTTTATTGTGGGACTGGTTTATTTCTTAGTCCCGGGAGCCTTGAAAAAGCTAAGACTCCAATACTTGACTTTATTATTTATGCTTTATGTTACTTTGTTTATTATTATTCTCATAATCATGTTCATTTAGATTGTTGTCCAAAAGTTTTATTTTCTAAAGATAATTAAATAAAAGAGGACTTTTTGTCACTTAGGAATAAGTTTATGTGAAACATAAAAATATAAGATAACGAAAATAAATTCATTCATTTTCAAATTACCAAAAAGAATTCACTATGAATTTAGAAACTTTTTACTTAAAAGGCTACTTAAATCTTTGTTACTCTATCTTGTTTTCAAAAGAAAATATCTTTTTGACAAAACGGTTCTTTTCATAAAGAAAATAAGATGGAAGACTAAGGAAATTTTTAAGTAAAAGACCTTGCAAACAAATAGGCAAAGAAAAATTTATGGTTTGAAAATAATAAAGTTATTTCTTTTCAAGTTACAAGAAGAAGTTGATAAGATTATAGAAATTAGTTTTTCTACAAAAAGTCCTTAATTGTTCCACATTGTTTTTATGAAGAAAACAAATTTTCATGCATGGATGATTATTTTTGAAAATGAGAAAAATGAGAAGTATCAAGTAAGGAATTTTGCAAAACGAGTAAACAAAGGAATTTATACAAGGAAAATAAAGAATAACATATTTCCTAGAAAACTTCAAATATAGTATTAATATAACTTAGAAAGTAGAAAATTGTATTTTCAAAAGCCACTTAGAAAAAGATAAATAAAACCAACATAAAACGATTTTAGAAAATAAGAAAACAAGGTTTTCATTTCAAAGAAATTTACGAAAACAATTTCCGAAAAGCTTCAACCCAACATTATTTTACCTAAGAAAAATAATTGGACAACAAGACACTTGAGCATGCTTAAATATGAGTTATATAGTTATAAAAAGAGAATTTTTCAACTATATAGATAACTAAGTATTTATCAAACAAATTTTGATTTCTTGAACTAAGGTTGTTTTTACTTGAAAATCCGTGGTGAATTTTTGTCGCCACTATTTCGGAGCCTATATGGCTTTGTTTGTGGGAAATAATTTTAGAAATGGGTAGATCTTTTCGAGTAGATAGAAATCGGTATATTATATGCACGATTCCGAGTTAAAATGACCAAGTTATGGCCATTTTAAGTGGGAACATTCTTCTATACGAACTTTAACGTTCTTTGACATTGTTTTGTCAAAATTCAAGAAAATCTTCAAGAAAAACTCATTATGGGTATTTTCTTTGGTTAGGTGACCCCGAGGAAGGATTTCTTCACCCCGAGAACTATTACGATTAAGTGGAGTGTGTGAACGACTCATCCGCTTAGAGGAATAGACGACAATGGCATCGTGAGTTTATTTCCATTAAATGCTACGCTTGTTGTGCTTGTAAATTAGTTGCACTAGAGTTAGGGAAAGATAAACCGATATGCATGTAAAATAATTCCTTGAAAGAATTCTAAGAATATCGAAGCCCGAATTGTTCTAAATGGTTGTTTTAGTTTAATATTGATTTGTGTGAAATTCCTTGATCACCATAAAGTTGAAAATAATTATGTTATGACTTTATAAATTAATGAACTCATGCATACCACGAAGTGAGTCACATTACATGGTTGGGTTATTATCCTTGGGTGAGAAGGATAGTAGGCTCATGTCGAAAGCAACACTTGGCGGAAGATCCGAAAGCGATTGCTTGGCGGCTTAATGGAATATGCTTGGCGGTTGATCCAGAAGCAAGGTCAAATCAAGTAGGTTCGGAATACTTGGCGATGAGTGCTCACAAGTATAAAAGTTTTTAATGAATGTTTGGCGTTGTGTGCTCGCAAGCTTAAAATTTCTATTATTAAAACTACTTGTTTTGAGTATCACCAAACCCCGAATGGAGGGCGTAAATCCATTCAACATATAGTTCCCGGAAAGCTATATGATTGTTTGCCCACGTGTTTGATGCATTACATATGTGTGATTAACCAACTTGTTTGAATCTTGTCACAAGAAGTTATTTATGGAAATAGTTCTCACTAAGCCTATTAGCTTATACCTCGATAGCTACCTTTTGCAGTTTCCGTACTTATGGTTAAGGCCACGTGGACCATGCGGGCAGGTAATCCCTTTTGAATATTAGAAATCTGAATAAAGTGTAGCTTAGCATTAGGATGTTAAAAAGTATATAATAGATTAGTAATTTATAGAGTTGTCCCTAAGTTTGTAAAGTTTATACCATGGACAAATAATTATTGTGATTCTTCTTTTCTTAATATGTTTTTATATCTCCTTAAGCTACATTATTCCATATATGGTCCTCTAAAATTGTGAAAGTAAGCCTTACACTTAATATAAAAGCTTTTGGAATGACTAAGGTTGCATACTTAAGCTTTAATATTGAGTGTGACGGACTGTCACGTTTAGGGTACCCATTGGGACGTGACATAAACATAAAACAAATGCATGGTAATAAGCTATAAACATCATGGATCTAAACTTCACTTATCAAAATCTTTCATTTATGGTATCTATACCTTAAGCCCTTCATTTTAAATGAAAAATACACATTTTAAAGTTGAAAAACCACTTTTCTAAATATGGTTCCATTTTCATCCGAATTTGCAAAATTGATTTTTGTTGAAAATAAAATAGATCTTGAGTTTCCTACAACTTTCTTACCATCATCAAGCTATAGCAAGTTGTTCATGAACATAAACAAAGATCTAATGCATCTATGAACTGAAAACTTTAGATCTAGTTTTCTAAACTAGTTTTACATGCATAAATCACTAAGATAGACATGTAGATGCTAGATCTATGCATAAGTCATAAGGATTAACAAAAATAACAACTTAAATACAAGATCTATGGCATAAACAAAAATCAAAGCTATAGAAAGTTAGATCTACAATATATATCAACTTTAAACAAGAAAATCATTATAATACAAGATAATAAAAGTGGAAAAGAGAGTGATTCATTTTTGGCATCATCATCCTAAGCTTTTAAGCTTATGGAAGGTCATTTGATGCATGAAACCTTCATTACACTTTACCTATATCACCTATGGAAGCTTTGAAATGAAGATTTGCTTAAAAATCTTTAAGAAATATGCATGGAGGCTCATGGAAGAATGGGGGCAGCTTGTTCATGGAAGAAACAAGAACAAGAAGAAGAAGAAAAGAGAGGAAAAAGAGAGAGAAAGGTGAAGGAATGAAAAAGGAAAATGAGTAAATGAAAGAGAGAGAGAAAATAAGTGTATTAAATAAATGAGAGAAAAAAAAATAAAACAAGGCAGATTTTGGGGGGAGAGATGCTGTCCACGTGAAAAGAGGGAGGAGAGAGAGAGAGTTTGTTGAATTTGACTCAAAATTGAATTGTATAATAAATGTGTAATGTAACTTTCTTAAGAAGGAGTGGAAAAATAATTAATTTGGTAAAAATAGAGTAAATGAAGGACAATGGCAGCCAAAAGGATTCAAAAATCTGCCATGAAGTGATTAATAAACTATAAAAAGATTGAAGTGAAAAGGAAGTGATGTGTGAAAGGTGTACTTGAAAGTATGGGTTGTAAGAGTACTTTTTTAATAAAATAAAACAAAATAAAATAAAATTAGAAAAATTATTCCAAATAATTGTAGCAGATTTTTCATAATTAAAATTAAATAATTATTTGAATTATTTTAGTATTTTAACAAATATGTTACCGGTATGATCAAAATACGCGAATATGGGCTATAAATAATATTTTTATAACCCGAAAAATTCTAAAAAATTATTTTATGAGAATAAAAATATTTTTCAAATATTTTCCAATTATTAAATTATTTTATTTTATTTAGTATCGGTCTTAAACAGAATCTGATCCGTAAAGACCCGAAACGAACTAAATTTTAGAAAAACAAAATTTTCTATAACATATAAAATATTTATCTAAAAATATAAGACTTTATAAGAATAATAAAATTTTGTAATAAAATAAAAATGAATAGTGCAAAAGACTAATCAATTACCGGTAATAATGGAAATACGATAAAAAGGTTATAACTGTAACTTTTATAACCCGAAAAATTATATAACTGATATATTTAGAAATCTTATGAAATTACGAGTCTAACGGTACTATTGGTATATTTTTGATATCTCGAGCCCCGGGACACGCTTTTCGAAGTCTGTATCCAAACGGGTTCGAAATAGGTCAAAAATTTACCAATCTGATATTTTTAAACAAACTCATATTACTATGAGCTATTCTACATATCTAAACTACATCTCGGCCTCTAGGGTTAGGGGCGCTAGATTGCCAGACTTATACTATTGTATTCCGGTTAGGGTTTCCGGGTGATTTTCCTGTTTAGACCTTTGCCAATTTGGAAACTGATATTTATGTTTATACAACATATTTAATTTGAGAAATTTATTTTAAATTTTATTTTTGTAAGTATTTAATATCTCTTAATGTTTTCAGAATTCTTGAATTGAGTTATATTTTCGAAAGTCAATCGTTATTTGCTTTTTAATAATTTGTTTTTTAGCTTTCTATTACCCGTTTGTATAAGTCGGAGTTAGATATGGAATTTTTCGTACGTCGTGGTTTTGAATTTGAAGACCACTGAGTTCTTATTTAATTGTTTAAAGATTTTCATTTTCTCAAGATTAAGAAGTTTCTGAATTCGTTCGTGAATTAGGACTTATCGAAATTCGGTTTTAATTTAGAGTGATTTTTAGGGTTTATTTTCGAAGTTCATCTTGAAATTATTTACTGAAATTTTCCAGGGCTTACATCCTCCCCACCTTAAGGAAAGTTTTGTCCACAAAACTTGTTACGCGTATATCGTTTCTCGAGAAGAGATTGTGAATTTCGAGTTATATTTTGTAGCATCGGTTTGTGCTTCGGTTTGTATTATTTCTAAACTTCGCATGATAGTCATTTTACGAAATATAGCACATACAAATTAATAAGATTTGGCTTAGCGATTCCAACCTTCACTTACACGACTCTTTTTAGAAAACAACACGGACTTGACTCGAGACCATAGACGACTCGACTCGACCGACACTAAACAACTCATGACAACACGACCTTTCATGACTCGATTACTTTGACCAATGAAGGTTGTGGATTCGCTTCTCCATTCTTATGTAGCTGTATATACAATATTGTGCTTTATGATTCATTTCCTTAAACAATATGTCATCATCGTTTTAAATTCTTATCATTGTGATCATCTTGATGGGATTGAAATCAAGAGATCTTATTATTTTATTGTATAATTATTACTTGTGAAGATCTTATGGAGTTTGGTAATTGAGATTTGATCGCTGAATTTTAACTTTTGTGTAACTATCGTCGTAGATTTCGATCTTTCAAGTTCTTTATTTACAAGAAGTTGTATGAGGATTGACTTGGAATTCGTTAAATTAATCGAGTTTTGTTTTAGTTTCCATCATTGGCTCATTCTAGCTTTTAATGGTCTCGGGCTTTCCTACTTTTAGTCTAGCCATTTAATCCGAAGGGTATTTCTAACAACCTATCTCTTTGATTCTATTGACAGGAAAGAATATGCGGTATTCTAAGGGTATAGCGCTAACCTGATACCGAGTTGTATCTTTGATCCTCGCTTCCTTCCATGGCAAAGGATTCCAGCTTCATCACTAGTTCTTCATAGCCATATGTATGAGGGTTGTGGACTAGATTTCCGGATGAAGATGTTCTTGAAGAACCTCGATTCCTTTTTCCTTTGTTGCTTTTATTCCTATTACATCTCCTCCTCTTCTTCCTTGGTTGATCCAGTGAAGCAACATGCAAGTTATCCCGTTCAGGGCATGTTTTAGCCAAATGTCCCGTTTTTGAGCAAAGAAAGCATGTGTTGGTCGTCTTTTTGGGACACTTCTCAACTTTGTGACTGGGTCCCCACAGAGGTAACACTTGGATTGAAGTCGTGGACACCGTATAGGGTAATGCTTTCCCTTACATTTCCAACATTGTATCTTATCCAATACTGTGTCTTCTTCCGTGTTTGGGTCATCATCCATGGGAAGTGTTCCGACATTTTGACTCGGGGTCATTGCAACATAGAACTCCATTTCCTTATTACTTCTTTCTTGCCTCCTCCTTTGAGCATTTTCTATTATCCGGGCTCTTTCTAGTAATCCTTGATAACTCCTGATATCAAATTCCTCCAATCGAGTCCGAAGGTCTTCTTTTAAACCATTCAAAAACACTTGTCTTTTGAGTTCCTCACTTTGTTTATATGATTCCGGAGCGTATTGCAACAATCTACTGAACTCGGTTTCATACTGCTCCACACTACGATCTCCTTGTGAGATATTGAGGAAATCGGCACTATACTGGACTCTTAAGCTCATGGGGAAATATTTATCCAAAAACTCATATTTAAACATCTCCCATGTAACTGGAGGCGCCAACTCTCTTTCCTTAGATTCCCACCATACTCGGGCATGTAAGCGAAGCATATAGGTTCCATAATTGACTCTTAGACGGTATGGTATTTCAAAAGCATTAAAGGACCTCTCAATATGTGCCAACCAATCCTCTGCCTCATCTGGTTTTCCAAGAACTCCGTCGAAATACTGGTTACACTTTATGAAGCATGGCAAGAGACTTTGGTGATATTGAGATGATGGTGGCTCATCTTGCGTCGTTTCATGCACATATCTTATAGGTGTAGACGTTGAACTGACTTGAGTCTGTTGCATGTAGCTTCTTATCTGACTAGTAAGCCGTTCAATCTCTATTGAGGCATTTCCCTCTTGATTAGGTGGTTCAGGTATCGCTTGGTTCTCGGGTCCTAAAGGAGTCATGACGGGTTCTTGTTGTAGTTGGGTATGTCTCCTACAATTTTATTAAGCTCGGGTGAGAATTCTAAATCTTTTATTACGTTTTACGGCATTAAAAGAACTTAAGGAAGCTTATCGGAAATACAGAACATGAGAATGCAGAAATAAAAACATATATAAGAAATATTGGAATTCCACTGAAATAAAACCAATAATAAGAACTTCATAATATCAAAACGAAATACATGAAATCAAGAGAAGAGGTAAATCTTCCATTACAAAAGTTCAAAGAAAGGATGCAAAACATACGTTAGAATTAATTCATGAACTAGATGATAAATCAAAAAGTTATTTGCTCCTAACGCTCAACACGAGACATCTATTGATAATTTCTAGGAGACTGGCTTCTTCCAGGCAAGGACAGCTATCCACTTGTTAATTCTTTTGGGGGCATTTCCTCGCCCAGTGTCCTGGCTGTTTGCAGATGAAGCACTTTAAGGTTTTCTTCCCTGGACAGTCCATAATCTTATGCTCGGGATCTCCACAGAGGTAACACCTATGCTTCAGCTATGGACATTGTCTTGGATAATGACTTTCCTTACACTTCCAACAATTGATCTTACGCCTCTTAAAAGGTTCATTCTTAACTGTTAGGCTAGTTGTCTTATACCTTCTGACTTTGGAGCTTGGACTAGCCATAACAGAAGGAGTCTCAATTCCTTGCATTGTCACTTGGTGGGGTCCTTCCACCTGAACCGGCACATTCCTAATAAGCACTTGTTGTAAGAGGAGCTTTTGTGTATCCACCAAACACCCTAGAAGGTCTATGACTTGTTGCATTGGATCTTGTGGTGGTGGAATGTCTCTCACTTGTTGTTCATCGGGAAAGTTAGTCGACTGTCGCATGTTCTCCTCAGGTAGTCTCCTAGAAACAAGACGAAACGGTCACATTAGCCTAATTATACCACTCACAAGTTGCTTATGGTTTTAGAAAAAGAATTATAATCTTTTTATTTTCTTTAAACCTTTTTATTTAGAAAAACGGTGAAAGCACGCAATTAATCCTTCCCACCTAGTGGTCTCCTAGGTCAAAGGGGAAATCTACCATTTCTATTATCGGTTTGAACCAAAGGTCGGGTAATGTCATGATCCATAAAACGAATATAAAAGTTGGTTAATCGTGATCCAAAAAACGAATTATTGAGTTGGTTGATCGTGATCCATAAAACGAATATATGAGTTGGTTGACCGTAGCCTAAATGGTGTCATACCGTAGGATTCACTAATCTGCTAACCCGAGATGGAGGGCGTAAGTCCATTCACATATGATTTCCGACTGGTCAAATGTTTGATGAATTCACGTGTTTGATGCATATCATATGTCTGCTTAATTACTTGTCTGATAGATTTGCTATAATTATGATCATGGAAGTTTTCACTCACTAAGCTAGTTTAGCTTACGCTCCTATAGTTTCTATTTGTTGCAGCACGAGTTTATTTGGCTTAGACCGAGACAGGCTACAGCTCAGGTATAGGAGCTAGGTGTTTCCTATAGAAGTTGTATTCAAATTGTTTAGACTTCCACAGAAAATCAAAAGACTCTGGATGACTGTAATGGACCTTTAAATATTCTTTTGCAGGTGAATGCCCCTTAGACTTTGTAATCTATTGCATATGGTTTTGAATTATTATCTAATGCTATCGAATGCCGGGTTAAACTACTTAACTCCATTGAATAGAGTATTCTATTATCGTAAAGGAATGCCTTACATCTATACGAGACTCCCGAAAGACTTGAATAGTGATTCAAGAGTCTTATATGGTATGTGGCCGACTGTTACGTTTAGGATAACCCTATGCGGCATGACAAAATTATTGCAAAGTCATAATATAGCATTTAAACATTATATTATATCATACAATACTTAATAAATATTCAATTGATCATATATCAAGCTTTAGGAAATATGGGAGAAAGTTTTTGAAAATAAAAACTTCAGGGGACACGTCGGCCTTCAACGCTGCAGTATACTATTCACTAGAAGTCAATGCTTGCCATCACTGACAGCATTCAAAAATTATGCCGGCAGCCTTTAGTCTACACTGACGGCCTTGAGCCGGTGAAGACTGCAACTCCAATTTCCAAAAATTTTTCGAGAGTTCCACGGGGTTGATCCACACCTATGGATACCCCCAACGCCTTTCTACGGACGCCGACAGAGTGGGATACTACACGGCATTAAACATTTTGATTCTGTTCCGATTCCACATTGCCTCTAAGCTAGCAGCGTTAGAACCCTAATGGCCGGCGTACACTTTGAAAAATAAACACTAGCCAATTTTCCTTACAAAAGCCGGCAGTGTTTTAAGCGGCTTTAAGAAAATTGGTTCTGATCACATTCAACACCGCTTATACGCCGACAGCATTGAAGTACCAGATGCCGAGGTATACTCAAAAGCAATAGGTTCGAAAATGCTTTACTTCTTGTTTTCTTTACAAAATTTTGTAAAATTTTACACTTTCAAACCTTCTTTAAACTCATCCTAAGTTTCCCAAAACTTGTTCTATGTTCTTGACACCATTCAACAAGTATTAACTCCACTTAAATCTATCAATCATTCAACTACAATATTACATAAATTCACACTTCAACTACTCAACTTAACTTCTACTCACCAACACTTCTTATAACTTCCCTAACACTTTACCAAGTTCACACAATAACAAAACTCAACTTAACATATATCAATGCATAAAATCAATCAACTCAAATGACATTAACTCATCCTACCATTGGATCACCGATCTCTTAGTAAAAGCAATCCGGTGGTAGGGAATCGTCGATTTCAAGTTCACCTAAAAAGGAAGAAATACTCTAATAAGTATTTCATCACTTAACTAATCCAAACTATCTTATACAAACTATCAAATTCGCAATTCTCGTCCTAAGCGAAAATTCCAACTTAAAACGGCCATAACTTGGTCATTTTAACTCGGAATCTCGCAATTATATATCGATTTCTATCTACTTTGAAAGATCTATCTAATTCTAATATTATTTTCAAGTTTTGAAAACTTTGAAGCTTCAAAAAGTTCGGATCAGATTAGGGCAGTAACAATTTCCAAGTCCGAAAAATAGTTTTGTAAATGTTTATAATGTTCCTACTATATAGATTAGCTATACATGCAATATGCATGATTTCCTAACATGAATGACATGAGATGAGCTTAATGTATGCATGATCTTGATGATTTTTGCTAAAAGGAAATTTTATAACTTTTTATTTTGCAAGACCATAATAACAACTACTTAGGAAAAATCTAATTTTTCAACTTTGATCATTTCCATTTGTTTTGGATTTATTTCTTAAGAAAATATAATTATTTTTGTTAAAATTGAGTCTTCATTATATCTATTACTTATGACCTTCATTTCTACATAAAAATTCCCATTTTATACTTTGTAAACATGCTTTTAAAATTGGCTCATCCCAAAATCCAAATTTTGCAAAACTTGTTTTTGTGGTGATTTCTTTATGTAAAAATCATTGTATACTTAGAAAATTAAGGCTCAATCATGCCTTGCCACTAAGGACTTCATTTCTTTAATAAAACTTTCATTTTGAGTTTGGAAAGTATGTGTTTTCATGACCTCACTCCAAAATTACGAATTTCCTAAGTTGACTAGCAACTCAAATTTTTCCTACTACATTTCCACTTCTTGTTCCACGTATTTTTCTTAGCAAATCTCATCTTAATTTATCAAAATCATTACTTGATGATACCTATGACCTAAACTCTTCATTTTTCATATAAAACACAAGTTTTGGAGTTGATAAATGAGTTTTTAAGGCATGGTTTTGAAATCATCCGAATTTACAAGTTTTGGATAAACTCAATTTTCATGTTTTATTTCTATAATGTATCATGCATGTATGTACTACCTACAAGCTATTGTCATGAAGATTATGAGATGATCTTCCTATATGTATACATATAGTACCAAGAATTCTTTTTGAAAACTTTTACTTTGCAAAACTTTGAATTATTGTCACGCCCCAATGGGTACCCTAAACGTGACAGTCCGCCAAAGCTTAAGTATGACAACTTTAGTCATTTCCAAAAGCTTTTATATTAAGTGTAAATCTTACTTTCACAATTTTAGAGGACCATATGTGGAATAATGAGGTTTAAGGAGATATAAAAACATATTAAGAAAAGAGGATTCACAATAATTATTTGTTCATGGCAAAGACTTTACATACTTAGGAACAACTCCCTAGATCACTAATCTATTATATACATATTGACATGCTATACTAAGCTATACTTTATCCAGATTTCTAATGTTCGAAAGGGATTACCTGCCCGCATGGTCCACGTGGCCTTAACCATAAGTAAGGGAACTGCAAAAGATATCTATCGGGGTATAAGCTAATGAGCTTAGTGAGTAAATCCCAAAATTCATACTCGAAGAAATTATCAATCAAGTTTATTATTCAACATATGAATGCAACAGCCACGTGAGCATACAAGACATATGACTTTCCGGGAATCATATGTTGAATGAATTACGCCCTTCATTCGGGTTGGGTATTCAGGCCAATTACAGCCACAACTTTTAAAAACACTTTTATAGATCTTACCGGCTCCTATACGCCATCAAAAACTTGTAGTTATTACAGGCTCCTACTAGCCATCAAAAACTTGTAGTTATTACAGGCTCCTACTAGCCATCAATTTAAGTAGTTCTTACTGGCTCCTACTCGCCACTGACATGATATACCGGTTATGTCTACCACCACTATTATACACTTGTCCCACCAATTGTATAGTAGTGAATGCAATGTGACTCAACATATGAAGTGCATGAATAATTTCTTTAATTAAAGTCTAGTAGTTACATTTAAATTCTTTCAAGTGATCAATCAATTTCAAACATTTCAAGATATTAATTCACATACAACTTTATTACAAACAAATCGAGTTTCGATATACTTAGTATTCTTTCAACATATTATCATACACTTCCTTTTGATTTTTCTTAAATTCTAGTGCAACTAATTTTACAAGCACAATCAAGAGTATGAAAAATAACGGGGAATAAACTCACGATGCCATTGTCGTCTATTCCTCTAAGCGGATGAGTCGTTCACACACTCCACTTAATCGTAATAGTTCTCGGGGTGAAGGAATCCTTCCTCGGGGTCACCTAACCAAAGAAAATACCCACAATGAGTTTTTCTTGAATTTTGACAAAACAATGTCAAAGAACGTTAAAGTTCGTATAGAAGAATGTTCCAACTTAAAATGGCCATAACTTGGTCATTTTAACTCGGAATCGCGCATATAATATACCGATTTCTACCTACTCGAAAAGATCTACCCATTTCCAAAATTATTTCCATCAAACAAAGCCATATAGGCTCCGAAAAAGTGGTGACAAAATTCACCACGGATTTTCAAGTAAAAACAACTTTGGTTCAAGAAATCAAAATTTGTTTGATAAATACTTAGTTATCTATATAGTTGAAAAATTCTCTTTTTATAACTATATAACTCATATTTAAGCATGCTCAAGTGTCTTGTTGTCCAATTATTTTTCTTAGGTAAAACAATGTCGGGTTGAAGCTTTTCGGAAATTGTTTTTGTAAATTTCTTTGAAATGAATACCTTGTTTTCTTTATTTTCTAAAAACGTTTTATGTTGGTTTTATTTATCTTTTTCTAATGACTTTTGAAAATAAAATTTTCTACTTTCTAAGTTACATTAATACTATATTTGAAGTTTTCTAGGAAATATGCTATTCTTCATTTTTCTTGTGTAAATTCTTTGTTTACTTGTTTTGCAAAAATTCTTACTTGATATTTCTCATTCTTTTCTCATGTCTCATATTTTTCAAAAATAATTATCCATGCATGAAAATTTGTTTTCTTCATAAAAACAATGTGGAACAATTAAGGACTTTTTGTAGAAAAACTAATTTAACTTCTTCTTGTAACTTGAAAAGAAATAACTTTATTATTTTCAAACCATAAATTTTCTTTGCCTATTTGTTTGCAAGGTCTTTACTTAAAAATTTCCTTAGTCATCCATCTTATTTTCTTTCTTATGAAAAGAACCATTTTTGTCAACAAAATATTTTCTTTTGAAAAACAAGGTGAATAATAAGGATCTAAGTGGCTTTTAAAGTAAAAGTAGTTTATAAAATTATAGTGAGTTCTTTTTGTAACATGAAAAGGAATGAGTTTATTTTGTGTTGCTTTATAGATTTTATACTTTACATAAACTTATTCTAAGTGACAAAATTTTCTTTTTGTTTAAATAAAATTATGGACAACAATCTAAATGAACATGATTATGAGAATAATAATAACCAAAATAACATAAAGCATAATAATAAAGTCAAGTATTGGAGTCTTAGCTTTTTCAAGGCTCCCGGGACTAAGAAGTAAACTAGTCCCATTAAATAAAATGAAAGAAAGAAAAGCTTGTTTTGACTTGATGAGGACAAGTCTAAGACTAGAGACTAGTCTTAAAAACAACTTGAAATAAATAAATGCATTGAAGTAAATAAATTGCATGAAAGGTAAATAAATTGCAAGATCATGAGCTTATATGCTCTAAATAGTATATATAGCTATATAGATATAGTAGATAGTTATGAACATAAAAGAGACATAAATGAACATAAGAGAAACATAAATGAATATAAGGAAACATGAACATAAAGGAATTATGATTATGAACAAAAACAAAGTATGAACCTATTGTTGCTTTCTTAACCTTCATGGTTTTAGAAAACACACACTAAGCTCATACTAAGTAGATGAACATGGAGACTTCTTGAGAACTTTTACCTAAAGAAGATGAGCTTAAAGAGGACTTGAAGAACTTCTTGGAGAGAAATTCTTGAGAGATTTTGAGAGAGTAATTTTAGTGTAGAAGTGGTGTGAAAGAAGTGAAAGAGGAGGGGGGTATTTATAGGAAATTGAGGAGTGATTTTTGTGTGATTAAAATAAAGCAAAATTAAACAAATTGATGGGCATTAAGAGAGGGGGGCGCCGGCCATGTCCTTAGGGGGAAATTGATTTATTTTTTGACTTTTTGGAAGATAAAAGATGTAATATGTAAGTAGATGTGATAAAGTTATGGGAAAGGTAAAAAGTTAAGATTATAGGTTATGTAGAGTGTAAGAGTAGGTGTAAAAAAAGTAGAGATAAAAGAATAGTGTAGAATAGTAATGAATAGTGTAATGTAAAGTAGATATGACAATTAAAGTACCGGTAGTAAGAAAATACGCGTATAATAGCTATATCTGTTATTTTTACTTACCGAAAAATTACGAAACTGATATTTTTGGAAAACTTATATTTTTACGAGTCTAACGGTGTATTCGGAATATTTTTACTATTCCGGCTTCCGGACACGTTTTTCGAGAACTGTGTCCGATCGGGTTCGAAGGACACCCGAATTTCGCGAAACTGAAACTTTTATAAAACCTATGGTTATTACGACTATTTTAGCTAATTATCCCAACTTCGTTTTCTAGGGCCAAAGAAAACGGCAATGCCGGATTTAGATGGATACGGTAAACTAGGGTTTTGTTGACCTTTAGGGTTTCGTTTGACTTCCGGTTTAGGGTTTTATGCTAAACCGATTCCGAAAATTTAGGGGTTTACATTATACTAGACTTAAGAAAAATAGTTTTTCTCCTTGTAAAATCATACTTTGTTTAATCAAACTCAACCTTGATGATCTATATAACTATCACCTTCATTATTTCAATAAAAACCTTCATTTTTGGGTTAGAAAGTAGGTGTTTAAATAAGTGGTTTACCTAAGTACGAATTTTTACAAAATTTTGAAGAATGAAAATATTGTTTATCCTATTCTTGGGAATCATTTGTTGTTCTAAGGTTATATTTTGATAAACTCCTTTTATCCTTATCAAAACTTAGTCTTTATTATATATATACCCTAGGACTTCCATTTTCCTATAAAAATTATTATTTTGGCATTTGGAATAGGTGTTTAAATGTGGCTATTTCCAAATTCGAATTTTGAGAAATTCATTTGAGCTTGTTTTCTTTGTGAAACTCATTTAGTCTTTCAAAATCATTTCCTAATCAAACCTATCCTTAAGACTTCTATTCCTTAATAAAAAATCTTGTTTTGAAGTTGAAAAATGGGTTTTTAAATTGGTCTTTGTTGATATCCGAATTTACAAAATTTATTTGGACATATCTTTTGATAAAATCTATCTAAACTTATGAAAATCCATTCCTTACATATCCTATCTTAAGAGCCCTTTATATCTTGAATAAAAACTTCATTTTGAGTTGGAAAACATGTTTTAAAATATGCCTTGGCCAAAATCTGAAAATAGAATTTTATTTTGAAAATCACTTTTGATTCTTGTAAAAAGAAGTCTTGATAATATGCATATATCAAGCCTTTATTTTCTTAAGTAAAAATTACATTTTGACACTTGGAAAGTGGTTTTTAAATAGGGGTATTGCCAAAATACGAATTTCGCAATTTGTCTGAGTTCAAAACTAAGGTCTGTACTTAATATGAACATACATCTAATTGAAACCCATGGTAGTGCACAACAAACTCATAGATCTAAACTTTATTCATCAAAATCTTTCATTTATGTTATCTATACCCTAAGCCCTTCATTTTAAATGAAAAATACACATTTTGAAGTGAAAAACACTTTTCCAAATATGGTTCCATTTTCATCCGAATTTTCAAAAAAGATTTTTGTTGAAAATAAAATAGATCTTGAGTTTTCTAAAACATTCCTACTATCATCATACTACTACAAGTTATCCATGAACATAAAACAAAGTCTAATGCATTTTATGAACTCAAAACACTAGATCTAGTTTATTACACTAGTTATAAATGCATAAACACATGTGAATGAGGAATATATACATAAATCATAAGCAATAACAAAAATAATAACTTCAAATAACAAGATCTAAGGCATAAGCAAAAATCAAAGTTACAAAAAGTTAGATCTACAAAATATAACAACTCTAAACAAGAAAATAATAATGATACAAGATAATAATAATGGAGAGGAGGAGTGTTTCATTTTTTGGCATCATCATCCTAAGCTTTTAAGCCTATGGAAGGTCATTTGATGCATTAAACTCTCATTATACTTTACTTATATCACCTATGGAAGCCTTGAGAAAAAGATTTACTTAAATATCTTAAAAAATATGTGTGGGAGCTCATGGAAGAAGAAGGGGGCAGCTTGTATTCTTGAAGAAACAAGAACAATATGAAGAAGAAAAGAGAGGAAAAACAGAGAGAAAAAGCTAAGGAATGAAAGAGGGTAATGGAGTAAATGAAAGAGAGAGAGAGAAAATGAGTGTATTAATGAATGAAAGAAGGAAAAAAAATAAATCAAGGCAGAATTTTCGTTGGGGGGGGGGGGGGGAGAAGTTCACGTGAATTGGGAAAGAGAGAGAGAGAGAGTGAGTGTTTTGTTGAATTTTGACTTGAAATTAAATTATGTAATAAATGTGTATGTATAGCTTCTTTAAGAAGGAGTAGAATATATTTAATTTGGTCAAAATAGGAGTAATTAAAGGACAATAGCAGCCAAAAGAAAGAAAAATCTGCCATGAAGTGATAAAATAAAATGTAGAAAGATTGAAGTAAAAGGAAGTGATATATGTAAGGTGTACTTGAAAGTATGGGTTGTAAGAGTACTTTCTTAATAAAATAAAATTAGAAAATTTATTCCAAATATTTGTAGCAGATTTTTCATAATTAAAATTAAATAATTATTTGAATTATTTTAGTATTTTAACAATTATGTTACCGGTATGATCAAAATACGCGAATATAGGCTCTAAATGATATTTTTATAACCTGAAAAATTCTAAAAAATTATTTTATGAAAATAAAAATATTTTTAAAATATTTTTTAATTATTAAATTAATTTATTTTATTTTAATATCGAATCTTAGACAGAATCTGATCCCATAAAAGCCCGAACTAACTAAATTTTAGAAAAACAAAATTTTCTATAACATATAAAATATTTATCTAAAAAAATATAAGGCTTTATGAATAATAAAATTTGCGTAATGAAATAAAAATGAATAGTGCAAAAGACTAATTAATTATTGGTAGTAATGAAAATACGATACAAAGGTTTAACGGTAACTTTTATAATCCGAAAAATTATATAACTGATATATTTAGAAATCTTATGAAATTACGAGTCTAATGGTACTAATGGTATATTTTTTATATCTCGAGCCTCAGGACACGCTTTGCAAAGTCTGTATCCAAACGGGTTCGAAATAGGTCAAAAATTTACTAATATGATATTTTAAACAAACTTATATTACTACAAGCTATTCTACACACTTAAACTACATCTGGGCCTCTAGGGTTAAGGGCGTTAGATTGCGGGAATTAAACTATTGTATTCCACTTAGGGTTTTTGGGTGATTTTCCGGTTTAGATCTTTGCCAATTTGGAAATTGATATTTTATGATTATATAACATATTTGATTTGAGAAATTTATTTTAAATTTGATTTTTGTAAGTATATAATATCTTTTAACGTTTTCGGAATTCTTAAATTGAGTTTTATTTCCAAAGGTTAATCATTATTTACTTTTTAATAATTTGTTTTTGGGCTTTATATTACCTGATTTTATAAGTCGGGGTTACGTATAGAGTTTGTGTACGTAGTGGTTTTGGAATTGAAGGACGATGAGTTCTTATTTTGTTCTTAAGGATTCTAATTTTTCTCAAGATTCTAAAATTTCTGGATTCGCTCGTGTTTTTGGACTAGTTGAAATTCGGTTTTAATTTGGAGTGCTTTTTAGGGTTTATTTTTGAAGTTCATCTTGAAATTATTTACTGAAATTTTCCGGCGCTTACAGGCATATTTTGATCATACCGGTAACATGTTTGTTAAAATACTAAAATAATTCAAATAATTACTTAATTTTAATTATGAAAAATCTGCTACAAATATTTGGAATAAATTTTCTAATTTTATTTTATTTTATATTATTTTATTAAGAAAGTACTTTTACAACCCATACTTTCAAGTACACCTTACACATATCACTTCCTTTTCACTTCAATCTTTTTACATTTTATTATATCACTTCATGGCAGATTTTTCCCCTTCTTTATGGTTGCCATTGTCCTTTATTTACTCCTATTCTGACTAAATTAATTATATTCCACTCCTTCTTAAAGAAGTTACATTACACATTAATTATACAAATCAAATTCAAGTCAAATTTCAACAAACCCTCTCTCTCCTCTCCCTCAATTTCACGTGCAGCATACTCACACCTTGGCTTGCCCTTGTTTTATTTTTTTTCTCATTTATTACACACATTTTCTCTCTCTCTTTCATTTACTCATTTTCCTTTTCATTCCTTAGCCTTTTCTCTCTCTTTTTCCTCTCTTTGCTTCTTCATTTTTGCTCTTGTTCTTAGAAGAACCAAGCTACCCCCATTCCATTCTTGAGCCTCTACACATATTTCTTGAAGATTTTATGTAAATCTTCTTCTCAAAGCTTCCATAGGTGATATAGGTAAAGTGTAATGAAGGTTTCATGCATCAAATGACCTTCCATAAGCTTAAAATCTTAGGATGATGATGCCAAAAATGAAACACTCCTCTTCTCCATTATTATTATCTTCTATCATAATTATTTTCTTGTTTAAAGTTGTTATTTTTTGTAGATCTAACTTTTAGTAGCTTTGAATTTCGTTTATGCTATAGATCTTGTTATTTAAGTTGCTATTTTTGTTATTTCTTATGATTTATGCATAGATCCATCATCCACATGTCTATCTTAGTGATTCATGCATTCAAAACTAGTGCAGTAAACTAGATCTAGTGTTTTGAGTTCATAAAATGCATTAGACTTTGTTTTATGTTTATGAGCAACTTGTAATAGCATGATGATGGTAGGGAAGTTGTAGGAAACTCAAGATCTATTTTATTTTCAACAAAAATCATTTTTGAAAATTCGGATGAAAAATGAACCATATTTAGAAAAGTTATTTTTCAACTTCAAAATGTGTATTTTTCATTTAAAATGAAGGGCTAGGGTATAGATAACATAAATGAGTGATTTGGATGAGCAAAGTTTAGATCTATGAGTTTAAAGTTTATTATCATAGGTTTCATTTAGATGTATGTTCATATTATGTGTAGATCTTAGATTTGAACTTGAACAAAAATTGTGAAATTCGTATTTTGACAAGACCCCCATTTAAAAACCACTTTTCAAATGTCAAAATGTAATTTTTACTTAAGATAATGAAGGCTTAATGTATGTATATCATCAAGACTTCTTTTTACAAGAATCAAAGGTGATTTTCAAAAGTTATTTTCAAAATAAAAATCTCATTTTCGGATTTTGGCCAAGGCATATTTTAAAAGCATGTTTTCCAACTCAAAAATAAAGTTTTTATTTAAGAAATGAACGGCTCTTAAGATATAATATGTAAGGAATGGATTTTCATAAGTTTAGATAGATTTTATCAAAAGATATATCCAAAAATAAATTTTGTAAATTCGGATCCCAACCAAGACCAATTTTTAAAACCCATTTATCAACTCCAAAACTCATGTTTTATGTGAAAAATGAAGGGTATAGGTAATAGGTATCATTGAGTAGTGATTTTTACAAGTTGGAATGAGTTTTGATGAGATTAATGTATAAAACAAGAAATAGAATCAAGATGGGAAATTTTGAGTTAGTAGTCAATTTGTGAAATTCGTAATTTTGAATGAAGGCCATAAGAACACCTATTATCTAAGCTCAAAATGAAAGTTTTATCTAATGAATGGAGTCCTTAAGTAATAGGTACCATAAAGTCTTAAATTTTAATGCATTAAACAAGTTTTTCCCAAAGAAATCATTCAAAAAGTGGATTTTCTAAAATTCGGATTTTTGAGTAAATCCTATTTGAAAACATATTTGCAAAGTGTAAAATGTAAATTTTTGTGTAAAAATGAAGTCCTTAGTGGTTATGTATGATTGAGCTCTAATTTCCTAAATATCAAATAATTTCTATTTAAAGAAATCACTCAAAAACTAAATTTTTACAAAATTCGGATTTTGAAATCAACTCCACTTGAAAACATGTTTACAAAGTGCAAAATAGAAATTTTTATGTAGAAATGAAAGTCATAAGTATTAGATATAATGAAGACTCAATTTCAACAAAAATAATTATATTTTCTTAAGTAATAAATCCAAAACAAATGAAAATGGTCAAAGTTAGAAAACTAGATTTTTCATAAGTAGTTGTTATTATGGTCTTGGAAAATAAAAAGTTATAAAATTTTCTTTTAGCAAGAATCATCAAGATCATGCATACATTAAGCTCATCTCATGTCATTCATGTTAGGTAATCATCAATATTGCATATATAGCTAATCTATATGATAGGAACATTTCAAACATTTACAAAACTATTTTTCGGAATTGAAATTTGCTACTATCCTAATTTGATCCGATCTTTTCAAAGCTTCAAAGTTTTTGAAACTTAAATACAATATTATAATTAGATATATCTTTCGAAGTACATAGAAATCGATATATAATTTGCGAAATTCAGAGTTAAAATGACCAAGTTATTGCCGTTTTAAGTTGGAATTTCCGCTTAGGACAAGAATTGCGAATTTGATAGTTTGTATAAGATCGTTTGGATTAGTTTGAGTTGAAATACTTATTAGAGTATTTCTTCCTTTTTAGGTGATCCCGAAATCGACGATTCCCTAACACCGAATTACTATTACTAAAAGACCGGTGATCCAATGGCCGGGTGAGTCTTCTTCTTAATTTGTTACCTTGCTTGTGCTTGTAGCTAGTCGCATTAGAAGTATAGGAACAAGATAAAAATCGATATGAATGGGGATGGGATATATATGAGACTGTGATGAATGTATGCTAAAGAATGCTAAAGCATATCGAAACCACGATTTGATTGGATAACTGCACTGTTCATAGTATGTCTGTTATGTGTATGATATTGGTTGGTCACTCTAAAGAATGTATGAATATTTTAACCTAAGCAAATATTTAAATTGGTCATGCATTACATCAGACATATTACATTTGGTAGCACGCTACTCCTATGCAGGTCGATCGGTATGGTCCGATGACTCATTAGGATAACAAGGCTGGTATCAAAGCTTATTCAAAGGAACTAAGGTGCACTGGGGATGCATTCCATGCGTGAGCCTAGCCGAGTCAAGTGCTATGAGCCGAGGGCTTAGGGACTAGCAACGGTCGTATAGACTTCAATACCATCCCTAACCCAAGATACAGAGGGTGTAAATCCGTTCTGTGTGTGGGTTCCGGATACCTATACATAATTGTTTGCTCATGTGTTTGTTCATGCATAGCATATGATTGATTATAACTTGCTTGTCATGGTACGGATTTAAGGGAATTCTCACTAAGCTAGTGTAGCTTATACCTCAATAGATGTTTGAATGAACAGGTTATTTCAAGAGTGCTAAGTGGGGACCGAGATGGTTGAAGCAGAGAATGACTTCGGGATTCCGGCAGGATATATGAATGCTTGAAGTTATTGGCTAGATTTTATGATTGCCTTGTAATAGTTTATGTAGGGAAGTCTGTGGATAAATGTAATTAAGGTTTAATGATTTGTATTATGAAGTATAGTGATTTGTATCTGAAGTATAGTAAATTGTATTTCCTTTACTGTAAAGACCCGACCCTCTAAATCCCGAGACTTAGAGTACCGAGTCCCCAACCACATATAACGTTTTCACATTATATGTAAGGTTGTCTTAAAACTAACAATTTATGAAAATTGTTTGATCAAAACTAATAAAGCTTTATAAAGGACTTTTTAAATCAAAACAAGATTGCTAACAAAAGCAATCTATACATACATTTACATCATATATACACTGTTTAGTGTCAATACAAGACACTACAAAAATTACATGTTTTCTTAAATAAAAAAGAATCCTAGGGGATCTTAAGGTCTTTACAAAAATAGGCTTATCTATCAAGCCTTCTATACATAACTTTTCCTTTAGCAAAAATTCTTCCAAAAGCCCAGGGTGTTCGAGTCCTATTCGTCCCACTCATCCAAGAATCTCTCGAAATCGAACCCATAGCCCAAATCATCATAAAACTCGTCTCCAATACCTGCAAAGCAGCAAAAGTGAGCCAAAGGCCCAGTACACAATAACAAATGCAAGAAAAAGTCACCAAGCCAATGTAATGCATTAGAAGACAAGTGATTATCTTTATTAAATTTTCTTTTGCAAATCAACAGGGGGTATTCAAACCCCGGATCACGCTTTGGAATTTAGGGATCCTGAGTAACAGCAGCTGCTCAGGGGGTTGATATAAGCAGTCCGAATACTTATATCTCCTATATCTATTTCATGAATAATACTTCATTTAGGGTTCAAAAGTTGTTGCCCGACTCTATTTAAACTCAGTCCATAACATGAGCCTAGTTCACAAGTTCCCATAAACTTTGAACTAAACCATGGTATTTCCCCTAAGTTTAAGCAAACGTTACTCAGATACTATTCCCCCTATCGGCTACCCACTTAACCAAAACGAATCGCTATTGCATCATAGCGTACTATTGCATCATGGTAAAGTCATTGCATCATGACTTGGTCGAGCGCTTAACTAACATGTCATTGCATCATGACAGGTTTGCTGCTCCTCGGACCAGATTAAACAGCGTAATAGACATCCAATTCATTCAAATATTAAGCCGAATCAATTTAAGTCAAATTAGGAATGCCTAGTCCTAGCAAACATCAAACAAGTTATTGCGTACCTGAATTCGATAGTAATTACTATGATCTCTCGGAAGAACTAACCGAAGAACTCTTAACTGAAATAGGAATATCAAAATAATCAATAAATAAAGATAGATTCCACATTCACAAATATATATATATATATCACAATCCTAGATCAATTGTACAAGGAAATTCATTAAACTTTGCATAGAGTCTAAATATCAAATTCATGCATAAAACATGTTTATTTAACTCATATATACAATAGGAATTCATATATGAAGTAAAGATTGAAAATTGAAGAAGTTTGGATTTGAAAAACTCAGGGGACTCGCTGCCTATCAACGCTGGCAAAATTTGATTGAACGCTAGCAGCGTAGGTAGTTTACGCCGGCAGCGTTTCACTCCGCCGTTTAAAAATCTGGTTCTATTCCACTTCAACACCACCTCCTACGCCAGCGGCTTTGACTCTCTAATTGCCGGCGTACGTTTTAGAAAAATAAACGCTAGTAAAATTTTTGTAAAAGCCAGCGGTGTTCAAAAGCGGTGTTAAGAATTTTACTTCTGTTTGCTTCCAACGCTGCCTCTACGCCGGCGGCGTTGAATTTTCAAATGCCGGCGTACGTTCAAAACAGACCTATTCGACAGAACACAAATCCCCTGTTTTTCATTTTACAACTTTTCAACCTATAACACTTTTAAATCTTCTTCAACTTCATTTTCAACTTCATATACTCACTTCTATCTACACTACTCAATCCTAGCAACTCAAAACATGAAATCAACATATTTGATCACTTCTAATTCCACTTCCATTCATTCTCAACTTTCCTACTCAAACTATCTTTATTTCCTCCCAACACTTCATATCACTACCACAATACATAAACAAACTTACACACTCACAAAACACATTCCTAACTAATCTCAATGCATGAACAAGCAATTTAGATAGCATTTAAACTCATCCTATTCAAGATCTCACATAACCACTACAAGAAATGAAAACAAAACAAAAGTCATACTTAAATCAACTCACATGTATATGCCTTGTCTTGGGAAGAACTTTGATTTTCAAAGCTTGATATTGTTCTTGACTTGGACTTGGAATTTGGAATGAAGGAAGAAGAGAAAAGAAAGGAAGAAAAAGGAAAATTCGTATAAAAGGAAGGCTGCCCCAAAAAGGAGTCCAATTGAGCTAATTTGGGTCTTATACTTATCTAAAAATTGATTTTTAAGGCTTATATAAATTTAGTTTGCATTTGAGTAAATTTGAATCTCATTTGGGGCTTATTTAGGCATATATACTAGCTTAACTAAGGAAAATTTCTATCAACTAATCTTAATTAAAACCAAAGTTGATTTTATAGATCTAATCTTAACTTAACACCTTAATGTATAAAAGACACAATTAATAATTATACTACACACACATTAATACATATAAAACAAAGGTATTAATTTCACTATATATACAAAATAACACATTTAGACTATTACCAAACACAACTATCATAATCATCATGCTCATTTAATTCAACAATTAAGATAAATAAACAAACACATGGAAATTAAATAGAATTTAAATTTAGATCATTTCATTTATATTGTTACTCAAGTGTATCAATATAAAATGTGTCTCTGCATTGTGTCTCCTCTATGTGTTAGACACCTTGTACATAGTATGGAAGCCTTCACATGACTGAGGCGGTCATTCCTAGGCTTTAATATTATATACGGCGGACTACCACGTTTAGAATATCCTTCGGGGAGTGACAGATGGCACTTAGGCAGCCGGCCTAGTGGCCTACTTGGCGGCCTAAATCTGTTTTCTATATATATGCAATTTATGACGATAATTAGGGTTTGTCTTGTTTTCCTCTGAGTTCTTATTCTCCAGAGTGACCTAGAGCTTGCTTTCTTCAATGTTTGGTGCGAGAAATCAAAGGAGAATTAAGGTTTTCAATCCGAGTAAGTAGATCTATACGAGATCTATACGATTTAACATGTAATCAACTTCGTAATCATAGATTTCTCGTGTTTTTGAAGGAGATTGTGAGAGAAACCGTTGAGGATCATATCTGAATCTTGAGGATAACAATTAGGAATTTGAGATCCATTCAAGGTAATTAAATCCCTTATTTACTCATGTAGATTTCATCGAAATGATTGCTAATTTAGGGTTTTGTTTGTTCATGATTGGATGTTCTAGGGTTAGGGTGTCTTTGCATTCTTTGGTGATTTTCTAGTTTTAGAGTCAAATCAAAGTACGTTTTCATCCTCCAAATCATAGATTCATTAAAAGATCGAATTAGAATGATGGATTTGTCTGTATTTGTTGATTTATAAATTAGGGTTTTGTAAGCCCCGGAAAAATTTCAATAAATAATTTTAAGATGAACTTCGAAAATAAACCCTAAAAATCACTCCAAATTAAAACCAAATTTCGACAAGTCCTAAATCACGAACGAATCCAAAAATTTCTTAATCATGAGAAAACGAAAATCCTTAAAAATAAAATAAGAACTCAGTGGTCTTCAAATTCAAAAGCATGACGTACAAAAAATTCCATATTTAACTCCGACTTATAAAATCAGGTAATATAAACCCCAAAAACAAATTATTAAAAAGTAAATAATGAGTAACTTTCGGAAATGAAACCCAATTCGAAAATTCCGAAAACGTTAAAAGATATTAAATACTAACAAAAATAAAATTTAAAATAAATTTCTCAAATCAAATATGTTGTATAAACATAAAATACCAGTTTCCAAATTGGCAAGGATCTAACCCGGAAAATCACTCGGAAACCCTAACCGGAATACAATAGTTTAAGTCCGACAATCTAGCGCCCTAACCCTAGAGGCCGAGATGTAGTTTAAATATGTAGAATAGCTCATAGTAATATGAGTTTGTTTAAAAATATCATATTGGTAAATTTTTGATCTATTTCGAACCCGTTCGGATACAGACTTCGAAAAGCGTGTCCCGGGGCTCGAGATATAAAAAATATACCAATAGTATCGTTAGACTCGTAATTTCATAAGATTTCTAAATATATCAGTTATATAATTTTTCGGGTTATAAAAGTTACAGTTATAACATTTTTATCGTATTTCCATTATTACCGGTAATTGATTAGTCATTTGCACTATTCATTTTTATTTCATTACGAAATTTTATTATTCTTATAAAGTCTTATATTTTTAGATAAATATTTTATATGTTATAGAAAATTTTGTTTTTCTAAAATTTAGTTAGTTCGGGCTTTTACGGGATCAGATTTTATTTAAGACTCGATACTAAAAATAAAATAAATTAATTTAATAATTGAAAAATTTGAAAAATATTTATATTTCCATAAAATAATTTTTTATAATTTTTCGGGTTATAAAAATATTATTTATAGCCCATATTCGCGTATTTTGATCGTACCGGTAACATATTTGTTAAATTACTAAAATAATTCAAATAATTATTTAATTTTAAATATGAAAAATCTGCTACAAATATTTGGAATAAATTTTATAATTTTATTTTATTTTAATTTATTTTATTAATAAAGTACTTTTACAACCCATACCTTCAAGTACACCTTACATATATCACTTCATTTTCACTTCAATCTTTCTACATATTATCCCACAAGTGATGGCAGATTTTTGACCCTATTTATGGCTGCCATTGTCCTTTATTTACTCCATTTTGACCAATTTAATTATATTCTACTCCTTCTTAAGAAAGCTACATAATACATTTATTACACAAATCAATTTCAAGTCAAAATTCAAACAAATTTCTCTCTCTCCCTCCCACATAATTCACGTGCAGCATGGGTAATATTTGGCTGCCTTGTTTTATTTTTTTTCTCTTCTTTCATTCATTAAAACACTCATTTTCTCTCACACCTTCATTTATTCACTTTCCCTCTTTCATTCTTTAACCTTTTCTCTCTCTATTTTCTCTCTTTTCTTCTTCTTCTTGTTCTTGTTTCTTCAAGAACCAAGCTGCCCCCACATCTTCCATTAGCTTCCATCTATATTTCTTGAAGATTTCTAAGCAAATCTTCATCTCAAAGCCTCCATAGGTGATATAGGTAAAGTGTAATGAAGGTTTCATGCATCAAATGACCTTCCATAAGCTTGAAAGCTTAGGATGATGATGCCAAAAATGAAATCTTTCTCTTCTCCACTTTTATTATTTTGTATTTCAATTATTTTCTTGTTTAAAGTTGATATATTTTGTAGATCTAAATTTCTATAGCTTTGATTTTTGTTTATGCCATAGATCTTGTATTTAAGTTGTTATTTTTGTTATTCCTTATGACTTATGCATAGATCTAGCATCCACATGTCTATCTTAGTGATTCATGCATGTAAAACTAGTTTAGAAAACTAGATCTAAAGTTTTGAGTTCATAGATGCATTAGATCTTTGTTTATGTTCATGAACAACTTGCTATAGCTTGATGATGGTAGGAAAGTTGTAGGAAACCCAAGA
This sequence comes from Combretum micranthum, assembly GCA_024138025.1. Taxonomy (NCBI): domain Eukaryota; kingdom Viridiplantae; phylum Streptophyta; class Magnoliopsida; order Myrtales; family Combretaceae; genus Combretum; species Combretum micranthum. Next base: position 497,210 of record JAMXBD010000967.1, on the reverse strand, counting down.
TCTATTTTATTTTCAAGCAAAATGATTTTTGAAAATTCGGATGAAAATGGGACCATATTTAGAAAAGTGATTTTTCAACTTCAAAATGTATATTTTTCATTTAAAATTAAGGGTTTAGGGTATAGATGCCATAAATGAAAGATCTTGATAAGTAAAGTTTAGATCCATGATGTTTATAGCTTATTACCATGCATTTGTTTTATGTTTATGTTTATATTAAGTATATATCTTAGTTATGAACTCAAACAAAATTGTGAAATTCATATTTTGGCAAGACCCCCATTTAAAAACCACTTTCCAAGTGTGAAAATGTAATTTTTACTTAAGAAAATGAAGGCTTAATATATGTATATCATCAAGACTTTTTTTTACAAGAATCAAAAGTGATTTCCAAAAGTTATTTTCAAAATAAAAATTCTATTTTCGGATTTTGGCCAAAGCCTATTTTAAAAACATGTTTTCCAACTCAAAAATGAAGTTTTTATTTAAGAAATGAAAGGCTCATAAGATATGATATGTAAGGAATGGATTTTCATGAGCTTAGATAGATTTTATCAAAAGATATAACCAAAAATAAATTTTGTAAATTCGGATCCCAACTAAGACCAATTGTTAGAACCCATGTATCAACTCTAAAACTCATGCTTTATGTCAAAAATGAAGTATATAGGTAATAGATATCATTAAGCAATGATTTTTACAAGTTAAACTGAGCTTAGGCATGAGTAATGTGTAAAACAAGTAATGGAATTAAAATGGAAAAATTTGAGTTAGTGATCAAATTGTCAAATTCGTAATTTAAGATGATGCATATGTAATCACTTAGTATTTGAGCTCAAATTGCAATTTTTATGTGTTAAATGAAGTCCTTAGACAATAGATGTAGTAAAGTCTTAAATTTTAATGCATTAAACAAGTTTTTCCCAAGTGAATCATTCAAAAAGTGGATTTTCTAAAATTCGGATTTTGGAATCAACCCCACTTGAAAACATGCTTACAAAGTGTAAAATGGAAATTTTTATGTAGAAGTGAAGGTCATAAGTAATATATATAATGAAGACTCAATTTTAACAAAAATAATTATATTTTCTTAAGTAACAAATCCAAAACAAATGGAAATGATAAAAGTTAGAAAACTAGATTTTTCATAAGTAAGTGGTTATTATGGTTTTGCAAAATAAAAAGTTATAAAATTTCTTTTAGCAAAAATCATCAAGATCATGCATACATTAAGCTTATATCATGTCATTCATGTTAGGAAATCACTCATATTGCATATATAGCTAGTTTATATAGTAGAGACATTACAAACATTTACAAAACTATTTTTCGGAATCGGAAACCGCTAATGATCAGATCTGATCCCTCTGTTCCGAGACCTAAATGTTTTCAAAACTTGAAAATAATATTATAAATAGATAGATCTTTCGAAGTAGATAGAAATCGATATATAATTTTCGAGATTCCGAGTTAAAATGACCAAGTTATGGCCGTTTTAAGTTGGAATTTCCGTTTAGGACGCGAATGGCGAATTTAATAGTTTGAATGAGATAGTTTGGATTAGTTAAGTGATGAAATACTTATTAGAGTATTTCTTCCTTTTAGGAGATCCCGAGATCGACGATTCCCTACCATCGAATTATTATTACTAGAAGACCGGAGATCCAATGGCCGAGTGAGTTTTCTTCTTGTTTTGTTACCTTGATTGTGCTTGTAGTTGGTCGCATTAGAATTATAGGAACAAGATAAAAATCGATATGAATGGGGATGGGATATATGATGCTGTGATGAATGTATGCTAAAGAATACTAAAGCATATCGAGACCACGATTCGATTGATAACTGCACTGTTTATTATTTCTGTTATGTGTATGATATTGGCTGGTCACCCTAAAGAATGTATAAATATTTTGACCTAAGCAAAAATTAAATTGATCATGCATCGCATCGGACATATTGCATTTGGTAGCATGCTACTCCTACGCAGGTCGATCGGTATGGTCCGTGATGCCTCGTTTGGATAACGATCCCGGTGCCAGAGCTCATTCAGGGGTACTAAGGCGCATGTGGATGCATTCTTGGATGAGCCTAGCCGAGTCGAGTGCTAAGAGCCGAGGGCTTGGGGACTAGATGCGGTCGTGTAGACTCAATACCATTCCTAACCCAAGATACGAAGGGCGTAAATCCATTCTGTGTGTGGGTTCCGGATGCCCATGCATAATTGCTTGCTCACGTGTTTGTTCATGCATAGCATATAATTGATTAATAACTTGTTTGTTATGGTACGAAACTAAGGGAATTCTCACTAAGCTAGTGTAGCTTATACCCCAATAGTTATTTATATGAGCAGGTTATCTCAAGAATGCAAAGTGGGGACTGAATTGATTGGAGCCGAGAATGACTCCGGGATCTTGGCAAAGAATGCGAATGTTTGAAGTTATCTGCTAGTTTTATGATTTGTCTTGTAATAGTTTATGTAGGGAAGTCTGTGGATGAATGTAATTGAAGTTAAATGATTTGTATTATGAAGTATAGTGATCCGTATATGAAGTATAGTGGTTTGCATCGGAAGTATAGTGGATTGCATTTTCTTTACATTGTTACTCAATTGTATCAACATAAAATGTATCATTCCGATGTGTCTCCTTTATGTGTTAGAAGCCTTGTACATAGTATGGAAGCCTTCGCGTGACTGAGGTGGTCATTCTTGGGCTTTAATATTGTGTATGGCGGACTGCCACGTTTAGGGTACCCTTCGGGGCGTGACAGGTTTTGTGGAGGAAAGTCATTCTTGTTGTAAGATTTTGTGGAGTTTGAATAAGGAAGAATTTGCAGTTGAGGAGTTCTTGAAAGGTTAAGGTTTTTGGGAGACTTTGATATAATAGGAATTGTTTTATAATTATGATGTTTAATATGATTTTGTTCATATGTGAATTATCAAGAGATTTGAGGATTGGGGTTTGTTATTCTTAGAGAATTTGTGGTTTTGGAGAAATTGTTCCTGAAATTTGAAAAGGTACGACCATTCCTTGTTTATTGTTTTTGCATGTAGGTTTAGTATTTTGTTTGCTTGATTGTAGGAATAGAAAAATAATTAATCTAAATCTATTAGGCTGAATTAAATTGTTTTCCTGGTTGTGTTTGGCTATGACTAGTAAAGACCTAGTAGATAGTGGTACTGGTGTCACGGTCCTAAGCTTTTTGCTAGCACAATGGAACCGTGCGGCGTTTACTGTCCTACCTCAGTAGTAGTAAGCAAGCCTAACGTAGCAATATTCGGTTAATAATCAACCTTAATATCTGTAAGCAACAAATGAAGGCAACAGTAAATAACCAACAATAAGTAAAAAAGGGACGTAAGCACGAATTAATCTGAAAATGTATGACACTTTATTAATATCTCATGTACAGGCAACAGTAAAGTGTGTGGGGGGGTTTGTGTAAACTGGGATATCATTGATTGTAGCTAGTCATCCGGTGAGTAAGAGTTTCTATCCAGAAGAGTACTCACAACCCTACAAAGAGCTTTATTAGCTTTTGGGTTCTGGTAGGAGGAGACATTAAAATTGGTGAGAAGGCAACATCAAAAATAAAATAAGTAAATAAAATATTTACAATAATTCTCCCATATACTCCTAATATACAAGAGATCGTTACACCCACCCCCACTTAATCTATTAACGTCCTCGGCAAGGTGTGCTGGAGCTTGATCCTAATGCTTGAGTCTTCCTTGCTTTAACTGCTCTCCTCTCAGCATGAGGCATAAGATCTTCTTCTATCTCCTAGCTGTTATCTTCTTCTCCATGATCTTTCCACTTTACTAAATATTCAGTATGTAATGCTCCAGTGGTTAGATCTTTGATGCTTCGTTTAGCAAGGATGTCTTCGATAACTTCTTTGACGTTGAAGTTGAACTTGATATTCGACCGCTTTAACTCATTACGCTTTGGGTCTTCCATGTCAGGGTAATATGGCTTCAAAACACTTACATGAAAGACAAGATGGAATTTCAACCCTTTAGGTGGCTCCACTTTGTAGGCGGCTTTTCCAATCTTGGCAATGATGGGAACTGGACCAACATACTTCTGCATAAGTCTTTTGTCTTTATGCTTCAATGGTCTGAGCTAGTCTGGAAAGAGCCTGATGAGGACTTGATCTCCAACATTGAATTCTCTGGGTCTTCGCTTCTCATCTACCCATTTCTTCATGCGTCTGGAAGCTCTTTCAAGATAGGCCTTAGCAACTTCAGATTTCTGCTTCCAATCCTTTGCAAACATATAAGCCTTTGGGCATTTCCCAGTATACGGCACTGCTACTGTATAGGGCAATAGTGGTTGCTGATCCATAACAATTTCGATAGGGCTCTTGTTGGAGGAAGAGCTTCGCTGGATGTTGAAACAGAACTGGGCAATATCTAGCAAATCCACCCAATTCGTCTAGTTGGCATCAACAAAGTGCCGCAAATACTCCTCCAGCATCCCATTAAACCGCTCTGTCTGTTCATCACTCTGAGGATGGTGGCTGAAGGACATACTAAGTTCGGACCCTAAAATGCTGAACAATTCGGTCCAGAACTTCCCTGTGAATCTGGCATCTCGATCACTCACAATGTTTTGAGGTACACTCCAAAACTTCACAACATGCTTGAAGAAAAGCTGGGCAGTCTTTGTAGCATTCGAACTTTTCGTGGTTGGAATGAAGGTGGCATACTTTGAAAATCTGTCTACCATAACCAAGATGGATGAGAGTTCACCTACTTTAGGTAAGAAAGTGATGAAAGCCATGGAGACACTCTTCCATGGGTGAGAAGGCACTGGAAGAGATTCCAACAACCCTGCAGGTTTCTGCCTCTCGATCTTGTCCTACTGACAAGTTAAGCACGTTCTGGTGTAGTTCATCACATCTTCCTTCATATCCGGCCAATAATAACCTTGCTTCAACAAGCTCATCATCCTCTGCTATCCGGGATGATCAGCCCACAATGTATCAAGGTACTTCCTCATGAGCGCCTTCCTCAAGTTCCCTACCTTGGGAACATATAGGCGTCGACCTTTATTGTAGACCAGATCACCTTCAACCCAAAATCTGCGAGTCTTACCCACCTCAATCAACTACTTCAAGTTCTTAGCCAACAGGTCTTGGCCTAAGTGTTCTTTGATCTGTTCTCGGATAGTACCAGCAACTCAACTGGCAGACTATTGGGCTATCACGGCCAAATAGGCCAAATCTGCTCTTCTACTCAAAGCATCTGCCACCAGATTTGTACGCCCACTATGATACACAATCTCCATATCAAACTCTGCAAGGAATTTCTGCCATCTCACCTGCTTGGCTTATAGTTTCGGTTGAGTAAGAATATGGCTGGTAGCGGAATTATTAGTTCTCACAAGAAACTTTGACCCCATTAAGTAATGCTTCCACGTTCTGAGGCAGTGCACAATAGCTAGCAGCTCCTTCTCCTATGCTGAGTATCTGTGCTCAGTGGGGTTCAACTTCCGACTCTCATATGCCACTAGATGGCCCTCCTGGATCAACACTCCACCTAAGGCGATATCTGTAAACCCCGGTATTCTCAGTAGTTAAGAAACCCCGGAAGTCAGAAACGAAACCCTAATCCAGTCCAGTTTGAGTCCAGTGGAAGAAGCCTAGAAACCCTAAATCCGGCTTTCCTTCGGTTTCATAATAAAAGAAATTTTATAAAGTAAATGAATTTGAATTATTGTTCTAAAGTACATTTTAAACCTTCGAAAGTTTTAAATTCCGGAATTTTTCATTTCCAGGCCTTCCCGAGCTCAATTACGGAAAAGCGTGCCCCGGACCACGGATTCAGAAAAATGTTCTGGAATATTCATTAGAACCATAATTTTATAAAGATTCCAAAAATATCAATTTTATAATTTCCGAGCTATAAAAATTACAGTTATAGCTTTTCCCGTGTTTTCGGTACAACCGGTAAAGTAGATGTCTTGTCTACTATTCACAAGTACAACATACACTACACACTACCCATACCCTATTCTTACATCCTTATAACTACTCATTTCATCAATTTTCTTTTCCAAAAAAATTTTGTCTCTTAATCAATTATCACATTTATTACATTTTAATTAACTAAATTACAAATATCAAAATTTCAAACACACACACTCTTGAAGTGCGCCCCCCCCCCCCCCCCCCCTCCCCCCTATTTTTCCCTCATTGATTTATTTTTGCAATCTTTATTCATTAATAAACCCTACTGCCTTCATATAAAACATATTTCTCTCTCTCTCTTCATTTCTTCTTGTTTCAAATTTGTAAAAGAAGGAAAAACCCTCTCTTTTCTCCTTTAGATTGCCGTGAGCCCCTCTCCCCCTTCCTTACACATTTTCAACTCATTCCCTTCTCTTTTCTCCTTCAAGACTCCATTGGTATGTGTATTTAAGTCTTGTTCATCCCAAATCTTGTAATGGCAAGATCATTCTTATGTGTTTTCTCATTTAAATCCCAATGAGCATGAGCAAGGGACATGAAAACACTACTACAAGAATCTCAAGCCATCACAAGAAGTGGATCTAGTATTTGGAAGAGTTTTGGTTGAATTATCCTCTTGTTCATGCATGTAAAGTAGAGATCTTGCATATATATTGTTGTTCATGCCATGAGATCCATGATTCATGCATTATATATAGTAGATCTAAAGTTTAGACATCCACATCTCCATGTACATGCATGATCATAGGTTATATTTGTTTTCTATGCATTGATGATCATAAAAATGTAGTATTGTTCATGTATAGAGATGTTAGATGGTAGATCTTCACATATAGGAAGCAAGAATATTGAAAAAGGAAAGGTTTTGTTAAATATGCAATGTTGGAAATTCGGATGAAAGTGAAACCCTACCTTAAAAGCCACCAAAATCATTTTAACTCATATTTCATAAGAAAAATGAAGGGTATATAATAGATATCTTGAAAGAATGATTTTCCTAAGCTTGGGTGAGTTAGGCATGATAGGAATGTAAAAAGTGGTGGAGTTAGAATGAAAAATATTGATGTGTGGATCAATAGTCAAATTCGTAATTTAGGTTCATGCCTACAAGAACACTTAGTATCTAAGTCTAAATTGGATGTTTTATAAGCTAAATGAAGTCCTTAGATAATATATATATTGGAGCTTCAATTTTTAATTCATTAGACAAGTTTTTCCATAAGAAAAATGCAAGAAAATGAAATTTCAAAAATTCGGATTTTTACAAAAAGCTTGTTTAAAGACATGTTTACCAAATGAAAAATGGAAATTTTTATGCATGAATGAAGGCCATGATTAATATAGACTTTGAGAACTTATTTTAGTTAGATAACAAGTGGATTACAAGATTAAAAGTCAAAGAAACCCTAAGTGTAAAGTGGAAGAATAGCTTCTTAGAAATAACCTTTATGGGATTTTCTGACACTTAGGAGTTCATAAGAGTTTATTATCACAAAATCATCATGACCATGCATATATTGAGTCCATTACATGGCATTCATGTTAGTAATTCATTGCTATACCATTCATGCATGAATCATCAACTAGGAACATTTCTTATCAAAAGCAAAACAAATTTTCGGAATTGGAGAGATTGTAGAACAGATCTGAACCTACTGTTCTGTGACTTTACTATTTTCAAAACTTGAATTTAATATTAGAAATAGATAGATCTTTCGAATTAGATAGAGATCAATATAAAATTTGCGAAATTCCGAGTTAAAATGACCAAGTTATGGCCATTTTAAGTCGGAACATCCGCAAACAGCGAGGAATCCGAATTCATCTAGTTTAGATGTATAGCTTGATTTAGTTACATAATGAGAGTCTCATTAGGATTATTCTTGCTTTGTAGGTGATCCCGAGCAGGACGACACCCTACCTCCCGACTACTACTACTAGAAAGACCGGCGTCCAATGGCCGAGTGAGTTTTACTTCCACTCTCAATTAATGAATGTGATTGTAATGTAGTGGCACTAGTGGTGTAGGCAAAGATAAAAAGAAATTGTATATGCATGATGGGGTATATAGGGATTATATATGTTGTCTACTGTTGATATGTGAAATGGAACTTAAGGAATATCGAAACCGGGTGTTAAGCTATTGACTGATTAGCTAGTATCTTATGATGAATGTTTGCGAATACTTGTTGGTCACCTAAAAGAATTGAATTAATGAATATTCGACTTCAATTGTAAATTGAATTCATTCATATCACGATGGGGTTGGAGCATTCGCATTGGTTGGTTTTTCGTGATCCATAAAACGAATATATTCGTTAATCGTGATCCATAAAACGAAATATTGTTAGTTGACCGTGAGCTTAAACGGCGTCGTACCACAGGATTCGTTAATCTACTAACCCGGGATGGAGGGCGCAAGTCCATCCACATATGATTTCCGGTTGGTCATATGTTTGTTCATCACATTTGTTTGATGCATACACTTGCTTGAATAATCACTTGCTTGAATGATTGTATTTAATTGTGTTATGGAAGTTATTACTCACTAAGCTAGTTAGCTTACGCCCCCATAGTTTTTATCTATTGCAGCACGAGTTTATATGGCTTAGGCCGAGGCAAGCCACAGCACAGGTACCGGAGATAGGAGTTTCCCATAGAAGTTTAATCCATTCCTTTTTGTATAGACTTCCGTTGGAAACTAAGGACTCTGGATGACTGTAATGGACTTGTTATTATTTTGCGGGGGAATGCCCCTTAGATTTTGTAAACTATAATTATGCGTTTTGAATTATTTTCTATGGCTAATGAATGCCACGTTAAACTGTTTACTCCATTTGTCGAAGTATTCTATTGTCGTAAAGGAACGCTTTACATCTACTTAAGACTCCCGAAGGGCTCGGTAGGGAACTCAGAGTCTTATTTAGTATGTGGCGGGCTGTTACGTTTAGGATACCCTACGGGGCGTGACAATTTAAGTTGGTATCAGAGCACTAGGTTATAAAGCAAGACAATAGAATTAAAAGAAACCGGACTTACAAACCTAACTAATAGGTTAAATGGAATTAGAAATGTTTTCTTGCTAAGTCTGATTAGGAGTATTGTATTGTTGTAGGTCTCCTTGGGTGAGACCAGGGAGCGGGCCAGGAACTTTACAAAGAGAAACATGAGACGATGGTGGAATATAGGTTGAGGTTAAGAGAGTTGTGTGAAGATTTTGCCTTAGCCAGACATCCCCGGACTATAGGGGAAATGTATAAATTGTGGAAGGATGGATTGAGATATACCAGATGGGCTGCGGTAGTGGATCGATTGAGGTATGATCCCATGGGAAGGAGAAGTTGGACAAAATTGGAGACAATTTACACTTTGGAGAGGATTATGGTTGATTATGGGCGTGAGCCCATGACTAGAGAAGCTACTTTTATTTTGAAGGGTGGAGGAAACTAACCCCTCCAGATTTTAGAGTATGGATCCCCATAGGGCCTTTATATGTGTATGCCCATGATAACTTGTATGATCACCCTGACTGGAATTTAGCAAACGCATGGAATCATATCACTTGGCATGCGATTTACTTAGATATTCTCCCACCCCGAGTGATAGCTCCACCTCCAGCTATTGATATAGGCATGCAATTGAATGGGGCACCTATGATTGGAGAGGATGAGGAAGAAGAAGAAGAAGAAGAGGACCCTGAAGAGGATCCTAACTGGGAAGAAAATGTAGTTCCTAGAACCCCTACCCCACCTGTCGAGCCGGAAGCTGAAGTGAATCCGGAACCCAACCCGATTGTATGGGATTTTAATCGGGAGCTGGAGATGCCTGATAGTGGTAGGGCGGAACCCGAGTTTGACCCCGTGATGTGGAGAGACGTTCATGTAGAAGGTGAACCTGTAGCCCCCGAGCCTATGGAGGTAGAAGGCATGGGTGGAGAGCCAGTAAGAGAGAATGAGGTAGTAGAGACTCAGGTGAGCAAGTCAGAAGTTAGAGGTGAGGAGAATGATGTGAGCCCGAGGGAAGGGCAAGGTACCGAGGAAGAGGAGGAAAGTGAAGACCAGGAACCCCTAGTCCGACCTACTAGGAAGCGGAGGATGACTACGAGGGAGTACCTTAGTTTGTTTATCCGACGGGACGACGGTGGTTCTTCCAGCAGAGACGACCTCCTAGCTCGACCCCCGATGACTCTAGTGATGAGTAGAGACTGGGATGATAGCTAACCCATGAAGTCCAAGAGGAGTCCTGATTTTCTTATTTTGTAGTAGGCAATGCGGGATGCCAATTTGCCTTAGGATTTCAGGATAGTTAGTATTTTATTTGTTTCTTTTTCCCTGTATTTTGTCATGTTTTCGGGAATAGGGAAATTGTTTAGAATCGGAATTGGAATTTAGCTAGCCAAATTTTGGGAACAAAAATCTTGATGTAATACTTGTATGGCTCGCTAAAGTAATGAAAAGATCGTGTTTATTTCAAGGAAAGGAGTTGAGAAAAGCATGCATGCTAGTCATGAGGCTTAAGCGAACATTAACCGCATATAGATTGCATGAGCATTCATTCATTCGCATTATTGTTATGAAATTTAAACTTGTTACTCTATGTGTGAATTCTTTTATTCTCCCTGTGATTATATGGAATTGTGAAATTTCGTTCTTTCTAAGTTTGATTTCCAGATTTTCGCAAATTTTAAACCTTGTTAACAAATCTAGTCCTTTCGAATTTCAAAAATCTACTAAAGATACTAAAAATTCATTAAATAATGTATAAACAGACGAAACCGACGGATTCGGAATCGGGAGCAAGAGTCTCTTCCGAATGAAGCCGATCAACCGGCTGCACCCCCACTTAACCCTCAGGGGTTGCACCTCAGAATCAACAGGGCGATGTGTTAAATGCAATTGGGCAATTGGCCAACCTTCTGAACACCTTCATTCAAAATCAGAATCCGGTTCAGAACCCACACCCAGGGCAAAGTGCTCGGGATTCGGCCCCACATCCCCCACCCGCAGATCATCGGGAAATGACTGCAGAGGCACCAGCTCCACAAGAGGAGCATTCCTATAATGTACCACCGCCACCACCCCCGCCATACAGGAGACCCCACCGAAGCTCCTTACCGGACTTTATTAAGAGCAACCGGTATTTTGATGGAGCATTCGGTAAACCGATGAAGCCGAGGACTGGTTGGCTCAAGTTGAGCATACGAGATTCCACCTTATCTGCAGTTGGAATATGGAACATATATGCTGAGGTACAATGCGCGGGTCTGGTGGGACTCCAAGAGAAGGAACTTGACTTCTCCGGCCACTTGGGAAACCTTTCGCCGGGAATTTCTGAACAATTATTTTCCCTCCAGCTTGAGGTGAAATATAGTGCTGATTTCCTCCATGTAAGCAAAAGGGGAGGACAGTGAACAGTATGAAACCGAGTTTTCACTTGCTGCAGTATGCACCTGAGTCTTTCAGGATAGTGAAGAATTAAAGAAGCAGGTATTTCTGGGAGGCTTAGATGAGGAACTGCGGATCAAGTTGGAAGAGTTTGGAGTCAGGACATATCCTGAAATGGTAGAGAAGGCCCGGGTAATTGAAGGGGCCAGAAAAAGGAAGTACCAGGAGCCTGAAAAGAGGGTATTTGGAAAGAGACCATTCGACGCCTCGAGTTCAGGATTCAAAGGAAAGAGGTACAGACCGTACCAAGGATTCAAGGATGAGTCCAGCAGCAAGCCGACCCAGTTCAAGGCCAATGTCACATGTTGGAAATGTAAGGGAGCACACGCTCCTAGGCAGTGCCAGTTGCTGAAAAACAAATGCTATTTCTGTGGCGACGCTGGCCACATGGTCTACACGTGCCCAAAGAAGCTGGCTGTGACTTGCTTTATTTGCAAGGAGAAGGGACATCTAGCCTCTGAATGTTCCCAGCGGAAAAGCGTGGCCGCTCGACCCTATGGAACTCCAAGTAATACCAACCCTATGAGGTCGGGTAACAAAAGTGGGAGCCGAGCAGCTTCAGCAATGCATGGGATGAGGTTATATAACTTCGAAGGCCAGTGGATGGTCGAGGAAGATGAGGAGGAGGATGTAGAATTGGCAGCTTTGGATCAAAGCGAAGGCGCTGATAGCGGCCTGGTGACAGGTTAGTAACAGAAACCCTCTTTAGCTGAAATTTAAGTTATAAATTTAAATTGTTGCCTGAATGAAATTGAATATGATATGGGAAAGCTGGAAGTAGGAACCCTGTGTAGATAGCCTTAAGGATGTTGTAGGGTTCAATTGTGATGGATATTTGTTGACCTCAGGACATATACGGGTGAATGGCGTGGAAGCTTATGTTTTATTTGACACGGAGCGACTCATTCATTCGTCACCAATAGTTTGGCTAACCAATTGGGATTGCCTATAGCCACAACTACGGTTAGTCTACGGATTAAGACCCCCACAGGAAGTGTTGTGTCAACCCGAGAATTGGTGAAGGATTGTCCGTTGGAAGTTCATGGACACAGCTCCAAAAGTGATTTGATAATGTTGGAGATGAATAAATACGAAGTTATCCTCGGAATGAGTTGGCTAAGCAAGGTAAAAGCGATAGTGGATTGCCAAAAGAAAACAGTGAGTTTCTATGATCAATTGGGAGAAAAAGTAGAATTTGTGGGAGAAACCCTAGTTCCGAGAAGGTTTGGTGTAAACTCGTTTGAGCTAATGATGGAGGATGAAGAGATAATACCGATTGAAGGTGTCTTAGATGAAGAGGGAACCCGTGAGGAAAAGGATATACCGGTGTGAATGAGTATTTGGATGTGTTTCCTGAGATCCTACCGGGATTACCACCAAAAAGAGAAATTGATTTTGAGATTGTTTTGGCTCCAAACACTGAGCCATATCCAAAGCACCATACCGGATGGCACCGGCTGAGTTGAAGGAGCTAAAGACACAGTTGCAAGAACTTCTGGATCAAAAGTTTATAAGACCGAGTGTATCGCCATGGGGCGCACCCGTTTTGTTTGTAAAGAAGAAAGATGGATCGATGAGATTATGTATCGATTATCGTGAGTTAAATAAAGTGACTATCAAGAACGGTATCCGTTGCCAAGGATTGATGATTTGTTTGACCAACTGCAAGGGGCTTGTGTGTTCTCACGCATTGATTTGCGTTCGGGATATCATCAGTTGAGGATTAAACCTGAGGATGTACCCAAGACGGCTTTTCGTACCCGTTATGGACACTACGAGTTCCTGGTAATGTCATTTGGACTGACTAATGCACCAGCTGCATTTATGGATCTGATGAACAGAGTCTATAAGCCACTTTTGGATAAGTGTGTGATAGTCTTCATAGACGACATACTCATATATTCGAAGACCAGGGAACAACACGAGGAACATCTTCGTTTGGCATTGCAAACCTTACGGGATAATAAGCTGTACGCCAAGCTGTCCAAGTGTGACTTTTGGTTGGACAGGATATCATTTCTTGGACATGTAGTAACCGGTGATGGGATATCGTTGACCCCGAAAAGATCAAGGCTGTAGTGGATTGGAAGCCACCACAAACGGTTACCGAAGTAAGAAGTTTCTTGGGATTAGCTGGCTACTATCGCAAGTTTGTGAAGGATTTCTCTAAGATAGCCAAGCCACTGACTCAATTAACTCAAAAGAATGAGAAATTCGTTTGGACGGACAAGAGGGAACAGAGCTTTCAGGAATTGAAGCGACGATTGGTATCGGCACCGATTCTAGTTTTACCAGACCCAGAAAAGCCCTACACGGTACATAGTGACGCCTCAAGGAATGGCCTTGGATGCGTCCTGATGCAAGAGGGAAGGTTATTGCATATGCTTCTCGGCAATTGAGACCGCATGAGCAGAATTACCCTACGCATGATTTGGAATTAGCTGCCGTTGTCTTCGCTTTGAAGTTATGGAGACATTATCTATATGGGCAAAGGTGTGAGATATACACAGATCATAAAAGTCTTAAATACCTGTTCACTCAGAAAGAGCTAAACATGAGACAAAGGATGGCTAGAATTAATAAAGGATTATGATCTGGGAATAAATTACTGTCCAGGGAAAGTAATGCGGTCGCGGATGCCCTAAGTCGGAAGAATCACGAGAAGTAGCCGCCTTGATCACAAGTCAAAGAGATTTGATTAAGGAGTTTGAGAAGCTAAGGATCGAGTTCATAGATCAAAGCGCTGAGAGTTGAGATATCCAACTTGGCACTAGAACCGACCCTCATAGAGAGAATCAAGGAAGCCCAAAGGTATGACGAGGTGATACAAAAGATAAAAAGGGAAACCCAAGCAGGAAAGTACCTTGACTTTGCCGTAGATGATGAAGATGTGATCCGAATGAAAGGAAGGCTGTGTACCAGAGGACGAGGAGTTGAGGAAGGAAATAATGAGTGAAGCACATAACTCCGGATATACCATGCATCCGGGAGGCACCAAAATGTATCAAGATTTGAAAAGCTGCTATTGGTGGAATGGCATGAAGCGAGATGTGGCAGATTATGTAATGAAGTGTCCAATATGCCAACAGGTGAAAGTAGAGCACCAGAGACCGGGCGGATTGCTAAAGCCCTTACCCATTCCCGAATGGAAGTGGGATCAGATATCCATGGATTTTGTGTGTGGTTTTCCCAAGACTCCATCTGGTTGTGATGCAATATGGGTGATAGTGGACCGATTGACGAAGTCGGCGCATTTCTTACCCATAAATATGACCTACTCAATGGAAAGATTAGCCAAGATCTATATCAGAGAGATCGTAAGATTACATGGCATACCTGCAGGGATTATCTCCGATAGAGACCCGAGATTCGTGTCCAAGTTTTGGACAAGCTTGCAAAAGAACTTGGGCACCAAATTGCATTTTAGCACGGCTTATCACCCTCAGACCGATGGACAGTCTGAGCGGACGATCCAAACCCTAGAAGACATGTTGAGAGCGTGTGCCTTGGAATTCAAAGGGAATTGGGATAGTCATGTACACCTAATCGAGTTTGCCTACAATAACAGCTATCACTCCACCATCCAGATGCCACCGTATGAAGCTTTGTATGGACGGCGTTGTAGATCCCCTTTGTTTTGGGATGAAGTGGAAAAGGTAGCAATTGGGCCGGAATTGGTACAAGAAGCCGCGATAAAGTGAGGTTGATTCAGCGGAAAATGAAAGAAGCTCAGGACCGGCAAAAGAGCTGGGCAGATTTGAAAAGAAGAGAACTTGAGTTCAAGGTGGGTGATCATGTGTACCTAAAGATAAACCCGATTAAAAGTATTAAGAGGATGCGTACACAGGGAAGTTAAGCCCGAGATACATTGGACCTTTTGAAATCTTAAAAGTCGGAGATCTAGCATATCGGCTAGCCCTGCCACCAAATTTGTCCGGGATCCACAATGTATTCCATGTGTCAGTTTTGAGAAGATACGTTGCCGACCCAGAAAGGATTCTGGAATTGGAACCAATTCAGTTGAAGGAAAACCTGACATATGAGGAACACCCAGTGAAGATATTGGATAAGAAAACTCAAAGGCTACGAAACAAAGACATTCACTACGTTAAAGTGTTATGGAGGAATCATGCCTTTGAGGAAGCAACCTGGGAAGCTGAAGATGAAATCCGGAGGAAGTACCCCGAGATATTTGAAGGACAAGGTACGTCAGTTCCGTTTTGAGGACAAAACTTTATTTAAGGTGGGGAGGTTGTAAACCCCGGTATTCTCAGTAGTTAAGAAACCCCGGAAGTTGGAAGCGAAACCCTAATCCGGTCCAGTTTGAGTCAGTGGAAGAAGCCTAGAAACCCTAAATCCGGCTTTCCTTCGGTTTCATAATAAAAGAAATTTTATAAAGTAAATGAATTTGAATTATTGTTCTAAAGTACATTTTAAACCTTCGAAAGTTTTAAATTCGGGAATTTTTCATTTCCGGCCTTCCCGAGCTCAATTACGGAAAAGCGTGCCCCGGACCACGGATTCAGAAAAATGTTCCGGAATATTCATTAGAACCGTAATTTTATAAGGATTCCAAAAATATCAATTTTATAATTTTCCAGCTATAAAAATTACAGTTATAGCTTTTCCCGTGTTTTCGGTACAACCGGTAAAGTAGATGTCTTGTCTACTATTCACAAGTACAACCTACACTACACACTACCCATACCCTATTCTTACATCCTTACAACTACTCATTTCAATTTTCTTTTCCAAGAAATTTTGTCTCTTAATCAATTATCACATTTATTACATTTTAATTAACTAAATTACAAATATCAAAATTTCAAACACACACACTCTTGAAGTGCCCCCCCCCCCCCCCCCCCCCCCCCCCCTATTTCTCTCATTTGATTTTTTTGCAATCTTTATTCATTAAATAAACCCTAATGCCTTCATATAAAATATTTTTTCTCTTCTTCTTCATTTCTTCTTGTTTCAAATTGTAAAGAAGGAAAAACCTCTCTTTTCTCCCTTAGATTGCCGTGACCCCTCCTCCCCTTCCTCACACATTTTCAACTCATTCCTTCTCTTTTCTCCTTCAAGACTCCATTGGTATGTGTATTTAAGTCTTGTTCATCCCAAATCTTGTATGGCAAGATCATTTTGTGTGTTTTCTCATTTAAATCCCAATGAGCATGGCAAGGGACATGAAAACACTACTACAAGAATCTCAGCCATCACAAGAAGTGATCTAGTATTTGGAAGAGTTTTGGTTGAATTATCCTCTTGTTCATGCATGTAAAGTGAGATCTTGCATACATATTGTGTTCATGCCATGAGATCCATGATTCATATTATATAGTAGATCTAAAGTTTTAGACATCATCTCCATGTACATGCATGATCATGGTTATTTGTTTTCTTATGCATGGATGATCATAAAAATTAGTATTGTTCATGTAAGAGATGTTAGATAGTAGATCACATATAGGAAGCAAGAATATTGAAAAAGGAAAGGTTTTGTTAATATGCAATGTTGGAAATTCGATGAAAGTGAAACCCTACTTAAAAGCCACCAAATCTTTTCTACTCATATTTCATAAGAAAAATGAAGGGATATATTAGATATCTTGAAAGAATGATTTTCCTAAGCTTGGGTGAGCTTAGGCATGATAGAATGTAAAATAAGCGGTGGAGTTAGAATGAAAAATATTGATGTGTGAATCAGTAGTCAAATTCGTATTTAGGTTCATGCCTACAAGAACACTTAGTATCTAAGTCTAAATTGGATGTTTTATATGCTAAATGAAGTCCTTAGATAATAGATCTATTGGAGCTTCAATTTTTAATTCATTAGACAAGTTTTTCCATAAAAAAATGCAAGAAAATGAATTTCAAAAATTCGGATTTTTACAAAAAGCTTGTTTAAAGACATGTTTACCAAATGAAAAATGGGAATTTTTATGCATGAATGAAGGCCATGATTTAAAATAGACTTTGAGAACTTATTTTTAGTTAGATAACGTGGATTAAAGATTAAAAGTCAAAGAAACCCTAAGAAGTGTAAAGTGGAGAATAGCTTCTTAGAAATAACCTTTATGGATTTTCTAACACTTAGGAGTTCATAGAGTTTATTATCACAAAATCATCATGACCATGCATATATTGAGTCCATTACATGGCATTCATGTTAGTATTCATTGATATACCATTCATGCATGAATCATCAAACTAGGAACATTTTATCAAAAGCAAAACAAATTTTCGGAATTGGAGAGATTGTAGAACAGATCTGATCCTACTGTTCCGTGACTTTACTATTTTCAAATTGAATTTATATTAGAAATAGATAGATCTTTCGAAGTAGATAAGATCGATATAATTTGCGAAATTCGAGTTAAAATGACCAAGTTATGGCCATTTTAAGTCGGAACATCCGCAAATAGCGAGGAGATCCGAATTCTCTAGTTTAGATGTATAGCTTGATTTAGTTTATAATGAGAGTCTCATTAGGATTATTCTTGCTTCGTAGGTGATCCGAGCAGGACGACACCCTACCTCCCGATACTACTACTAAAAGACCGGCGTCCAATGGCCGAGTGAGTTTTACTTCCACTCTCATTAATGAATGTGATTGTAATGTAGTGGCATAGTGGTGTAGGCAAAGATAAAAAGAAATTGTATATGCATGATGGGGTATATAGGGATTATATATGTTGTCTATTGCTGATATGTGAAATGGAACTTAAGGAATATCGAAACCGGGTGTTTTAAGCTATTGACTGATTAGCTAGTATTTATGATGAATGTTTGCGAATACTTGTTGGTCACCTAAAAGAATTGAATTAATGAATATTCGACTTCAATTGTAAATTGAATTCATCATATCATGATGGGTTGGAGCATTCGCATTGGTTGGTTTTTCGTGATCCATAAAACGAATATGTTGGTTATCGTGATCCATAAAATGAATTTGTTTGGTTAATCGTGATCCATAAAACGAAATATTGTTAGTTGACCGTGAGCTTAAACGGCATCGTACCGCAAGATTCGTTAATCTGCTAACCCGGGATGGAGGGCATAAGTCCATCCACATATGATTGGTTGGTCATATGTTTGTTGATCACATTTGTTTGATGCATACACTTGCTTGAATAATCACTTGCTTGAATGATTGTATTTAATTGTGTTATGGAAGTTATACTCACTAAGCTAGTTAGCTTACACCCCATAGTTTTTATCTATTGCAGCAAGGTTTATATGGCTTAGGCGAGGCAAGCCACAGCACAGGTACCGGAGATAGGAGTTTCCCATAGAAGTTTAATCCATTCTTTTTGTATAGACTTCCGTTAGAAACTAAGGACTCTGGATGACTGTAAAGGACTTGTTATTATTTTGCGGGGGTATGCCCCTTAGATTTTGTAAACTATAATTATGCGTTTTGATTTATTATCTATGGCTAATGAATGTCACATTAAACTGTTTAACTCCATTTGTCGAAGTATTCTATTTTCGTAAAGGAACGCTTTACATCTACTTAAGACTCTCGAAGGGCTCGGGTAGGGAACTCGAGAGTCTTATTTAGTATGTGGCAGGCTGTTACGTTTAGGATACTCTACGGGGCGTAACAATATCAGAGGCATCCGTATGGAATTTAAAAGGTTTGGAGATGTCAGGTAGGGCAAGGACCGGCTCCTCTGTCACAACCTGCTTTAACTCTTCGAAGGCAGCCTGACACTCCTCATTCCAAGACCATACTCGGTCCTTCTTGAAAAGATCTGTAAGGGGAGTAATCTTCCTGGAATACCCCTCTACAAACCGCCGTTAATAATTGGCAAGTTCAAGAAACGAGCGTAACTCGGTGATACTTCTTGGACCAGGCCACTCTAGAATAGCGTCTACCTTGGCCCCATCCATCCTGATCCGCCCTTATTCAATCACATGCCCAAGAAAGTTGATGCACTTCTGGGCAAAAGCACATATTTCACGCTTCACGTACAAATGGTTTTCCCTCAACTTTTGAAATACCGTCTGTAAGTGCTTCACATGGTCCTCCAATGTCCTGCTATACACAACAATGTCGTCTAGATAGACAACAACAAATTTATCCAGATAATCACAAAAAACATTATTCATTAAAGTATAAAATGTTGCAGGAGCATTGGTGAGACCAAATGGCATCATCAGGAATTCGTAAGCCCCATAGCGAGTTACACAAGTAGTTTTGGGCTCATCTCCCTCAGTAATGCGGACTTGATGATAGCCTGAGTGAAGATCTAATTTAGTGAAGTATTTGGCACCACTCAGTTGATCAAACAAATCAGCAATAAGAGGAATGGGATAATGATTTCTCACTATAAGTTTGTTGAGAGCCCGATAATCAATACACAATCTCAAACTCCCATCATGCTTCTTCTGAAATAAGACAGGAGCCCCGTATGGTGCTTTCGATGGATGAATGAAACCCGCCTCTGACAACTCATCAAGTTGCTTTCTCAATTCTGCTAGTTTTGGATGGGACATTCCATATGGAGCCTTGGCAGGTGGCTTGGCCCCTAGGATCAGCTCAATTTCATGATCCACTGGCCTTCTTGGAGGTAACTCCTTCGGGAGCTTGTCAGGCATAATGGAACCATACTCCTTCAGGGCATTCTGAATTACCCTCGGAATCTCAGCATTCCCTCCATCCTCCTTCTAAGTCAAGATGGCAAGGAATGTTGGCTCTTAGTGCTGGAACCCTCGCTTCAATTGGAGTGCTGAAATCATCATTGCCCCAATGTTCTTACCACTGCTACTCGCATTACCAACTTTCCTCCTCTGAACGGGCACATAACATGGCTTCTCACCTATAAACACTAAGCAATCAGCTGTTGGCAAGGAAGCAACTCGAGCACTTCTCAGAAATTCTATCCCCAGGACTATTCTGAAGTCATCTAAAGGGACAGCAGTGAAGTTGAGATTCCCGCTCCAATCTCCAACCTTTACATTCACACTCTTTGCAACCCCTTGAATCGGACAGGCCTTGGAGTTTACAGCTTTAATTTGGCTAGAATCATCAGATAACACTAGCCCTAATCTCTGTGCTTCGGGCACATCAATGAAATTGTGTGTGGCTCCCAAATCAATCATTGCACTGGCAATCTTGCCGTTGATGTGCAACTAAACAAACATCAGTTCATTGTCAGTCTTGGCTTTGCTGGGCTCCATGGAGGCCTTCCCAACGGCTAACAACATGTGTAAAGCTCCCATCTTGGGCTGCTCTTCATAATCTTCCTTAGACTCCTCATTCGGACAAGCACCTTCTGCCTTCTTCGTTAGGGCATTGAGTGCGGCCTTAGTTGGACATTCTGCTACCCTGTGAGGTTCGTTACATAGGAAACAAGCAAGCGTTAGCTTCTTACCACTGCTTGATGTACCATTTTTCCTTGTCTGTCGAGAACCATAAAATTTCTTCTGGCCTCCTCCATTACCGTGATTGTTAGAACTTAAGGCTTCCCCACTTTTGGGTTTGCCCAACTTGCTAGACTTTCCACCATCGTGTCCCAATGACACACCCTTCCCTCTAGAATCATTGGTGTAGTCTGTAAAGCACTCAGCAGTTGTTTGTGCCTAAGTCAAATTCTCTACTCGTTGCCTCTGCAACTCATTCCTGGCATATGGCTTCAATCCCTCCAAGAAATAGAACAACTTGTCATCTTCACTCATACTCTTGATATCAAGCATAAGTGCAGAAAAATCTCTAACATACTGCCGGATGTCATCACCATGGTGAAATTCACGTAGCTTCTTCCTGGCATTATACTTAACATTCTCAAGGAAGAATTGAGTTCGCAACTCAATCCTTAACTGTGCCCATGTATCTACATGTGTCGTACCATTCTGGATCTACTCATATTTGTGTACCACCATAGCTTAGCATCACCTATTAGGAACATAGTGGCTATGGAGACCTTTGTGCCCTCATCATTATGTCCTATAGCTGTGAAATACTGTTCCATGTCGAAGATGAAGTTCTCCAACATTTTGGCATCCCTCACGCCAGTGAATGGTTTTGGCTTTGGCACTTTAGGTTGATTAATAAGAGCTTGAACATGGGCTTGGGCGAGAGCATTTGCAACAGCTCGCGTCAACAATGCGATTTACTGCCTCAACTCTTCCACTGTCTCTATAGTAGCATATCTCACCAGCCCGTTTCTCAGCCCTTCAACAACTACCTGAGATTCTTCCTGAAGAGTAGCAATAGCAACCCTGAATTAAGAACCAACCTTGATTGAAAGAATCAAAGAAGCCCAAAGGTATGATGATATAATACAAAGGATTAAAAAGGAAATTCAAGAAGGAAAATACCTGGACTTTGCAATAGATGACGAAGATGTGGTCAGAATGAAGGGCAGATTGTGTGTGCCGGGAGATAAGGAATTAAGAAAAGAGATAACGAGTGAAGCCTACAACTCCGGTTATACTATGCATCCTGGAGGTACCAAGATGTACCAGGATTTGAAAAGCCACTATTGGTGGAATGGCATGAAAAGGGATATAACAGATTATGTAATGAAGTGCCCGGTTTGCCAACAAGTGAAAGTGGAACACTAAAGGCTAGGAGGATTATTAAAGCCTTTACCCATCCCTGAATGGAAGTGGGATCAGATATCCATGGACTTTGTGTGTAGTTTTCCAAAGACTTCCTTGGGCTGTGACGCCATATGGGTAATAGTGGATCGGTTAACTAAGTCAGTGCACTTCTTACCCATTAACATGACTTATTCAATGGACAAGTTGGCTAAGATCTACATTCGAGAGATTGTACGGTTACACGGCATACCAGTAGGAATCATTTCAGATAGGGACTCGAGATTCGTGTCCAAGTTCTGGACAAGTCTACCAAAGAGTTTGGGAACAAAGCTGCACTTCAGTACGGCATACCACCCTCAAACCAATGGATGGTCTGAGCGGACAATCCAAACCTTAGAAGGCATGTTAAGAGCCTGTGTTTTGGAATTCAGAGGGAGCTGGAATAACCATATACCCCTCATCGAGTTTTCTTACAACAATAGCTACCACTCAACTATTCAGATGCCACCCAACGAAGCCCTATATGGACGGTGTTGTAGGTCCCCTCTGTTTTGGGATGATGTGGAAAAACTTGTGTAAGCCCCTAGATTTTTCGATAATATTAGCAAACCCTAAGACCGAAAGTTGAAACGAAACCCTAAAGTTAACCTAGTTATACGATTAGTCTAGTGAATCTAGATCCGCAATCCGTGTTCTTACACCCTAGAAAACGAAATTGAGATAATTGTGGAAAAGGTTCGTAAATATAGGAAAGCCTAAAAATATCAGATTCAAGTTTTTCTAGTGTCTTTCGGATCCGATTGGGATCAGTTTTCGAAAACCGTGCCCTGGAGCACCGAGTAGCAAAAATATTCCTACAACACCAATAGATTCGTAAAAATATAAGGTTTTCAAAAATATCAGTTTTAGAATTTTTCGGTAACTAAAAATAACAGATATAGGCTTTTTACGCGTATTTCTTTACTATCGGTATTTTAATTGTCTAGTCTACTATTCATAGTACTTTTCTACTATTCATTACTATTCACCTATCTCTACTTTTTCTTACACTCTACCATACCTATACCTTACAATTACCTTCCCCATACAACTTTAATCACATCACACTTTACACATTACTTCTTTTAATACAAAACAAATCAATTCTCCTCCCTAATCTATGCAAAACCGACGCCTCCCCCCTCTCCAATGCATCCATTTTGTTTTCTTTTCCAATTTATTTTAATACATCAAA
The DNA here is from genome assembly GCA_024138025.1 of Combretum micranthum. Classification (NCBI taxonomy): domain Eukaryota; kingdom Viridiplantae; phylum Streptophyta; class Magnoliopsida; order Myrtales; family Combretaceae; genus Combretum; species Combretum micranthum. The sequence goes on along the minus strand of JAMXBD010000967.1, from coordinate 474,005 downwards.
TTTCCACTCCAAAAATCTATAAATACCCCCTTCCTCTTCCATTCTTTCACACAATAAAAATTCATACTAAAACTCTCTCAAAATCACTCTACAAAATTCCTCTCCCAACATCTCTCTCAAGTTCTCTCTTTTCTTTAGAAAATCCATTCCCACATAATACTACAACCCATTCTTTTCTTCTTCAACCAACACATAAACTTTAGGTAAAACTTCCCTTATTTACTCATCATGTTCATATAACTTAACATGAGTTTAGTGTATGTTTCTTAGACTCATTGAGTTAAAGAAGCAACAATTTATTCATGTTTTATTTTGTTCATGTTCTTGTTTTCTTTATGTTGCTATTATGTGATATTGTTATTATTGTTTTCTACCTAACTTCTCTAAGTATATGTATATATATTTATTTAGAGCATATAAGCTCACTTGTTATTTATTTATTTATTTTTTTAAGTCTTGCAATTTATTACTTACTTGTTTTATGCAATATTAAGACTAGTCTTTCTAGTCTTAGACTTGTCCATATCAAGTCAAAACAATTTTATTTTTTGCTTTTCTTTTCTTTTGGGGACTAGTCTATTCTTAGTCTCGGGATACCTTGATGAAGCTAAGGTTCCCAATACTTGACTTTACTTTTATACTCTATTTATTTTGTTTATGTTGTTTTTATATTTTTCATGGTTATATATATTCTCATTCATACATGAATATGTTATGTCTCAATCATCAATAGATGAGTTCTTAAAATAAGAATAAGAACTCTTTTTAAATATAAATTTTGTCACATAAGAAGTTATTTTCCTTAAAGGTTTGAAATTTATCTTAAACAAATATTCTCCTAAAGATAGTAACAAAATATGGTTTTTACCAAGAAATACATAAAGTAAAGTTAATATAAATTCTCTTTTCAAATAAATAAGAAAGTTTCTTTAGACTTAAACAAAGGATTTCTTAGATTCAATTGTCAAAGTTTTCCACCAACACTAAAGTCTAAGATAAGTTTTTCAAAATAACTTATAAGATGATTTCTTTTAAAAGTAGAACTAACCATAAAGTATTTAGAAAGACCTTGTTTTCCAAAACGCTAGAAATAAAATTCATGGAAATCTTGAAAGATTAAAATAACTTTTTGAAGGAATGGAGTTAAAAGGAGGAAATACTCATTTATGATAACTTAGGAAATTTTTCAAAAATAAAATTCTTTTCAAGCCTTAAGCTTATCTCACTTTCAAGACATTTGTTTTACAAAACCATTGTTGAGACAACACCAAATTCATGCATATAGTTTGAGATTATACATATATTCAAGGGATTTTTCAACCATACAATATATCTATTTTTGTACAAAAGCCCTTGATTGAAGTAAAGTTTGAAAATTCTAGTTTTGAAGTTTGGAAAATTCGTAACAAATCTGTACGCTGCTATTCCGAGACCCAAATAACTTCTTTTGATGAAAATAACCTTAGAAATAGATAGATCTTTTCAAGTAGGTAGAAATCGGTATATAATATGCGGAATTCCGAGTTAAAATGAGCAAGTTATGGCCATTTTAAGTTGGAATTTCCATTCCTTGCGATTTTTACGAATTCTTTAAGATAGAAGTTTAGAACTTGAATAGATCTTGGATGAAATGCTCATGTTGGGTATTTCTTTTGTTTAGGTGTCGAGGATCACGATCTTGTCTTCCCCGAGGATTACTTCGACTCCTAGAACGCTATGGACGAGTGAGTTTCCTTTACACTTATGTATTCGCGCATGTGCTTATAGAATAGAGCACTAGATGTAGGAAAAGATAAAATTGATATGCATGTGGGATATTATGGGAATTATGCATGTGATTCATTGTGTGCGATCAAGGAACGATAAGTATATCGGAACCCAATTTGTGATTGATATAAATGTTTCCATGTTTGTATTGTTATGTGTACAAATATTGTTTGATCGCTTTAAATGATTTAATGCCATATTGAAATCCCCATATAATAAATTGCTCATGCATATCACTTAGAATATCATCTCGGAGTTTTGCTACTACTCCTCAGCGTAGGACCGGAAAGGTAAGCTGCCTAGCTACATCTTGAAGGTTAGGACGTTCGGGGAATACGGTCTCAAGGTGTAGCCGAGCCGGATTGATCGCTTTGGGCATGGAAGGCCCGGGGACTAGTAGTACGGTTCATTGGAACCCAAAGACGCACGCAAACTTTAAGGAAGTTGTTCGGGACCCAGTTCAAAGCATTTCTTAACCACCGATGGAGGGGTAAATCCATCAAACATACGAAACCGGATAGTCGTATGTAATGTTTGACCATATGGTTGTTGCATTCATATGCTTGATTAATAAACTTGTTTGATTGTTGTTATGAGTACTATTGCGTAAGGAATATCTCACTAAGCTAGTCATGCTTATACTCCTATAGACTTTTGATATTGCAGGATTATCTTTTTTCACCCGAGATCATCTTGATTTCCCCGGGTAGAATCCTCATTTTGAGAAACTTTTGGAGGCAATCTATTTTGAAGTTATAGAGTAGATTTCTTCTAAAATCTTCTAGCTTAGTTATATTATATTTAGAACCATGTTATTATGAATTATCGGGAGAATGCCCTTAGAAGCTGTAAGACTTTTATTTCAATGAAATATATATTAAGTATTATTTTGCATGTTCCGCTGCCAATGTCTTAAAATGCATTACTCCACCGGTCTCCCTTTGTTGTGAATGTACGCCTTGTACCGATATGGAAGCTTTCGAGTGACTGAGGTAGTCATTCTTAAGTTTTAATATTGCGTACGGCGGGCTGTCACGTTTAGGGTACCCGCTGGGGCGTGACAACTTGCTATCGGGCCAGAATTGGTACAAGAAGCAGTCGATAAGGTGAGGGTGATCCAACAAAAAATGAAAGAAGCTCAAGAAAGGCAAAAGAGTTGGGGCAGACTTGAAAAGAAGGGAACTCGAGTTTAAAGTAGGCGACCATGTGTATTTAAAGATAAGTCTAATTAAGAGCAAAAGAAGGGTACGTACATAAGGAAAGTTGAGCCTGAGGTATATTGGACTGTTCGAAATCTTGGAAAGGGTTGGAAACTTAGCATACCGGCTAGCCCTACCCCCAAACTTATCAGGAGTTCATAATGTGTTCCATGTGTTTGTATTAAGGAAATATGTACCCAACCCTGAAAAGATTTTGGAATTGGAACCCATTTAGCTGAAAGAGAATTTGACCTATGAAGAACATCCCATAAGGATTTTAGATAGGAAAACCCAAAAGCTTCGGAGCAAAGAAATTTAGTACATTAAGGTGTTGTGGAGAAACCATGCCTCCGAGGAAGCTACTTGGGAAGCTGAAGAGGAGATTCGGAGAAAGTACCTCGAGTTGTTTGAAAGATAAGGTACGTCAGTTCAGTTTTGAGGACAAAACTCTATTTAAAGTGGGAAGGTTGTAAACCCCGGTTTTCCTAGTAATCAAGTAAACTTCGGAAACCGGAAACCAAAACCCTAAACCAGATTAGTATAAATCTTGTGAGAGAAGCCTAGGAACCCTGGATCCGGCTTTACTTCGGTTTCAAATTAAAAGAACTTTTATAAAATAATTTAATGTGGAATATTGTTTTAAGGTATATTTCAAACCATAAAAAGTTCTGATTTCGAAAAATTTTCTATTCCGGGCATTCCTGAACTCCATTACGAAAAAGCGAGCCTCGAAACTAGAAATTCGAAAAAATATTCTGAAATACTCTTTAATACTGGAATTTAATAAGGATTTCAAAAATAAAAGTTTTATAATTTTTCGGGTTATAAAAATTACAGATATAGTCTTTTTCTCATATTTTCTTTACTACCGGTAAAGTAAATGTCTTGTTTACTATTCATAAGTACAATCTACTACACACACAAGCCATACCGTAGTCTTACATTTTTACAAACACTCAATTACATTTTCTTTTCCAATGAAAATTTGTCTCTTAACAAATTATTACAATTAATACTTTTTATTACATAAATTACAAAACAAATTAAATTTAAATCTCTCTCTCCCCCTCCATGTGTGGCCGGCACACGCCCCCCAATTTTACCTTCAATTTGTTTTATTTTCTTCTTTTTATAATACAAACTAACCCTAATTCACTTACCATAAATAATCTTTTACATTCTCTCTCCTTCATTTACTTCATTTGTTTTCAAAAATTTTCATAACTCTCTCTCTATTTCCTTTGTTGTCGTGAGCTCCTCCACACACCCCACACACACACACAAGCTCATTTCTTCTTCATTTTCCATTTGATTCAAGCCTTAGGTGATGAATCATAACCCTTTTCTACCATTAAATCTTGTAATGGTAAGATTATTTATGAGTATTTTCACATTAAGTCCCCATGAGCACTTGCTAAGGATAAGAAAATACTAATACATGAATATCAAGCCATCACAAGAATGGATCTTGTGTTTAAATGTCTTTTCATCAAATGATCTTCATGTTCATGCATATAATAGTAGAATAAAATAGAGATCTTGCATAAAAATCCATGTTCATGCTTTCAAACTTCATTTCATGCATCATAAGTAGTAGATCTAGCATTTAGATACTCATATTATACTTGACATTCATGATCTCATGAAAATTTTGTATTTTCATGCATTAATGCTCATAAAGGCTTTGTCTTGTGTATATAAATGTTGTAGTTGGTAAATCTTTAAGTAGATAAGACAAGGAACTTGAAAAAGAAAAACATTTGTTGAAATGTTCACATGAAAAATTCGTATGAATTCAAAACCATGTTTTAAAAACCTTTTTATCAACTTTAAAACTTGTGTTTTATATGAAAAATGAAGGGTATAGGTAATATGTATCATTAAGTGATAATTTTGATAAGTTGGAATGAGATTTGATAAGAGGAATATGCAAAACAAAGAGTAGAAACAATATAGGAAATTTTGAGTTAATACTCAATTTAGGAAATTCGTAATTTTGGATTATTGCCATAACAACACCTATTTTCTAAGCTCAAAATGAAAGTTTTATTTAATAAATGAAGTCCTTAAAGGATAGGTATAGTAAAGCCTTAAATTTTAATGCATTAAACAAGTTTTTCCTAAAGAAATCATTCAAAAACTAAATTTCCAAAAATTCGGATTTTGGAATAAACCCTATTTGAAAACATGTTTACAAAGTATAAAATGTGAATCTTTATATAGAAATGAAGGTCTTAAGTAATAGATATAATGAAGACTCAATTCTAACAAAGATAACTAGAAATTCCTAAGAATTCATCCTAAAACACAAGTGAGTTATCAAAGTTAGGAAACTAATTTTCTTAAAGGTAGTTATTCTTGAAGTCCTGCAAAATAAAGAGTTTTAAAATTTTCTTTTAAGTAAACATCATCAAGATCATGCATACATTAAACTCATAACATGCCATTCATGATAGGAAATCATTAATATTGCATGTATAATTGATTTATAAAGTAGAAACATTTCAAACAATTACAAAACTATTTTCGGATTTGGAAATTTGTTACTGATCAGAACTGATCCTACTGTTTCGTGACCCAAACATTTTCAAAACTTTAAAATAATATTAGAATTAGATAGATCTTTTAAAGTAGATAGAAATCGATATATAATTTACAAAATTCCGAGTTAAAATAACCAAGTTATGACCGTTTTAATTTGGAACTTCTGCAAATGACGAGAATTACGAATTTGCTAAGTTTTAATATATAGTTTGGATTAGTTAAGTGATGAAATACTTATTAGGGTATTTCTTCTTTTTAGGTGACCCCAGATTCGACGATTCTATACCACCGGACTATTATTACTAAGAGACCAGTGATCCACGGCCGAGTGAGTACCACTTTCGATTTCAATTATTGTTTGTGATTGTAATGGTAGTTGCACTAGATACTTGGCAAATATAAAATGGATATGCATGATGGGGATAAACGGGAATTATATATGGTTGTTGTTGATATGAGAAATTGAATTTAAGAATATCGAAGCCGAGTGATTAACCATTTCTTGTATATATGAATTAGGATTGACTGTCTGTGATTATTGATTGATCACTTAACGAATTGGTATAATTGAATATTTGGAATCGAAAATAAATATGGACTCATTCATATCATAATGGGGATGGAGAATTAGCATTGGTTGGTTTTCCGTGATCCTAAACGGTGTAAAAGTTGGTTAATTGTGATCCATAAACGAATTAATGAGTTGGTTAATTGTGATCCATAAACAAATTATAAGTTGGTTGACCGTGATCCTAAACAGCATACTGAATAGTACCGCAGGATTTGTTAATCTGCTAACCCAGGATGGAGGGCGCAAGTCCATCCACATATGATTTCCGGTTGGTCATATGTTTGATGATTTCATGTGTTTGATGCATATCACTTGTCTGATTAATCACTTGTTTGATTGATGTGTTATAATTGTGATCTTAGAAGTCCTCACTTACTAAGCTAGTGTAGCTTACGTTCCTATGGTTTTTATTTACTGCAGCACGAATTCATATGGCTTAGACCGAGACAAGTTACAGCTTAGGTAGAGGAGCTAGGCATTTCTTCTAGAAGTTGTATTCAAATTTGCTTAGACTTCCATAAGAAACCAAGAGACTCTGGATGATTATAATAGATCTCTAATTAATATTCTTTTGTGGAGGAATGCCCCTTAGACTTTGTAACTAATTACATATGTGTTTTGATTTATTTTCTAATGCTATTGAATGCCGAATTAAACTCTTTAACTCCATCGATTCGAGTATTCTATTATCGTAAAGGTATAACTTACATCTATACAAGACTCCCGAAGGACTTGGATAGTAAATCGTGGGTCTTATATGGCATGTAGCGAACTGTTACTTTTAGGTACCCCTTGGGGCGTGACGATATTAAACTTAGTTTGATAACGAGAGTATGTTGTTTCAAATGTGAATTTGCTTGGAAAATGAATATTTTTGTTTATGCATGACACGATGATGTTTCTATAATGAATGAATCATAGACAAATAGAAAAGAAATACCTTAGCAGACAATAAAAAACTATCCATATTTTGGTCGGGCGATCTTTGCAATTATGGCGGGGTTCTTACTTAGTGTCTGATCAAATAGGATCTTAAAATGAGTTTATTTTCATAAACCAAAGGTCTTTGACATATTCTTTGGAATAGCCTTAGCCAATATTTCTATTTCTGTTTGAATTTCATATATGAAGGATGATGATGAATTGATGCTGATTTGATGATTGATGGTAATGAGGAGTTGGTTTATCTAGAAGGATTTTTATGGCCTAACCTGGATATTAGGTGGGTAACAATGACCTTATCACTTTGTTTCTTCTTGTGATATAGCTGCACCTAAATCAAGAGAAGCATAATTGACCGTGTGGGGATCGGATATTTAAATGTTGTTTGGAGCTTGCTTAATTTATAAATTGCTAACATAAAAGTGACTACCCATTGTTTGTAAAAATTGAGTAGCTGTTGTTGATAAGTGATTGTTAATTGATTGGTCACCTTTAGTCAATGAACTTAAATCTTAATTGACCATGTAATTAAATGGACATGCATTACACTACAACATACTTGCATTAGCATGGTATTCACATCACGTATTAATATTCTGATTTTGTAGTAGTGCTTATGAAAGTCCAGTGAATCTGGTTAAGGACACTATAGGGTTATCAGTTTCGCGAGAACTAAGCAGGCATCAAAGGACGTCGCCCATGTTGGAGTCAGCTTTAAGAATTTATACTTAGGAGGGTTTTGAGATTCTAAGGTGAAGTGGAGGTTATGTTGGCATTATATATGTATTTGCAATTATGTTTCAAAATAAACTAATTCCAAAATGAAATCCTCCCTCATTAGTATTATAAGGGAAGTTAGAGGTTATGTTTCAATATAAATGAATTTTAAAATGAGATAACTAAATGCTATGGGTTGAGAAAGTAATGAGTTGAATACTCTAAAGTGAGAAAGAACCCCCTTTCTTAGTTCTTAGTTCTCTTGGACGTGAATGACTGGAGCTAATCCTTCAACCCCAAAAAGAGGGCATAAATCTCCATTGTTTTGGATTTCGATCATCTAAACAATGCATATCATATGATTGAGTCTTGCGTTGCATATGTTTGTAGAGATTAATTGTTTGGCTTTTGTTTGTCGTGTGATTTGATCTTAGTTATTCATTGAGCTATGATTGAGCTTTTACCCTGTGAACCTCGGTTTTCTTAGTAGCCAAGTAAACTCCAAGAACCAAAAAGCAAAACCCTAAATCGGTTTAGTTCAAGCTTAGTGAGAGAAGCTTAGAAACCCTAAATCCGGCTTTCCTTGGTTTCATAGCAAAAGAAGTTTTATAAAAAAATTAATGTGAATTATTGTTTTAAAGTATAATTCAAATCTTAGAAAGTTTTAATTTTGGAAAATTTTCTATTCCGGGCCTTCCCGAGCTCCATTACGGAAAAGTGAGCCCCGGGAGTAAAAACTCAAAAAAATATTTCGGAATATTCATTAGAATCGAAATTTTATAAGGATTTCAAAAATATAAATTTTATAATTTTCTGGGCTATAAAAATTACAGTTATAGTCTTTTTCCCATATTTTCTTTACCACCGGTAAAGTAGATATCTTGTTTACTATTTACCACTATTCACAAGTACAACCTACACTACACACTACCCATACCCTATTCTTACATCCTTACAACTACTCATTATATTTTCTTTTCCAAGAAAATTTTGTTCCCTACTAAATTATTACATTTTATTACTTAAATTACAAATTTAATAAAAAATCAACTCTCACTCCCTCTCTTCCCTCTAGTGGCCGGCGCACACCCCCCTCTTTCCCCCTCTATTTGTTTTATTTTACTTCTTTTTAATACAAATAAACCCTAAATCACTTAATATATAAACTCATTTTCACTCTCTCTCTTCATTTTCACTCTTTCAAAAATTTTTACAAGAGAAAAACTCTCTCTTTTCTTCCTCATTGTGCCGTGACCCTAGCTCCTCACACACACACATCACAAGTCCATTTCTTCTCCAAAACTTCTTTTAGGTGATGAGTTCAAGATTTATCTCTACTTAATCTTGTAATGGCAAGAGTATTTTTATGTGTTTTCACTTAAAAATCCCAATGAGCAAATGCTAGGGATAAGAAAACATTAATACATAAATCTCAAGCCATTACAAGAGTAGATCTTGTGTTTTATGAGTTTTTGTTGAAGTATCATTATGCTCATGGATAAAAAATTAGAGATCTTGCATGAAGAATATGTGTTCATGTCTTTAAGCTCATTTTCATGCACTATAGGTAGTAGATCTAGTATTTAGACACTCATATTTTTCTTGACATTCATGTTCATATGAATATTTTGTGCTTTCATGCATTAATGTCCATAAACGCTTAGTCTTGCATATATAAATATGATAGTTGGTAGATCTTTATGAAGATAAGACAAGGAACTTGTGAAGAAAAGATTTTGTTAGAAATGCTCAAGGGGAAAATTCGTATGATTTGTAAGACCTATTTTAAAAACCATTGAAACCACTTTGAAACTCATATATTTACATGAAAAATGAAGGGTATAAGTAATAGGTATAACTAAGTAATGATTTTTACAAGTTGAAATGAGTTTAGACATGAGTAATGTGTAAAACAAGTAGTGGAATTAAGATGAAAAATTTTGAGTTAGTGTTCAATTTGTTGAATTCGTAACTTGGGATGATGCCTATGTAAACACCTAGTATCCAATCTCAAATTGCATGTTTTATGTGTTAAATGAAGTCCTTAGGTAATAGATATAGTAAAGCTTTAAATTTTGATGCATTAAACAAGTTTTCTCAAAGGAAACATGCAAGAAATGAATTTTTCCAAAATTCGGATTTTTGTGAAAAACTTATTTAAAAACATACTTGCAAAGTGAAAAATGTAAATTTTTATGTGGAAATGAAGGTCTTGGATAGTATAGACGATGAAGAATCATTTTTATTTAGATAACAAGGAATTTCTAAGAATGAAATCCTAAAATACTAATGAGATGCCAAATTGGAAAAATTGGATTTTTAAGAAGTAACTATTATTGGAGTTTTGTAAGCATTAGGAGTTCTTAAAGTTTCATTATCAAAAATCATCAAGATCATGCATATATTGAACTCATCACATGTCATTCATATTAGGAACTCATTCATATTTTATATACACATGAATCATCAACTAGATACATTTTTTATCAAATGCAAAACAATTTCTCGGAAATGGAAAAGGTTACAGACCAGATTTGATCTCTCTATTTCGTGACCTAAATGTTTTCAAAACTTGAAATTAATAATATAAATAGATAGATCTTTCGAAGTAGATAGAAATCGATATAAAATTTGCGAAATTCCGAATTAAAATGACCAAGTTATGGTCGTTTTAAGTTAGAACTTCCGCAAATAGCGAGAATCACGATTTTATTTAGTTTAGATGCATAGTTTGAATTAGTTAAGTGGTGAAGTTCTCATTAGGTTATTCTTATTTGGTAGGTGATCCCGAGAACGACGAATCCCTACCGCCCGATTATTATTACTAAGAGACCATGGCCGAGTGAGTATTACTTCCAATTTCAATTATTGCTTGTGATTGTAATGATAGCTGCACTAGTTGCTAAGCAAAGATAAAAATGAATATGCATGATGGGGTTATTTGGGAATTATATTTGTCTGCTGTTGATATGTGTAGTTGAAATTAAAGAATATCGAAGCCGGGTAATAATTCATTACTTGTATAGAGAGGAGCTAAAATTGATTGTTTGCAAGTATTGCTTGGTCACCTAAAAGAATTGGATTAATCGATTATCAGACATCAATTATAAACTTGAACTCACTCATATCACGATGGGGATGGAGCATTAGCATTTGTTGGTTTTTCGTGACCCATAAAACGAATATGTTGGTTAATTGCGATCCATAAAACAAATATGTTGATTAATTGTGATCCATAAAACGAATATATGAGTTGGTTAACCGTGAGCCTAAACGGCGTTGTACCGCAGGATTCGTTAATCTACTAACCCGGAATGGAGGGCGTAAGTCCATCCACATATGATTTCCGACTGGTCATATGTTTGTTGAACCCACGTGTTTGATGCATTTCACTTGATTGATTAATCACTTGTTTGAATGTTTTGTTGAAATTGTGATATGGAAGTTTTCACTCACTAAGCTAATTAGCTTACGCCCCTATAGTTTTTACTTGTTGCAGCACGAGTTCATTTGGCTTAGGCCAAGGCAGGCTATAGCTCAGGTACCGGAGCTAGGCGTTTCCTTTAGAAGATTATTTCGGTTTTGGTTAGACTTCCATAGGAAACCAAAAGGACTCTGGATGACTGTAATGGACCTTAATATTCTTTTGCGGGGAATGCCCCTTAGACTTTATAACCTTATGTATGTGTTTTGATTTATCATCTAAGGCTATCGAATGCCACATTAAACTTCTTAACTCCATTGAATAGAGTATTCTATTGTCGTAAAGGGACGCCTTACATCTATACAAGACTCCCGAAGGGCTCGGTTAGTAATTCGAGAGTCTTATATAGTATGTGGCGGACTGTTACGTTTAGGATACCCCTCTGGGGCAAGACATACCCCTATAGTTTTTGTGCAAGGATCGGTCAAGGTGGGAACGAGACGAGTATTTGGTGTAAGAGTTCACCTTTAGTGAAGCTCAAGAAGTTAAGAAGAAGAATTAGAATGTAATCTAATTGTATAGTACTTAAGTTAGTATTTTGTATTATATGAACTATTTTAGTTATAAATAGTTCAAGATTTTGTAATATATATTTATCTATCTTATTTTGCTTTTTTGTAAGGGATACCGACTTTGCAGTTCTGGAAGACCATAGGAACTGTATTTCCTTATTTATCAAAATGTTTTTATGAAATTATAAAGTTCTTTAGTAAATAATAAGTAGAGTTTTGTAATAGCTAACTTGTAAAACGGTTTTATATCTTGGATGCATACTTGATATGATAACTACAGGTTTATCCTTCTAGGCCCCTTTATAGGGTCGTGACAATGGGACTCTGTATAAAACATCACAATGGATCATGCTTGTTGGTGGTAGCCTGTAAGGAGATGACTCAAAGAGACTATTTCCTTCTTTTCTTTTCTAGTAAGTTCAGAGGACTTATCGGAACCCCTTCTTCGGTATGTGATCTGTTGAGGGAACCCTACCCTTTTGTTTATCGGGAGTCATGAGTAGTCTTGTGCGTGTTGGTATTTCTAGGACGTTGGAGATATCTTATTTATGGACTTTAAATTAAATATCCTCAACTATGGTTGCTGCATCAGATTATGAGTGTATGACATGCGTGTGCGTGCTTTTCTTATTTTGTACTGGGCTTCGCAGTTTATTTTATTAACTTTCTGGGTATCGTTGGTGGTAGGATGGGATGAGTACTACATGGGATGACTTGATTATACAGTGATGTATGAGACATGGGATTTATGAGTTTTGTAATCATATTTTCTAATTTTGGATGGTTTTAATCAAATAACTACCAAAGACTTTTGGTTTGACTTGATATGAACCTTTAAGTTTAAAAGTTTTGTAATTAAGTTGTATTTATTTGACGAATCCTATGAGCAATACTCGTAAACAAAAATTTTGTGTTACTTATTTTCTAAACAGGTTATATTTTATAAGTCTTGACATACCCAAACCATGAAATACAAATGGTACTTTGCCATAATTTCTATAAAAATTTATGATGATTTCTCAAATTAAAACCTAATTAATAAAGGAATACCTTGCACATAATACTTGGGAGTGATATGTACAGCATAACTATCACGCCATACGTGATTGGGGCAGGACTGTTATAAAACCATTGGTAAATGTTGTGTTTGTATGTGTATATATATATATATACACCTCGATGTTTACAATCGCTCTAATTTTAAAGGATCATCTCCCACACTCCCACATACGGTAACACAAACCTTCAGACTGCTGAGCATATCTTTTGTTTTATGATAGGATCTACTAAATTAAAACATGCATTGTTCGATAGGGGAATTTAGATGAGTGACGCTATTGAATATATGTTTTGACAATACATTGTTAAAATTTGATGTCCAGCGACCCTTTGCTTTTGTGTTTACACTATAGATTAAATTAAATCCTCTGTGGCACACCACTAGTGTAGTGATTATTGTTCAATTCGACCTTTCAGCCAAGTTGTTTTGGCTCCACCTATCACAGATCTAGCACAGGGTGGAAATCATTTGGGATTTGCATCACATGATTGATGAGTCATCAGAAATTCATCCTCCACATCCATACAGTCTATATCATTGTTCTATTACCTTGTATTACATAACTCGATTTCCAAGCACTTTAGAATATTAGTTGCATTTTGTTTGTGAGATTCCATCTCTCCTTTTTCCAGGGGGCAGCATCTTTTTACAAATCCTGCAGCACTGTTACAAATTATACAAAAGAAAACGTTATACATTAGAAGGATTATAAAAAGAAATCATATATATCCAACAGTATGGATACCCCCTTTATTCCTCGATCAAAAGCAGAGCTAAGAACATAATTGTATTGGACAACAATTTAGTAGACGGTCATTCCGGATAGTTGCAAAAGTCAATCCAATAATTTTATTGAAGTGAATAACGTCATCTTCATAAATTGACAACTTATGCACGGAAGATCAAATAAGAAACAAAAACAACACTCATCCACAACATATAGCTTGGAAAGAAAATGTTTACAAGATGATATTTGACGTAAGACAGAACTACCACACCCATGTAGCCAGATGAAAAATTCAACGAGATGAAGAAGCACGCGCAGATGATTCTGTCTTCTGGGTAAACTGGTGCCGACTTTGGTTCTTCAACCTGTTCTTGCCTTTCTGCACCACACTTGCACTGCTCCTGTAAACACTTGACGATGCCACAGACCCACCAAGGCTCACTCTCCTTGTTGTTGCCTTTCTACGAGAGGATCGGCTACCACTCCCGAGTGCAGCTTTGGCAACACTATCTTTGAGTACCTCACGTGCTCTTTGTTGTTTAATCGGCTGCTTGTTGAGATAAGCTAGCTTTGGAAGAAGACTACAAACTGCCTTCCGCAGTTGGTCATCACTAACATTGCTCTGAACTGGATTGCCCAATAGATTCAAGGCTTGCAATGAATTGTAATTGGCCACAAGCTGGCCTAGTGCTTTTGTTGTTGTTATTTTGTTGAAACTTAGATCCAACACGGTTAGCTTTAAAAGTCTATGTAAACCTTCAACATCACCGATCTTATTTCCAGCAAGATAGAGTTCTTTGATCAGAGTACAGTTTGAGAGGCCTAATAACATTGAATTCAAAATCCCAATAAGCATTGGAACAATCAATATATAAATTGAAAAAAAGAATGCAAGAGGAGAAAATAGTAAGATCTTTAAGTTCAATTAAAACATTAAAAAAAAAAAAAAAAGTAGTCAACAATGGGAGTACAGCTAATTACCATGTCCAATACGAGAGATCCGATTGTAGCTCAGATCAAGTGCCCTCAGTCTAGTGAGCTCTCGAAGGCCTTCAATTGTGCTGATCTTGTTCCTTGACAAATTCAGAATGTGTAGGCCTTTCGGAAGGCATCCCGGAGTTATACAGACTGCAAAATACACCGATTATCTATATTAAAACGTGAATCATATAAGCAATGTATATGAACTGCTGTAGGTATATTATTTTTCATGGGAGCATACCTATGAATTACTGGACAGATTGACAGATTTGAGGCTCAAGTAGGGTGAAATAGAAGGAACAACTTTTAACCCAATGCCAGAGATATGAGCCACGGTCGAGGAAGAATTGAGAGACTGAATAACATTATTTGCATGCATCACCTCCTCCAAGAGATTGTTGTCTCGGTGCCGATTCAAATGGCTTCCATTTCCGTCAGGAGATCTCACAGTTTCAGGAGACGGTGGGTAGAAAATATCCTCATTGCTGATCTCATCTTTGTCAGCTGGAACTGGGGGCAAAAGATCTTTCACCCACTCATCTATTCTTTTGAAAGAGGAAGACTCACTTGCCATGGGGAAAGCAACCCATTGATTTTGTGGCCATAACCTTGATGCACCTCTGAATCCATCCCATATCTGATTGTCATTACTCATATCAAACTGGAACCTGTTTTCAGATTCTCCAGTAAATGATCCAGGAGATTCCATCTTTCCTGACTTCAATGCAAAGGTAGGTTCAAGTGTATCCGAGCAGTATCCTCCTTGCTGATTGAAAACAGATCGCTCAGGAACCAGTCTTGATTTCACGGTCCATGGCTTTTGCACATTTCTGTGGCTCCAGAGAAATAGTTTCCACCACAACTTTCTACTTCCTGAAGGCAGAACTTGGCTTGAAGAATGCTTCTTCAACATGACTTTATCAGCACTACAGTGCGACATTACAGATCCTGGCGTTCCAGGATCAACTTGCTCCCCCATTTCATATGACTGAGATTTTGATGGTGGCAACTGGTCAATGATTTTTCTGAGCACCTGTCGGGTTTCTAGACTGGAGCAGGAGCGCTGAAGCAGTGGTGAAGCCAAGAACTCAACTTTCCTAATCCCTGGATCACTTACATGACCACTTTGGATCAAATCAGTACCCACTGCCATATCGGATTTATCTTCTGAATTCTCGTTCAGATCCAACTCAAATGAATGAAGCTTGTCATCAACATATGCTCCACTGGCTTCAAGATCAAAATCTGATAAGTTCCTTCTGATTAAAGGATCTTCTTCGTTTTCATGCTCATCTTCCCCTTCATAAGCTACATCAGCCGTTTCTTCCCCAGCTGGATTTTCGTGGCTCACAATGTTCACATTGCATTCAGAATTATTGACAACACCAGAAGGTTCTACCACATCAAAAGACGTAATTTTCAGCCCATCACTCTCAAAAGACTTCTCAGGGTGTTCAACCATTACTTTCAGTACTTTGCCATTTCTATTAGTACTTTTGGATATTTCCTCACCTTCCTACAAGCAAATTAACAAAGAACAAAGAGCAGAAAGTTGGCACTCTGTGGTAAAATAAAGAGAAGTCAGACACAAGGTAGGAAAACATTGTATGGTATGTTGGTATGTCTCTTCTTCACCATATATCACATATAATTGCCAGACTAACTGAACTCAAATCTATTATATTGAACATGCCCCATGAAATACTCAGATCAGTATCACTCAAATGAAGGGGGAAAAAAAAAAAAAACCACCCTAGTGGGCCTTACCTTCTTCTTCCTTCCAATGAACACAGAGAAGCAGTTGAATTTTGCCATTGAGTGCAGCTGAAACCCAATCAGCTGAAAGGCAATCCAAAATCAATAAAGCGTCAAATCTAGCGCCGCTCTGTGTGTCCCTATAATCTATAATTTCGCTAGGCGAAGGATATACTATTTTGCTCACATCTCCACTAGCTTTATCTTTAACAATCAATCAAAGATTCTCCAGAAACAAAGTTATGGCATTTAAGCCTCAATGAGATACAACATTAGCCATAATCAATGGGGAGACACCAAACCAACAATTGAGCACAATTGAGAAAGGAGTGAAGACCAGAAAACAAAGGAACTTTGCCTGTTCTGGCTCCACCACTTGCTTCTAAGATAGAGGCCAGAGTTGTGATTCCGACAGCTTCTCTCCAGAAGCTTCTTGTAATTATCTATCAAACCTAGCCTGCCCAAACACAATAAAAATGAACAGAAAGAAAGGAATCAAACCAAATCCATATAAATATAAATAGATCATCACAACCCAATTAAATGAAACTTCACTTTCATCCCAAACCCACTTAACAAAATCCAATCTTTCGATGAACCCACAAAATAATAATAATCATAAAAAAAAAAGATTCGATATTTTAATGAACCTAGAATTCGGTATTACCCAACTATGAAAACCCTTCAACGAAACCACAATCCGATACCAATTTTTTAATTATTATCAACAAAGGAATAGTTTTATTGATTTCAAAAAGAAAACACCTTCTTTTTTTTTTTTCCTAATTCAACAGCTGAACAAAGGTAATTTGACTTGGCTAAAAGAAAGAACACAAATTCCAAGAGTTATTGACAAGGTGATTCTGGAACCGGATCAAGTTTCCTCTTTGTTTGTGCCTAGGACTAGGAGCAAGCATTAATGAGAGAATAAAGTAAAAATAAAACTACCTGCAGAAGAAGCTGAAATTTGCCAGATTGATAAGAAGCAGTATGCTTATATAACAGCAGAAGGAAGCATAAAATAATAGCAGTAATAAAAGGAGATATTTTAAATCCAAAAACCATATAAATTCAAGGTCGGATCGTCGAAAATTAAGATGTGCTCACACCCACATTATTTATGGTTATTTTGTAGCAAAGAGAGTTTTTCCGGTTGTGGCTATAAATGTTGCTTAGGTCATAGAAATATTGCTTTCAATAACATTTGGAAGAGATTTGAAATGGAAATGTAATAAATAATATGAAGAGACGGAGATGAAGACGGAGACCGATAGCACATGGACGTTGCTTAGGTGGGTATATATTTTATGTTTTCTTTACATTTGGCAGTTCATAGAATAGAAATAACAGGCCCTAAAGCATACGCGTATATAACGCGGTTTGGGCCAACTTTATTCCAATGATTTGTTATGTTTGTAGTTGTTTAATATTTTTGGATTTTTCCAAAGACTCGTTGGGATCGGGATTTACGATCAATGGAGATACGTATTAAATCTTATTATCCGTGGATTTGGCATTACTATCAAGAATGAATATTATTCACTCTAGATTTTCCCAAATATTTGCTTGATTAACTCTTAATAATTAATAAAGGTAAGTTTTTATAAAATTATAAATAATTTTATAAATTTGAAATAACTTTTTTTTTTTCTAAATTACTATAAAAGAGAAGGGTTCCAATCCCATGCATCTTTTTTAAGAGAGCGGTAATAATGGCACTTCTCTTACAGGTTAATTTTATCGTCCTGATATCAATTTTGATGGATCCATGCGTTGACTATATAATGGTTTAGATTCATATAGTAATCTCACAACTAAAATAATTAATATTTCAATCATTATATTTAATTTAAAATTAGATAATTGACTAAACGGGCTATACTTAAGTTTGAAACGGTATTTTTTTATCAAAATCAAATTTAGAAAGTTAATTACATCATATAGATTATTTACTAATGTATCAAAATTTATAAAATTATTCTATTATTTAAATATTTAGAATATATTTTGTACAATGGGTTGTGACAGATTTAAATTATTCTATTCATTCAAGGGTTATTTGACCTTGATTTACAATTTTTTTTCAGTAATTGTAATGCCCTAACCTAAAGGCGTTATCAACATGCCACATGTTCTTACCAAAGATGGACACGCTAAGGTTGTAAAATTTCTGTAATTCACAAATATACGTCATATATCACAATTACTCTCAAGAAGGTAACATTAATACTTAAAAAGAATAAAACTTCCTTGCATCACCTATAAGTCCTTAGATAATTGATATAGTAAAGTCTTAAATTTTAATGCATTAAACAAGTTTTTCCCAAAGGAATCATGCAAAAAGTGGATTTTCTAAAATTCGGATTTTTGAGTAAATCCTATTGGAAAACATATTTGCAAAGTGTAAAATGCAAATTTTTGTGTAAGAATGAAGTCCTTAGTAGTTATATATGGTTGAGCCTTAAATTTCTAAGTATCAAATGATTTTCACTTAAAGGAATCACTCAAAAACTAATTTTTGTAAAATTCGGATTTTGGAATCAACCCACTTGAAAACATGTTTACAAAGTACAAAATGGAAAATTTTTATGTAGAAATGAAAGTCATAAGTAATAGATATAATGAAGACTCAATTTTAACAAAAATAATTATATTTTCTTAAGTAATAAATCCAAAACAAATGGAAATGATCAAAATTAGGAAACTAGATTTTTCATAAGTAGTTGTTATTATGGTTTTGCAAGATAAAAAGTTATAAAATTTCCTTTTAGCAAAAATCATCAAGATCATGCATACATTAAACTCATCTCATGTCATTCATGTTAGGAATCATGCATATTGCATGTATAGCTAATCTATATAGTAGAAACATTACAAACATTTACAAAACTATTTTTCGGAATCGGAAACCGTTACTGATTGGATCTGATCTCTCTGTTCCGAGACCTAAATGTTTTCAAAACTTGAAAATAATATTAGAAATAGATAGATCTTTCGAAGTAGATAGAAATCAATATATAATTTGCGAGATTTTGAGTTAAAATGACCAAGTTATGGCTGTTTTAAGTTGGAATTTCCGCTTATGACGAAAATTGCGAATTTGATAGGCTGTATAAGATAGTTTGGATTAGTTAAGTGATGAAATACTTATTAAAGTATTTCTTCCTTTTTAGGCTATCCTAGATTTGACGATTCCCTACCACTGGATTACTTGTACTAAGAGACTGGTGATCCAATGTTCGAGTGAGTATTACTTCCGATTTCATTTACTGTATGTGATTGTAATAATAGTTACACTAGATATTTGGTAAAGATAAAATGGATATGCATGATGGGGACGAATGGGAACTATGTATGCTTGTTGTTGATATGAAGAATGGAATGTAAGAATATCGAAGCCGAGTGATTAACTATTGCTTGTATAGATGAATTAGAATTGATTGTCTGCGATTATTGACTGATCACTTAAAAGAATTGGTATATTATTCGGAATTGAAGATGAAATTGAACTCATTCATACACGATAGGGTTGGAGCATTAGCATTTGTTAGTTTATCGTTGTACCTTAAACGATTTTATAGTTTATAGTTGTCCATAAGCTGAAACGGTCTCGATCGTACCGCAGGATTCGTTAATCTGCTAACCCGGGATGGAGGGCGCAAGTCCATCCACATATGATTTCCAGTAGGTCATATGTTTTTTGAATTCACGAGTTTGATGCATATCATTTGTCTGACTAATCACGTGATTGTATGACGTGTTATAAATGTAATCCTGGAAGTTTTCACTCACTAAGCTAGTGTAGCTTATACCCCAATAGTTGTTTAAATGAACAGGTTATCTCAAGAATGCTAAGTGGGACTGAGATGGTTGAAGTCGAGAATGACTTTAGGATTCCGGCAAGACATAAGAATGTTTGAAGTTATTAGCTAAGTTTTATTAGTTGCCTTGTAATAGTTTATGTAATAGAATCTTTTGATGAATTGTAATTGAAGTTAATGAGTTGTATTTTGAAGAATAGTGAATTGAATTTCCTTCACATTGTTCTCAAGTTGTATCAACATAAAATGCATTACTTCGATGAGTCTCCTCCATGTATTAGACGCCTTGTACATAGTATGGAAGCCTTCGCGTGATCGAGGTGATCATTCTTAGGCTTTAATATCGTGTACGGTGGACTGCCACGTTTAGGGTACCCTTCGGGTCGCGACAGTTTATATCATGATGCTTATAATATGGCAGTTTAAACTATTTATCTCCATTGGTTCATGTATTCTATTGTCGTAAAGGTACGCCTTGCATCTATACGAGACTATGGGACGGTTGTGGTGGCAATTCCTAAGTCTTATATAGCTTGCAGCGGACTGTTACGTTTAGACTACCCTTTGGGACATGATAGTTTAAGTTGGTGTCTGTAAACCCCCGAATATTTAATAATCATAGAAGTTTAAGCATCAAAAATTAAATCCCGAAAATCGACTCAAGATAAAGACCAAATTCTAGACCGAGTCAAAACACTAGAAACGAAACCCTAAAAATCGAACCAAGTTAAAACTTAATTCCAAATAAGAACAAAAACGAGTTTTCTCAATCTTGAGAAAACGAGAACCCTTGAAACGAAATATAAAGTCCAATTACCGATATAATCAACGTTCGTACGTTGATTAAATAATCTACCCAATTCCTAAAACGCGAATCGAAACGATAGATCTAAGTACCGCTTAATAACGAGATGATAAAATCCTAAATCCTTCAGTAAAATTTTAGAATCACAAAATCCAAATTTTCAACAAAAGTCAAACTGAGTCAACTCATAAACCTAGACTCGGTTAAACGATTCCGAGAACTAAAAACTATTAAATAATCACAAATAAAATAAAATATAAATTTTCGAGCTAAAAATTCTAAAACGATCAAGACTCGAAAATTATACGATCTTACGAATATCTCGACGAAAACAGAAATCAAAATGGAACTCTAAAAGTCAACAAGCCTATAACGAACCCTAGTGTTTAAGATCCGGTAATCCCGCGTTTTCAAACCCTAGAAAACGAAATTAAGTTAATAACCTAGAATAGTTCGTAATAACATAGGATAACAAAAAAATATCAGATTCGCGAATTTCGAGTGACCATCGGACCCAAACGGGATCGGTTCTCGAAAAGCGTGTCCCGGAGCTCGGAATATTAAAAATATTCCGTTTATACCAATAGACTCGTAAAAATACAAGGATTCCAAAAATATCAGTTTTAGAATTTTTCGGTAGTTAAAAATTGCAGATATCGCATTATTACGCGTATTTTTATTACTACCGGTACTTTAATTGTCTAGTCTACTATTCATAGTACTTTTCTACTATTCACTCTATCTACTTTATATCTAATCACTCTTACAAATGACACAATTCACACTATTCACATTTTCTTTTCCCATAAAAATCTACTTATACCTTTCTTACAAAATATCACTTCTCTTATACAAAAATTAATCATAATTGTACTTTTCTCTCTCCCCCTTCATGTTGCCATGCAATCACTCTCTCTCTTCCCTCTCTTTTTTTTCTTTTTCAATTATTTAAATCACTCTTAATTCCTCTCCTCTTTTCCTATAAATATCACCTCTCCTTCTCATTTCTTCACACTTTCTCAAGTAGAGAATTTATGCAAAATTCTCTCCAAAACACTCATCTCCATATTCTTACAAGAACTCTCTTCTTGTAAGAAGAAACTCTCTTCTTCTACCAAAATAAGTTTCTTTTCAAGCCTCATTTCTTATCACTACCAAAAGCCTTCAAGCAATCCTTCTTTTCTTCTTACCCATTTAGGTAATGAAGAACTCATATTCTATTCTTTTTATGTCAAGTAACCTTATATGGTTTTGATGTTGTTTCTTAGGTTGAAAAACTAAAGAAAACCACATTAAGATCATGTTTGGTTCTTGTTCATGGAACTACTTTCATATATATATATATATATATATATACTTTGTCATTTATTACTTGTTTATATTTTGATCTTGCTTATATATAAATATACATATGTATATTATATTTATTTAGAGCATATAAGCTCATTTGTTATTTATTATTTCAAGTTATGCAATTTATTTATTTTATGTTGATATTAAGACTAGTTTCTAGTCTTAGACTTGTCCATATCAAGTCAAAACAATCTTTTATTTATTTTCTTTAATCTTTCGGGACTAGTCCATTCTTAGTCCCGGGATGCCTTGATAAAGCTAAGGCTCCAATACTTGACCGGGATTCCTTGATGAAGCTAAGGTTCCCAATGCTTGATATTTTATTTTTCTTGCTTACTATTTATTTCTAGTATTTTCTTATGTTCTTATTTCTTTATATGCTCATGATACTTGCATTTACATAATGCTAATGTCTCAACTAAATCTAAAAATAGAATTTTGCTTTATTAATGAACTCAAAGCTAAGTTTTCAATCATATGATTTATCACAAAATCATGAAGTTATTATCAACAACATAGAAATGGAGTTTTCTCAACATTTTCATAAATAACAAAGATAGATTTTCAAGGAATCATAAGAAATAAATATTTTCTTTGTATATTATGTTAACATAAGCTTTTAGTAATATAACATTAAAAGTCTTTACAAAAAGCTCAAGATTTAAACTCTTTTAAAAACTTCGAAATAAAACTAAGAAAACAAACTACTTTTCAAAGTTAAGATAAATTCATAAGGTGATGAACCTACTTAGGAAAAATAATGATTTTCAAATTTCTAAAAAGAAGGAACTCATTTTCAAAAGAATATAAATAGATTAAACAATAATGGATCTTATCAATAAAAGATGATTCTTTTCAAAAGAGATGAAAGAACGAGTTTTGGAAAGTAAAAGCTTATATTTTAGAAAGGAATATAAGAAAACAAGACTCATTTTCTAAGACCATCTTAAATAAACAAATTATGAAAAGGGTTTTCGACAAATAAATTAATCTTTTATCACTAGAAATGAAATTTATGAAAGACTAGGGTTAAAGGAGAATTTGCTTATTTTGGAAAAAGGAATGAAGAAAATAAAATAAGATTATACTCATTTATAACAACCTAAGAAAAATATAAAGTTTCTTTAAATACTTGAAAGGAAGTTTTCAAAACTAAGGTTTAAATAAATTGTTTTATGAAATAAATTATTGAGACACTACCATTAGGATTTTTGCATATAAAGTGAGCTTGCCTATATATTCAAAGTGTTTATCAACTATATATTTATACACATATATTGTTACAAAAGGATTTTCTTTTAAAAATGGAGTTGAGTTAGAAAACGGATTTGTAAAAGCTTGACAATTTTCGTTTTAAATCTGTACCCAATGTTTTCGGAACCCAAATGACCTTATATGACAAAGATAACCTTAGAAATGGATAGATATTTTCGAATAGGTAGAAAACGGTATATTACATGCGAAATTCCGAGTTAAAATGAGCAAGTTATGGCCATTTTAAGTTGGAATTTCTTCGTATACGATTTTACCACGATTTTAAGTAAAGTTTAGAATCTCCAAGAATAGAAATTCATGGAAGACTTATCCCGGGTATTTCTTTTGTCTAGGTGACAAAGGACACGAGAACACCCTACCGAGGATTACTACGACTAAGAAGATAACGAAATGGACGAGTGAGTTATTCCTTCTAATTTCGTTACCTTGCTTGTGCTTGTAATGTAGTAGCATTAGCATACTAAGAAAAGATAAAAACGAATATATTTGGGGATTTCGGGATTATGTGTATGATTCTATGTTTATGTGTGAATTGAGAATTAAGAATATCGCAACTTCGATCAGCTTGTTTAAATAATTTTGTTTACTTACTTGTATAATTGTTTATTATTGCTAAATTGATTGATCGCCCCTAATAAACCTTAATAAGGTTTGACCTAAGAACAATAAAACGTTCACGCATAGCATCCATCGAGTCACATCTATTTCGGAAGGCTGCTACTCCCACGCGTAGAGTTGGATTGGCTGTGATCGTGTGGTGCCATGGGCCATGTTCCTTCCTGGAGAATCCAAATCTCTCGAGGAAAGCGACTCTAGGTTCGGAGCCAAGCCAACCGAACGCTGTGGGTGAGGACCTGGGGACTAGCAGCAGTAGAAGGTCGAGGACCTTCAACCCGATTCCCTAACCTTTGATACGGAGGGTAAATCCGTTCTATATATGGTTTCCGGATGACTATATATATTCGCGTAATCATGTGATTGTTGCATTGTATGCATAGCATATGTGTGATTAAATAAATAAACTTGTTTGAAAATGTGGTGCGAATGAAAAGGAATATCTCACTAAGCTAAGTTGTAGCTTATACCCCTATAGATTTGATTGAAACAGGTATATTCGTGGATTAAATTTGAGGATCATGACATTAAGGAAGTCATGGACGATGATTAAGGATATGGAATCATACGATGAAGAAATTTTGTAAGGTTCTTTATATGTGATAACCTATATGATTAGGGACGTATATTTATTTGAAGATAATAGAAGAATATGCCTTAAGAATTGAATTGTGATATGCTTACGTTTTATATTAAGTATTCTCTTTGCCTTGTTACTTATTTATTATCAATGTAAATTGCGCTACTCCGATGCGTCCCCTTGGTTGTGATGTACGCCTTGTGCATAATATGGAAGCCTTCGCGTGACTAAGGTAGTCATTCCTAGGCTTTAGTATTGTGTACGGCGGACTGCCACGTTTAGGGTACCCCTCGGGACGTGACAGTGTCAAACCCTAAGGTCATAAAGCATGCCAATAGAACTTAAAAGGCTTAGAAATTGAGTAACTAAACAATAGGATAAAATGGAGTTAAAAGTTTAAGCTAACTAAAATTCTTTCATTGGTGTAGGTTTCTTTAGGAGAAACGAGGGAAAGGGCAAGAAAGTTTGTTAAAAGGCATGAAGAAACTTTTGTGGAATGTCGTCTAAGATTGAGGACCATGTGTGAAGACTTTGCTCTAGCTTGAAGACCCCAGACCATGACTGTGATGTATAGGATGTGGAAAGAAGGTCTTAGATATACTCGATGGCTGTCAGTGGTAAACCAAATCGGATATGATCCCATTAGGAGGAGGATATGGACTATGTTGGAGTATAATGGAAAGAATTATGGTAGAATATGGAAGAGAGCCGATGTTGAGGGAGGCTACTTTCATATTGAAAAATGAGGGAAATCCTAACCATCCAGACTTCGGGGTATGGAATAGCATAGGGCCCTTGTATGTCTATACTCATGATGACCTTATGAATCATAGAGAATGGAATATAGCGGATGCTAGGAACCATTTCATTTGGCAGGGAGTATACTTGGATATTATACCACCAACCGTAGGGATTCAAACCCCTCATGCTAGTGAAATTGGGATGCAACTACCGATGGAGCTTGTTGTCACGCTCCAAAGGGTATCATAAATGTGGCAGTCTGTCGTACACAATATTAAAGCTTAGGAATGACTGCCTCGTTCATACGAAGGCTTCCATACTATGTACAAGGCGTCTAACATATAGAGGAGACACATCGAAGTAATACATTTTATATTGGTATAATTTGAATAACAATGTAAAGGAAATACAATTCACTAAACTTCATATACAATTCATCCATAGATTTCACTACACAAACTATTACAAGACAATTCATAACTCCCAGCTAACATCTTCAAGCATTCTTGCTTCCTGCCGAAATCCCGAAGTTATATTGGCTCCAACCATCTTGGTCCCCAAGTAGCATTCTCCGTCAACCTGTTTATTCAAAAATCTACTGGGGTATAAGTTGCACTAGTTAGTGAGATTTCCCTTAATTTTGTACAATAACAAGCAAGTTATAATTCATCCATATGTTATGCATGAACAAACACATGAGCAGACAAGCATATGACTTTCCGGTAGCCATATGTGAATGGATTTAAGCCCTCCATTCGGGGTTAGGATGGTCCATAAGACATGCAACCATAATTCCAATCTTGAGTGGGGTGGTCCATAAGTCATGTAACCACAATCCCAATCTCTTTCTCTTGTTGTTTTATGTAGTTGATTCAAGTGCCTACACCACTACATTAACTTAAGCGATTTCGCATCCTTAATGTTAACATTGGCCCACTCGCCATCCACTAATATACTTTTGTCCCACCAAAGGTATATTAACCTATGCAATGTGACTCAATATGCGAGCATGTACAGTTTATTCATATAATCGTGGCATGTTAATTATGTAAGTTAAGAGCGATCATAGAGAATTTCAAACAATTCAAGTCTATGTTAACTCATACAATGATCTTACAACAAGTCCCGCCTTGATATACTTATCATTTGTTCAACCAAGATTATATCACAATTCATTTCAATTTTAACTTTTCCTAATTCTAATGCAACTAGCTACAAGCACAAGCAAGGTAACAAAATAAGAGGAAAACTCACTCGGCCATTGGATCACCGGTCTCTTAGTAAAAATAATCCTGTGGAATGGAATCGTCGATTTCAGAGTTACCTAAAAAGGAACAAATACCCAAATGAGTATTTCTACTTAAAACTAATCCATCTATCTCATACAAGCTATCAAATTCGTAATTCTCATCCTAAGCGGAAATTCCAACTTAAAACGGCCATAACTTGGTCGTTTTAACTCGGAATTTAGCAAATTATATATCAATTTCTATCTACTTTGAAAGATCTATCTGATTCTAATATTATTTTCATGTTTTGAAAACTTTGAAGTTTCGAAAAGGTCTGATCAGTTCTGACTAGTAGCAAAATTCGATCCAAATCAAGTATACATGCAATATGAATAAGTTGCTACCATAAATGATATGTCATGAGATATATATATACATGTGCTTGATGATATTGAACAAAAGGAACTTTTAGAAAACTTTTTCTTTATAAGACTTTATGAAAAATTAACTTAGAAATGCTAGTTTTGTATTCTTGATAATCCCTACTTGTTTTTAGAAAAATTCCTGAATAAAATCTATTTATTCTTGTTAAAATTAAGTCTTCATTATGTATATTCCCTAAGGCCTTTTTTTTTTAATAAAAAACTACTATTTTATACTTTTTAAACATGTTTTTAAAATTGGTTCATCCCAAAATCCGAATTTTGCAAAACTTGTTTTTGTGGTGATTCCTTTATGTAAAAATCATTTGCTACTTAGAAAATTAAGGCTCAACCATGCCTAGCCACTAAGGACTTCATTTCTTTAATAAAACTTTCATTTTGAGTTTGGAAAGTAAGTGTTTTCATGACCTCACTCCAAAATTACGAATTTCCTAAGTTGACTAGCAATTCAAATTTTTCCTACTTCATTTCTACTCCTTGTTCTACATATTTTCCTTAGCAAATCCCATCTTAATTTATCAAATTCATTACTTGATGATCCCTATTACCTAAACTCCTCATTTTTCATATAAAACACAAGTTTTTGAGTGGATAAATGGGTTTTTAAGGCAGGTTTTGAAACCATTCGAATTTACAAAATTTGGATAAAACTCAAATTTCATATTTTGTAACCTCTTCCTTTTGAGAATCTCTACTAGTAGATCTACCATTTACTTATCAAAACATCTCCTATTGATATCTATTCTATAAACTTTCCATTTTCTAAACAAAACTTTCATTTTGGTGTTGAAAAATGGGTTTTCAAAATTGGTCTTGGTTGAGATCTGAATTTACCAATTTTATTTTTGGACATATCTTTTGATAAAATCCATCTAAACTTATGAAAAATCATCCTTTACATATCCTATCTTAAGAACCTTCCATTTCTTGAATAAGATCTTCATTTTTGAGTTGGAAAACATGTTTTTAAACTAGGCCTTGGCCTAAATCCGAAAATAAGATTTTTATTTTGAAAATAACTTTTGAAAATCACCTTTGATTCTTGTAAAAAGAAGTCTTGATGATATACATCCACTAAATCTTGATTTTCTCAACTAAAACTTTCATTTTGAGACTTGGAAAGTGGTTTTTAAATATAGGTTTTGTCAAGATACGAATTTTACTATTTTTATTCAAGTTCAAATCTAAGATCTACACATAATATGAACATGAATATAAAAGAAATGCATGGTAGTGAACTATAAACTCATAGACATAAACTTTACTTCTCAAAATCATTCATTTATGATATATATTCCTTAAGCCCTTCATTTTAAATGAAAAATACATTTTGAAGTTGAAAAATAGCTTTTCTAAATATGGTTCTATTTTTATCTGAATTTTCAAAAAGATTTTTGTTGAAACTAAAATAGATCTTGAGCTTTCTAGAACTTTTCTACTATCATCAAGCTATTACAAGTTATTTAAGAAAATAAATCAAAGGTCTAATGCATTTATGAACCTAAAAAAACTAGATCTAGTTTACTATACTAGTTATAAATGCATGAACACTAAGATAGTTCTGTGAATGGTGAATATATGCATAAATCCTTAGCAATAACAAAATAATAATCTCATATGACAAGATCTAAAACATAAACAAAATCAAAGCTACAAAAAAAAAGTTAGATCTACAAAATATAACTACTTTTAGCAAGAAAATAATATTGATACAAGAAAATAATCATGGAGAAGAAGAGTGTTTCATTTTGGCATTATCATCTTAGCTTTTAAGCTTATGAAAGGTCATTTGATGCATGAAACTCTCACTATACCTTACCTATATCATCTATGGAAGCTTAAGAAGAAAGTTTACTTAAGGAATCTTCAAGAATGGAGTGTGAAAGTAATTTTTTTAGATGGGGGCAGCTTGTGTTCTTGCAAGAACAAGAACAAAAGAAGAAAGAAAGGGAGGAAAAAGAGAGGAAAAGAGAGAGCAAATGGAGTAGGGTTTCAAAGAAGGAAAGAGTGTAAATGGAGGCATTGAATGGAGAGAGAGAGAAGTATTAATTGAACAAAAAAAATAAAACAAGGGCAGTAAATGCAAGGGAGCTGTCACACCCCAAGGGGTACCCTAAACGTAACAGTCCACCACACTCGATATTAAAGCTTAAGTATGACAAACTTAGCCATTCCCAAAAGCTTTTATATTAAGTGTAAGGCGTGCTCTTACAAATTTAAGGGACCATACATGGAATTATGAAGCTTAAGAAAATATAATAACATATTAAGAAAAGAGGATTCATAATATTCCACTTACTTATAACAATGATCTTTACAAATTTAGGGACATTTCCCTAATTCACTAATCTATTACAAGAATAGTTATACATCATTTCTAATACTAAACTTCATCTAAAATTTCCTTATCCAAAAAGAAATTACCTGACTGCAAGGTCCTTATGGCCTCAACTACAGATAAGGGAACTACAAAAGATATCTATGGGGGTATAAGCTAATAGGCTTAGTGAGAACTATTTCCATAAATAACTTCTTGTAACAAAATTTCAAACAAGTTGTTTAAGCAATCAAATGAAATGTAACATACACGTGGGCAAATAAGCATATAGTTTTCCGAGAACTATATGTTAAATGGATTTGCGCCCTCCATTTGGGGTTTGGTGATACATAACCTCAAAAATAAGTAGTTTTAGTTAAAAAGATTTATGCTTTCGCCCAATGTTGCCAAGCATGTGAAGTCTACATGAATCGAGCCTTGCTTTTGGATCTTCCGCCAAGCATTTTCTTAACACCACAAGCAATCGCTTTCGAACACTCCGCAAGTGTTGCTTTCAACATGGGCTTACTATCCTTCTCACCCAAGGATAATAACCCAAATGCAATGTGACTCACTTCATGGTATGCATAAATCCATTTATTTATGATATCATAAATATTATTATTATCAAATTCAAGGCGATTAAAGAATTTCATACAAAGCAAGTGTTATACTAAAACAAACATTTAAATCAATTCCGGCCTCGATATTCTTAAGATTCTTTCAAAGAATTATTTTACATACATATCCATTTGTCTTTTCCTAGCTCTAATGCAACTAAATTACAAGCACAACAAGTATATCATTTAAAGGAAATAAACTCACGATGCTATGTCGACTATTCTTCTTATACGGATGAATCATTCACACACTCCACTCAATCAAAATAATCTTCGGGATATAGGTATCCTTCCTCGGAGTCACCTAGCTAAAGAAAATACCCATAATGAGTATTTCTTGATGATTTTCTTGAATTTTGATAAGACAATGTCAAAAGAACGTTAAAGTTCATATAAAGGAAAGTTCCAATTTAAAATGGCCATAACTTGGTCATTTTATCTCGGAATCACGCATATAATATACCGATTTCTATCTATTCAAAAGATCTATTCATTTCTAAAACTATTTTTATCAAACTAAACCATTTAGGCCCCGAAACAGTGGTGATAAAATTCTCCACGAATTTTCCAACTCAAAAACAAATTTGGTCCGATCATCTAAAAATTTATTTGATAAATACTTAGTTATCTATATAGTTGAAAAATCCTCTTTTTATAGCTACATAGCTCATATTTATTCATGCTCAAGTGTTTTATTGTCCAATCATGTTTCTTGAGTAAGGAAATATTAATTAGAAGTTTAGAAAACTATAGTTTACAAGAAATTCATTTTGTGATTGGTTTTGAAATGAATACTTTGATTCTTTTGGTTTTCAAAGAATTACTTTATTTTTTACTTATTACTTTTCTAGATGACTTTTTAAAAAACAATTTTTCTTCTTTTCTAAATTCTTGTGTTGGTCCTATGTATGTTCTACACAATCCTTTTTTGATTATTTATTTGAAAAGATCTAAACTTGAAAATCCTCACTCTTGCTTCCTAAGGTTTTTGCTATGTTATGTTTTCGTAGAAATTATTTTGTATCAAAAATCATTTTCTTTTGAAAAAAAACAATGTGGGATAATAAATGATTTAAAAAGCTTTTCATAACAAAAGTAGTTTCTAAAATTTGTAGTGGGTTCTTTTGTAACTTTGAAAAGAATGATTTTACTTTTGTTAAATCATAGATTTTATACTCCACATAAACTTATCTCTAAGTGGTAAAATCTCCTTTTGTCAATTATTTTTAGAACTTGAAATTTTGGACAACAATCTAAATGAACATGATTTATGAGAAATAATAGCGAACAAAAATAACATAAATAGTAAAGTCAAGTATTGGGAGTCTTAGCTTTTTCAAGGCTCCCCGGACTAAGAAGTAGACTAGTCCCAAAATAATGAAAGAAAGAAAAAATTTGTTTTGACTTGATGAGGACAAGTCTAAGACTAGAGACTAGTCTTAAAATAACAAGGAATGAATAAATCAATAAATTCATAAAATAAATAAATTGCAAGTGAGCTTATATGCTCTAAAGAATATGTATATATATAGGTAATAATACTTAGATATAGTAACAATAATATGAACAAAAATAATAACATAAACATAAATAGATTTTCATGAACAAGAACAATACATGAACATAATGTAGCTTCCATAACATTTAGTCTTTGGAAACTCACACTATGGTCATGTAAAGTTACATGACATGAGAAGAAGAAAAGTAATAGGAAATTGTTACCTAAAAGACTTTGGTATTATGTGGTTTTGGTTTTTGTTGTAGGTAGAAGTTTTTGGAATTATTTTGAGAGAGTTTTGGGAGGATATTTGGAGAGAGTTTTGAGAGGAGAATTTGAGAGAGTTTTTATAGATAATTTTAGTAGAAAATGTGTGAAAGAAGTGAAAGAGGAGGGGGTATTTATAGGAAAATGTAGAGTGATTTTTGAGTGATTTAAATAAAAGAAAATTGAAACAAATTGAGGGAGAGAGAGGCATAAGGGGCGCCGGCCATGCTTGTGAGGAGGGGAGAGAGAGTTTTTATTTTTGCTTTTTGTTAATTAAATGAAGTAATATGTAAGGTAGATGTGAAATAAAGTTATGGAAAAGGTAAAAAGTAAAGGTTATAGGTTATAGGTTATAGTGTATGTAAGAGTAGGTGTAAGAAAAAGTAGAGATAAAAGAATAGTGTAGAATAGTAATGAATAGTGTAATGTAAATTAGATATGACTAATAAGGTATCAGTAGTAAGAAAATACGCGTGTAATTATGATATCTGCTATTTTTACTTACCGAAAAATTATAAAACTGATATTTTTGAAAACCTTATATTTTTATGAGTCTAACAGTATATTTGGAATATTTTTACTATTCCGGACTCCGGGACACGTTTTTCAAGAACTGTGTCCAAACGGGTTTGAAATGAGTTGTGGTTTTATTGATCTGATCTTTTTACGTTTCCTTAGATAATTACTCACTATTCTATATTATAAACTCCTACTTACTTTACTGAGTTGCTTATTCGAGATTACCGGACTTAAGCTATTACGTCTAACTAGGGTTTTGTTCACCTTTAGAGTTCCGGTTGACTTCCGGTTTAGGGTTTTAGGCTAAACCGATTTCAAAAATTTGAGGGTTTACAGGAGTTGCACGTGAATTACAAGAGGGAGAGAGAGAGAGGTTTAGTTGTCTTGTAACTTAAATTTTGAAAGTGTAACTTGTGTCATTTAATGTGCTAACTAAATGGGACTTTAATTCAATAAATAAATCATTAAAAATCAAAGAAAAGTGGCTGTTTTAGAGAGTACGGTCAGCTGCCATGCATTGAAAATAGAGTGTAGAATGAGTGAAAGAAAACTTGAATAAAGTGTAGAAGTGACAAATGAAGTGTACTTGAAGTATGGGTTGAAAAAGTACTTTTTATTGGGAAAATATATAAAATAAAATTAAGAAAATATTTTTAAAGGAGTGGCAGAATTTTCATAAATAAAATTAAATAATTAATTGAATTATTTTAGTATTTCATCAAATATGTTACCGGTATAATCAAAATACACGAATATGAGCTATAATTGATATTTTTATAACCCGAAAAATTCCAAAAATTTAATTTATGAATAATAAAAATATTTTAAAATATTTTCTAATTATTAAATTATTTTATTTTATTTTTGGTATCGAGTCTTAAAAAGAAACTGATCCCGTAAATGTAAACCCCAAATTTTCGGAATCAGTTTAGCATAAAACCCTAAACCGCAAGTCAAACAGAACCCTAAAGGTCAACAAAACCCTAGTTTGCCGTATCAAACTAAATCTGGCATTACCGTTTTCTCAAGCCCTAGAAAACGAAGTTGGAAAAATTAGCTATAATAGTTCGTATAACCATAGTTTTATAAAAAATCAGTTTTGTAAATTTCGGGTGTCCTTTGAACCCGATCGGACATGTTTCTCGAAAAGCGTGTCCGGGAGCCCGGAATAATAAAAATATTCCAAATACACCATTAGACTAGTAAAAATATAATTTTTTCAAAAATATCAGTTTCGTAATTTTTCGGTAAGTAAAAATAACAGATATAGCTATTATACTGTATTTTCTTACTACCGGTACTTTATTAGTCATATTTATCTTACATTACACTATTCATTACTATTCTACACTATTCTTTTATCTCTACTCTTACACTCTACATAACCTATAACCTTAACTTTTTACCTTTCCCATAACTTTATTTCATATCTACTTTACACATTACATCTTTCATTCAACAAAAGTCAAAAAAATAAATCACTTCCCCCTCTAATCCCCTCATGGCCGACGCTACCCACCCCCCTGCCATTGCCCTCAATTTTGTTTCAATTTTATTTTATTTTAATCACACAAAAATCACTATACATTTTCCTATAAATACCCCCTCATACCTTCACTTCTTTCACACATTCACTACCCACAAATTCTTTCAAAAACTCTCCCAAAATCTCCTCTCAAAACTCTCTCAAAATACCATTCCAAAACTCTCTCAAAATAATTCTACAACCACTTCTACAAACAAACCACAACCATAACCATACCAAAGTCTTCCTTAGGTAACCACTTCATATTTCTTTCTTCTTTTTCATGTCATGTAACTTTGCATGACCATAGTGTGAGTTTCCAAAAACTACAAGTTATGGAAGCTACATTATGTTCATGCATTGTTCTTGTTCATGCCAATCCATTTATGTTTATGTTGTTATTTTTGTTATTGTTAATATAATTATCTATATATATATATACATATTCTTTAGAGCATATAAGCTCACTTGCAATTTATTTATTTCATGCAAAGAAATTTATTTATTTATTCCATTGCAATTTATTTATTTATTCCTTGTTCAAATAAGACTAGTCTCTAGTCTTAGACTTATCCTCATCAAGTCAAAACAAGTTTTTCTTTCGTTCATTTTATTTTATTTTGGGACTAGTTTATTTCTTAGTCCCGAGCCTTGAAAAAGCTAAGACTCCAATACTTGACTTTATTTTTATGCTTTATGTTACTTTGTTTACTATTATTCTCATAATCATGTTCATTTAGATTGTTGTCCAAAAATTTTAATTTCTAAAAATGATTAAACAAAAGAAAAATTTTGTCACTTAGAAATAAGTTTATGTAAAATATAAAATTTATAAGATAACAAAAGATAACTCATTTCCTTTTTAAGTTATAAAAAGAACCCACTATAATTTTAGAAACTACTTTTACTTTAAAAAGCTACTTAAAACTTTATTACTCCACTTTGTTTTTCAAAAGAAACTATTTGTTGATACAAAAATGGTTCTTTTTATAAAAAAATGAACAAGATGAATGGTTAAGGAATTTTCAAGCAAAAACCTTTACAAACAAATAGGCAAAGAAAATCTATGGTTTGAAAACAAAAACAAAGTTATTTCTTTTCAAGTTACAAGAAGGAACCACAAAAATTTTAGAAAAAAAAAAAGTTTCTTAAGTCACATATTAATCCACTTTGTTTTATCAAGAAAATAAGCTTTTATGAATGAATGACTTCTATAAGGCATGAGAAATTTTCAAGTAAAGATTTTGCAAACAAATAGACAAAGAAATTTGTACAAGAAAAATAAATAGTATATTTTTAAAAAACTCCAAATTAGTATTAGAATAGGAAAATTTAATTTTACTTGGGAAAAATAATGAAACATAAAGCATTCTGAGAAAACAAAGGAAACAAGGTATTCATTATAAGAAATCTACAAAAACAATTTTTGAAAACTATATTTCTAAAAACTTCAAACCGACATTGTTTTACCCAAGAAAAATAATTGGACCACAAGACACTTGAGCATGCTTAAATATGAGTTATATAGTTATAAAAAGAGAATTTTTCAACTATATAGATAACTAAGTATTTATCAAACAAAGTTTTGATTTCTTGAACCAAAGTTATTTTTACTTGGAAAATCCGTGGTGAATTTTTTCGCCACTTTTTCGGGGTTTATATGGCCTTATTTGATGGAAATAATTTTGGAAATGGGTAGATATTTTCGAGTAGGTAGAAATTGGTATATTATATGCGCGATTCCGAGTTAAAATGACCAAGTTATGGCCATTTTAAGTTGGAACATTCCTTTATACGAACTTTAACGTTCTTTTGACATTGTTTTGTCAAAATTCAAGAAAATCATGAAGAAATACTTATTATGGGTATTTTCTTTGGTTAGGTGACCCCGAGGAAGGATTCCTTTACCCCCGAGGATTATTACGACTAAGTGGAGTGTGTGAACGACTCATCCAATTAGAGAAATAGTCGACATGGCATCGTGGGTTTATTTCCATTAAATGCTATACTTGTTGTGCTTGTAAATTAGTTGCATTAGAATTAGGAAAAGATAAACCGATGTGTATGTTAAATAATTCCTTGAAAGAATTATCAAGAATATCGAAGCCGGAATTGTTTTAAATGATTGTTTTAGTATAGTATTGATTTGTATGAAATTCCTTGATCACCCTAAATTTAAAAATAATTATGCTATGATTTTATAAATAAAATGAATTCATGCATACCATGAAGTGAGTCACATTGCATTTTGGGTTATTATCCTTGGGTGAGAAGGATAGTAAGCTCATGTCGAAAGCAACACTTGGCGGATGATCCGAAAGCGATTGCTTGGCGGCTTAATGGAAAATGCTTGGCGGAAAATCCGAAAGCAAGGTCAATCAAGTAGATTCGGAATGCTTGGCGATGAGTGCTCGCAAGCATGAAAACTTTTTAATTAAAACTACTTGAATTGAGGTTATGTATCACCAAACCCCGAATGGAGGGCACAAATCCATTCAACATATAGTTCCCGGAAAACTATATGCTTGTTTGCCTACGTGTTTGTTGCATTACATATGTTTGATTAAATCAACTTGTTTGAATCTTGTTACAAGAAGTTATTTATGGAAATAGTTCTCACTAAGCCTTTAGCTTATACCCCAATAGATATCTTTTGCAGTTTCCCTACCTATGGTTAAGGCCACATGGACCCTGCGGGCAGGTAATCTCTTTTAGATGATAGAAATTTAGATAAAGTGTAGCATTAGTATTAATGTACAAATATCCATGTAATAGATTAGTGATCCAAGGAAATGTCCCTAAGTTTGTAAAGTCATTGATATGAATGAATGATTATTATGAGTCCTCTTTTCTTAAATGTGTTATTTATATCTTCTTAAACTTCATAATTCCATATATGGTCCTCTAAAGTTGTGAAAGTACGCCTTACACTTAATATAAAAGCTTTTGGGAATGCCTAAGGTTGTCATACTTAAGCTTTAATATTAAGTGTGGCGGACTATCACGTTTAGGGTACCCTTTGAGGCGTGACAGTAAAAACCCGAAACGAATTAAATTTTGGAAAAAAAATAGAATTTTCTATAATATATAAAATATTTATCTAAAAATATAAGGGTTTACAAGAGTAATAAAATTATGTAATGAATAGTGATGAATAGTGCTAAAAGACTAGTTAATTACCGGTAGTAATAAAATACGAAGGAAATCGGAAAATCAGATATTTCTAGTTATCAAAAAATTATTAAACTGATATTTTAAAAATCCTTATGAAAATACGAGTATAACGATACTAATGGTATATTTTTGATATCTCGAGCCTCGAGACACGCTTTTCGAAGTCTGTATCCGAAGGGTTCGAAATAGGTCAAAAATTTACCAATCTGATATTTTAAGCGACCTTATATTACTATGAGCTATTCTACACACTTAAACTACACCTCCGCCTCTAGGGTTAAGGACGCGAAATTGTCGGACTTAAACTACTGTATTCCACTTAGGGTTTCCGAGTGATTCTCTAGTTTAGATCTTTGTCAATTTGGAAACTGATATTTTATATTTATACATTATATTTAATTTGAGAAATTTATTTTATATTTTATTTTTTTAAGTACTTAATATCTCTTAACGTTTTCAAAATTATTGAATTGGATTTTATTTCCGAAGGTTAATCATTATTTACTTTTTAATAATTTGTTTTTGGGCTTTATATTACCTAATTTTATGAGTTAGAGCTACGTATAAAATTTGTCGTACATAGTGGTTTTGAATTTGAAGACTGTTGAGTTTTTATTTTATT
Organism: Combretum micranthum; assembly: GCA_024138025.1. NCBI lineage: Eukaryota > Viridiplantae > Streptophyta > Magnoliopsida > Myrtales > Combretaceae > Combretum > Combretum micranthum. The sequence continues at coordinate 436,342 of JAMXBD010000967.1, read as the reverse complement.
TTTAAAGATTCTTATTTTTCTCAAGATTAAGAAATTTCTGGATTCATTCATGATTTAGGACTAGTCGTAGTTTGGTTTTAATTTGGAGTCATTTTTAAGGTTTATTTTCAAAGTTCATTTTAGAATTACTTACTGGAATTTTCCAGAGCTTACACTTGTGGAAGGGAATGATGATGAGGTCAATAGTCATGAGAAAAATGATGAGAATGATAATGAAAACGAGAATGAAATGAAAATGGGAATAAGGATGTGAATGAAGTGAATGAAGAAGAGGAAGAAGAAGAGGAAGAGGATCAAAAGGAAGATCCAACGGGGCCAATGAGAACGAAGCTAGAACCCCACCACCCATAATGTTGGAGGAAGAACCCAATCTTGAGCCAAACCCACCAATTATGGATTTTGATCGAGACTTGGAGATTCCTGATTGTGGTAGGGTAGAAGCTGACTTAGACCTAACCATTGAAGGATATTTATGAAGTAAATGAACACCCTAGGATGACTAATGAAAGGATGGCTAATGCGATAGTCAACGATCCTATGGAAGTGGAAAATGAGAATGAGGCCATACTGAGGGAAGATAGAGAAAATGTGGACAGATTTTAGGAGGAATCTAGAAGGGAGTTTGAGATAGAAGAGGTGAATGAGGATAGACAAAGAGCAGGAGAAGATGATGAGGAGGATGAGAATGAACAAGAAGAATTAGCTCGAGCCCCTAAGAGGAGAAGATTGACTGTGAGGGCTTATCTAAGCCAATTCATTTGTAGGGACGATGGGAGTTCATCTAGCAGAGCTCGACTTCCGAGTCCGACCCCTAGAGATTCTGATTGATGAAGGAGAAAGATGGAAACAAGCTAAACCCCTATAGTCCAATAGGAATTTTGTAATGAGCAATGCGAGATGCCAATTTGCTCTTAGGTTCTTTAATAGATCTTATATGGTGTAACTTTTACCTTTTATTGTTGTTTCTTTTAATCGGCTATTAGAGTGTAGGATTAGTATTAGAATAGCAATAAGGTAAGTTTTGTGTACTTGAAAGTAAAAATATTGACTAATGTAAGACCTCGCTTTCTAATGAAATTCTATGTGTTTTACTCAAAGGAATAGTACCATTTCTTAATATGAGTAACAAAGTATTTCGAATAATTAAAGTTTATGCAATAATCATAATGGATAACAACCGATTTTAGACGCATGAGCATCATCCCATTCATCACATCATCATGATTGATTTTGACTTTATGGTTCTATTATGAGCATTATACTTCAATGTTTTATTTTAATTTATTATTGAGATTTCATGATTTGGGATTCCTATTTTAATCCCTTGTCTTCAGAAATATTTAGTTGATTTTATAATTCCATGGTTTCAAAATTTAGCTTTAAAACTCAAACTTAAAGCGAAACCTTAAAACTTACGGAATAATGTGCTAACAGACGAAACTGACGGATTCACAATCAGGAGCACGAACCTCTCCCAAACGAAGCCAACCAACCCGTTATATCTCAAACAAACCAACAGGGAGTAGCACCCCATAATCCACAAAATGAGATGATCAATGCGATTAGGCAACTGGCCAATCTTCCAAACACATTCATCCAGAATCAAAATCAAAATCAGAACCCGCAACGAGGACAAAGTGTCATACCCCGCCCCCGCAGGCGACGGTGATGTGATGTCAGGGCAGGCAAACCCACCACTAGCCCCCTAGTGGTAATGGCCAACACTGTCACACCCCCCCCCGCAGGCGATGACGATGTGATGCTAGGGCAGACAACCACCGCTGGCCCCCTAATGGTAATGGCCGACACCACCATTGCATCATGGTGACCCCAACCAACGCATGCCCCACAAGGTACCACGGGCACTATAGGTATTGTTACCCTTAGGCAGAGTTGAACCCAGTCTGCAAACTCTAGGATTCGAACCCCAGACCTAAGGCTTTTGCCTACCCCAAAGGCAGCACCTTTCACCAATTGATCTACAGCTCAACTGGTGAAAGGTGCTTCCTTTGGGGCAGACAAAAGCCTTAGGTCTGGGGTTCGAATCCTAAAGTCTGCAGACTAGGTTCAACTCTGCCTAAGGGTAACAATACCTATAGTGCCCGTGGTACCCTTTGGGGCATGCGTTGGTTGGGGTCACCATGATCAATGGTAGTGGCGATCATTACCACTAGGGGGCCAGTGGTGGGTTTGCCTGCCCTGGCATCACATCGCCGTCGCTTGCGGGGTGGGGTGTGACATAAAACTCAACTGGTGAAAGGTGCTGCCTTTGGGGCAGGCAAAAGCCTTAGGTCTGGGGTTCGAATCCTAAGGCTGCAGACTGGGTTCAACTCTGCCTAAGGGTAACAATATTTATAGTGCCCGTGGTACCCTGTGGGGCATGCGTTGGTTGGGGTCTCACCTGAGGGTGGATGTCAGCCATTACCACTAGGGGGCCAGTGGTGGGTTTGCCTGCCCTGGCATCACATTGCCGTCGCTTGTGGGGGCGGGGCGTGACACAAAATGTCAGGGATTTTGCCTTGATACCACCACCAGCTGCAGATCACCGAGAAGTGACTTCCGAGGTCCTGGCTCCACAGGAGGATCATTCTTATAACACACCTTTACCACCACCTCCACCATATCGGAGACCTTACCGAAGCTTTCTACCGGGTTTTATAAAGAGCAATCAGTATTTTGATGGAGCTTTCGGTAAACTCGATGAAGCCGAAGACTGGCTGGCTCAAATTGAGCCCTCCTTTGCAGCTTATGAGACTCCACCATATTTACAATTGGAATGTGACACTTATATGTTAAGATATAATGCAAGAGTCTGGTGGGACTCTAAAAGAAGAAGCTTAACCCTAACCCTACCCGTCAAATGGGAGTTGTTTCACCGGGAATTCTTGGAAAATTATTTTCCCTCCAGTTTGAGAGTAAAGTACAGTGCAGACTTCCTACATGTCAAGTAGAAAGGTAGAATCGTGGAATAATATGAGACTGAGTTCACTCATCTGTTGCAGTATGCACCTGAATCTTTTAGGGATAGCAAAGAGTTGAAGAAACAGGTATTTTTGGGAGGTCTGGATGAAGATCTAAGGATTAAGCTAGAAGAATTTGGAATGAGAACCTACCTGGAGTTGGTAGAAAAGGCTCGGGTGATTGAAGGAGCCAAGAAGAGAAAATACCAAGAACCCGATAAGAGAGTGTTTGGAAAGAGGTCGTTCGATGCCTCAAGTTCAGGGTTTAAGAGAAAAAGATACAAGCCCTATCACGGATTTAAGGACAATGCTAGTGGGAGGCCGAATCAGTTAAAGGCTAATATCACTTGGTGGAAGTGTAAGAGGCCCATTACCCTAGACAGAGTCCGCAGTTGAGGAACAAGTGTTACTATTGTGGCAAATCTGGTCACATAGTCTATGCATGTCCAAAGAAAATGGCAGTGACCTGCTTTAGCTATAAAGAAAAAGGGCACCTGGCCACTAAATGCTCATAGAGGAGGAGTGTGGCGGCCTGATCTTTTGGAATACCAGGCAATGCAAGCATTATGAGATTTGGAAGTAGAAGTGGAAGTCGTACGGCATCAGCTATGCATGGATGAGACTCTACAATTTCGAGGACCAGTAGATGATTGGAGAAGATGATGATGAGGAAGTAGAACTGGTAGCTGTGAACTACGGTAGCAGTGATGATGTCGGCTTAGTCACAAGTTAGTCGCGAAACCCTCTTAAGAGTTAAAATTTCCTTATTTGCCAATTCTTGTAAAACTTTAAAACTTGTAAAAATTTAAAAATCTAAGTTTAGGATAAATAAGTTGTGTGAGCAATCTAGGATCGATTAATGATAGACATTTGTTGAACACAGGGCACATATGGGTGAATGAAATTGAGGCTTATGTTTTGTTTGACACTGGAGCAACCTACTCATTCATCACCACTAGTTTGGTTAGACGACTTGGTTTGCCTCTAGCTACAACTATCACTAGTCTGAGAATTAAAACACCCATAGGAAGTGTCGTGTCAACTCGAGAAATGATAAGGGATTGTCCATTGGAGATCTAAGGCATCAATCCATGAGTGATTTGATAGTGTTGGAGATGAATAAGTATGAAGTTATACTTGGCATGAACTGGTTAAGCAAGGTTAAAGCTGTAGTGGATTGCCAAAAGAGGATAATAAACTTCAATGATTAATTGGGAAAAGGAGTGGAGTTTGTTGGAGAAACCATAGTTCCAAGAAAACTTGGATTAAATTCTTTTGAGTTGATGATGGAAGATGAAGAGGTAGTGCCTATCGAAGGTATGTTGATGAGGAGGATGCTTGAGGGGAAAAGGATATACCAGTAGTGAATGAGTATTTGGATGTGTTTCTAGAAGTATTACCTGGGTTACCCCCGAAAAGAGAAGTTGATTTTGAAATTGTTTTGGCTCCAAATACTGAACTAATATCTAAGGCACCATACCGGATGGCACTGGCTAAGTTAAAGGAGCTAAAGACTCAATTACAGGAACTCTTAGATAAGAAATTCATAAGACCAAGCGTGTCGCCATGGAACACACCTGTTCAATTTATAAAGAAGAAAGACGGATCTATGAGATTATGTATCGATTATTGTGAGCTAAACAAGGTTACAGTCAAGAATCGATACCCCTCCCGAGGATTGATGATTTGTTTGATCAACTCCAAGGAATGTGTATGTTATCACGCATTGATTTGTGCTCAGGATATCATCAACTAAGAATAAAGCCTGAGGATGTACCAAAACGCTTTTCGTACCCATTATAGACATTATGAATTTCTAGTGATGTCATTTGGACAGACCAATACACCAGCTGCATTTATGGATCTTATGAACAGGGTCTACAAGTCACTTCTGGATAAGTGTGTAATAGTCTTTATCGATGATATTTTGATATACTCCAAGAATAAGGAACAACATGAGGAACATCTTTGGATGGCGTTACAAACTTTGAGGGAAAACAAGTTGTACGCCAAATTATCTAAGTGTGACTTTTGGTTGGATAAAATATCTTTTCTTGAGCATGTTGTAACAGAAGAAGGGATATCATTTGACCTAGAAAAGATTAAGGTTGTAGTGGATTGGAAACAGCCACAAATAGTAACCGAAGTAAGAAGTTTCTTAGGATTAGCTGGCTATTATCGCAAGTTTGTAAAGGATTTTTCGAAGATAGCTAAGCCTCTGACTCAGTTGACACAAAAGAGCGAAAAGTTTGTTTGGATGGATAAACGAGAATAGAGTTTCCAAGAGTTGAAACAACGGTTGGTATCGGTACTAATCTTAGTTCTGCAGACCCGGAAAAGTGTTATATGGTGCATAGGGACGCTTCAAGGAATGGCCTTGGATGTGTACTAATGCAAGAAGGAAAGGTTATTACCTATGCCTCTCTACAATTAAGACCTCATGAGCAGAACTATCCTACACATAATCTGGAATTGGCCACAATCGTTTTTGCCCTAAAACTTTGGAGACATTTTTTGCATGGACAAAGGTGTGAAGTATACACAAATCACAAAAGTCTTAAGTATTTATTCACACAGAAGGAATTAAACATGAGGCAAAAAAGATGGTTGGAACTGATAAAGGACTATGATTTCAGAATAAATTACTGTCCAGGGAAAGTGAATGCGGTTGTAAATGCCCTAAGTTGGAAAAATTATGGAGAAGTCACTGCTTTAATCACAAGTCAAGGAGATCTAATCAGAGATTTTGAAAAGCTGAGAATTGAGTTCGTAGACCAAAATGTGGAGCTTGAAATAGCTAATTTAGTATTAGAACCAACCTTGATTGAAAGGATCAAAGAAGCTCAAAGGTATGATGAAATAATGCAAAGGATTAAAAAGGAACTTAAGAAGGAAAATACCTGGACTTTGCGGTAGATGATGAAGATGTGGTCAGGATGAAGGGTAGATTATGTGTGCCCGAAGATGGGAATTTAAGAAAAGAAATAATGAGTGAAGCCCACAACTCCGATTACACTATGCATCCTGGAGGTACCAAGATGTACCAGAATTTAAAAGCCACTATTGGTGGAATGGCATGAAAAAGGATATAGCAGATTATGTAATGAAGTGCTTGATTTACCAATAAGTGAAAATAGAACACCAAAGACCAGGAGGATTATTAAATCCTTTACCCATCCCTGAATAGAAGTGGGATCAGGTATCTATGGATTTTGTGTGTGGTTTTCCAAGGACTTCCTTGGGTTGTGACGCAGTATGGGTAATAGTGGATCGGTTAACTAAGTCAACGCACTTCTTACTTATTAATATGACGCATACAATAGACAAGTTAGCTGAGATCTACATTCGAGAAATTATACGGCTACACAGCATACCAGCAGGAATCATTTCAGATAAGGACCCGAGATTCGTGTCCAAGTTCTAGATAAGTCTACAGAGGAGTTTTGGTACAAAGTTACACTTTAGTACCACATACCACCCTCAGATGGATAGGCAGTCTGAGCGGACAATCCAAACCTTGGAAGACATGTTAAGAGATTGTGTTTTGGAATTCAAAGAGAACTAGGAAAACCATATACCCCTCATTGAGTTTGCTAACAATAACAGTTATCACTCAACCATTAAGATGCCACCCTACGAAGCCTCATATGGACGGCATTGTAGGTCCCCTCTGTTTTGGAATGATGTGGAAAAGCTTGCTATCGGATCAGAGTTAGTACAAGAGGCTGTCGATAAGGTAAGAATCATTCAACAAAAATGAAAGAAGCCATGATGGACAAAAGAGTTTGGCAGACTTGAAAAGAAGGGAATTTGAATTTAAAGTGTGCGACCATGTGTATCTAAAGATAAACCCGATCAAGAGTATAAAGAGAACGCTTACACAAGGAAAGTTGAGCCCGAGATATATATTGGACCCTTCGAAATCTTGGAAAGAGTCGGAGATTTAGCATACTGACTAGCTTTGCTACCAAATTTATCAGAGTCCATAAGGTGTTCCATGTATCGGTGCTAAGGAAATAGGTACCAGACCCCGAAAGGGTATTGGAGTTGAACCCATTCATTTAAAAGAAAATCTCACCTATGAAGAACATTCGATGAAAATTTTGGATAAGAAAACTCAAAAGTTACAGAAAAGAGAAATCTGGTATCTAAAGGTGTTATGGAAAAATCATGCCTTCGAAAAAGCAACTTGGGAAGTTGAGGAGGAAATTCAAAGGAAGTATCCTGAATTATTTGAGAACCAAGGTATGTAAGTTTCATTTTTGAGGAAAAAACTCTGTTTAAGGTGGGTAGGTTGTAAGTCCCGGTTTTCTCTGAAGCCAAGCTTGACTTCGTGAGCAGAATCAAAACCGAAACCCTAAACCGGAATAGCTAGGGTTAGCAAGAACCTAGAAACCCTAAGTTCAGCTCCACCAAGAATAAAACCATAAATCTTTTGAGAGTAAGTTAATATAGATTATAGTTCCAAAGAATATAACGAAACTTAAAAATTTTAGTTTTCGAAAAATTATCTGTTTCGACCCAACCGAGATCCGTTTCGAAAAATCGGCTCCCGGGACTCGGAATTGGAAAAATATTTCGGAATACTCATTAAGACCGGAATTTAATAAGAAATTCAAATATATATTTATTATAATTTTTCAGTTTATAAAAATTATAGTTATAGCCCTTATATCGTATTTTCTTTACTAACAGGTAATTTAATTGTCTTATCTACTATTCATTACTATTTACAAGTACAAGCCTATACCCTACTCACACTCACAAACCATAACCTATTTTTACATCCTTACAACTAAACCATACCTTATTACATCACTTTCCTTACAATTACTTTTCCAATGCATATTATTACATATTTTAATTTGAAAATTTTACAAAATCATTAATCTCTCCTCTCTTCCTCCTAATGGCCGGCGCACCCTTCCCTATTTTTCTCTCAATTGTTTTATTTTTCTTTCTTTATTTTAATCAACACAAACCCTAATTCAACCTACCATAAATATTCTTTTATTCTTCACTCTCTTTCCTCATTTTCACTTTGTCAAAATTTTACAAATTCTCTCCCTCTTTTACTCCTTTACCGTGAGTCTCCCAACACACACACACACTCTCACACAACAATTTTCTTTCTTCAACTCCTCTTGTTCTAAAGCCTAAATAGGTATAGATCTAAACTATACTACCACCAAGACATGTAATGGCTAGATCATTCATGTGTAGATTCACAAAAATCCTCATGAGCTTCATGCTAGGGATATGAAACTACTAGAACATGAATATCAAGCCATCACAAGTTGTGGATCTTGTGTTAAAGCTTGTGTTTTTCTCATAATCATAATATATGCTCATGTAGTGATGAGTTCATGTAGGAAACTTGCTACTACATCATTGTCATAAGTAGTATATCTCATTTCATGCATATAACATGATCATTACACTTAGATCTAGCTCTTAAACATTTACTCTCTTACATGACATTGTAGATCTCATGCATTTATTATGTGTAGGATGAGCAAATGGTCATAAATATCTTGTCTTATGTAAATGAATGTTTTAATACTTCTAGAAGTTAGGATATTTATGAATGTGAGCCAAAAAGGTCAAGAACAACTTTGGTTTATAAAAACAAGCTTTTGTAAATTCGGATGGAAAATGAGTCACATTTTGAAAACCTACTTTTCAACTCTAAAACATGATTTTTATGTGAAAAATGAAGAGCTAATGGAATAGATAACAATAGGAAATGATTTTTGTGAGTGAAAGGAAGATCTACTAAGAGGAATTTGTTAAACAAGAAATATTTACAAGATAGAAAAAATTGATCTTAAGATAATTGCATGAAATTCGTAACTAGGAAAAGAGGATATGTGAACACCTACTTTTCAAATTCAAAATGGAAGTTTTATTGAAGAAATGAAGCCCTTAGGGGATAGGAATAATGGAGCTTGGAATTTTAAAGTATTGAACAAGTTTTTCTCAAAGAAATCACTCAAAAACTATCTTTTTACAAAAATTTGGATTTAGGAATGGCTAATATATAAACACTTGTTTACAATGTGTAGAATGAGGATTTATGTTGAAAAATGAAGACCATAAGAAATAGATGTGATATAGAAGTAATTTTAGCAAGAACAAGTAAGTTTTAATAAGGAAAATCTCTAAAACAAGTGTGGTTGGTCAAAAACAAAAGTTGAACTTACTAGATTAAGAACTCATGATATCTTGTAAAATAAAAGTCTCAAAATATTTTAATAGAATCTCATCATGAATATGCATATAGGAAACTCATAACATACCATTCATGATAGTGATTGTTATTGTTGCATGCATATTTGGCTTGGATAGTAGTATTATCATAATTCTTTACAAAACAATCTCGAAAAATGAAAATTCGCTTACTGACCAGATCTGTTCGGACCTTTCAAGACCTAAAATTTTCAAAACTTAGATATTATATTATAATTAGATATATCTTTCGAAGTAGATAGAAATCTATATATAATTTGCAAAATTCCGAGTTAAAATGACCAAGTTATGGCCAATTTAAGTTGAAATTTCCACCAATGACAGAAATTACAAACTTAATAACTTTTATGAAATAAAATGGATTAGTTATGAGTTGAAATACTCATTTGGGTATTTCTTTCATATAGGTGACTTGGATCCCGATGATTCATTACCTTGGATTACTATTACTAAAAAACCGATGACCCATGGCCGAGTGAGTATTACTTCCTAATTTCATTATTGCTTGTAATTGTAACAATTAGTTGCACTAGATCATAGGCAAAAGATAAAAGTGGAATTGCATGATGGGAATTATGGGGAAATATGTATGTTATTGTTGAGTTGAGAAAGGGTATTAAGAATATCGAAATCGGGTGACTAACTCATACTTGTTTAGAGTATTATAGGAATGATTGTCTACGTAATTGTTGATCACCTAAGAAATTGGTATTAATGATTCTTCGGTTTGATAAATTAATATAGACACATTCACTTCATGATGGGGATGGAGCATTGGCATATGTTGGTTACCCGTGATCCGTAAACGGCTAAAAGTTGGTTCATCGTGATCCATAAACGACGTAAATGAGTTGGTTGATTGTGATCCATAAACAACATAAGTTGGTTATCCGTAATCCATAAATGTCTTCTTAATTCAACAATAGTACCACAGTATCTGTTAATCTGCTAACCTCGAATGGAGGGCGTAAATCCATTCACATATGATTTCCAGCTGATCATATGATTGTTTGTTTATGTGATTGATGCATTCCATACGATTGATTAATTAACTTGATTGATTGAATTGTTATAATGTTTTTATGGAAGTAGTCACTCACTAAGCTAGTGTAGCTTACACCCCCACAGCTTTTTCTTATTGTAGTACCCGTATATTTGGTTAAGGCCGAGGCATCACACCGAGTAGGTACCGGAAGTAGGAGTTTCCATTAGAAGTTTATGTTCGATTTTGTGTAGACTTCCATAGGAAACCCTATTATTTATCGGATGACAGTAAAGACTTTTATAAAACTCGATATTATTTCGCGAGGGAATGCCCCTAGAAATTTTTGTAATTAATTATGTGGACTCATGGTTTTATCCTGATGCTTATAATATGTCAATTTAAACTATTTATCTCCACTGGTTCATATATTCTATTATCGTAAAGGTGCACCTTGCATCTATACAAGACTATGGGACGATTGTGGTGATAATTCCTAAGTCTTATATAGCTTGCGGCAGACTATTACCTTTAGACTACCCTTTGGGGCATGATAGTAGTTATTATTATTATTATTATTATTATTATTATTATATTATTATTATTATTATTATTATTATTATTATTATTATAATTATGGCAAAAAGATAATACTACTAATATTTTTGAAAATTTTTTTTAAATTTATCAAATCTTAATATTACTAATTTTATTATCATTATAGATGAATTTAATATGTTTTACAAGAAAAGTTAGAAGTATAGTAATTACCAAGTATTTATTTAAAGGCATACATATAGACAGACGTATAACAATGGAAATTCAAACAATCTAAATTTTTGAATAAAGAGATACATTTACATTACAAGAAAATTATATCAAGTAAATCAAAAGAAAACTAATAATTCTAAACAATAATAAATAAATACGAGTTACTATACTAAGTCAAATAAGGAGCAATACAAAAATAACAATAATAATAACTATAAAAATGAGCTAACTAAATATCAAATTTTCAAATACCCGAGGAATATATATAAAGACAAACAACATGGAAATAAATACGAAATAATACTTGATTATCATAGGATTACTAAAGGACCAATATAGTAATAGAACGAAAACCCAACATCAATATAGGACACTTAGACACTCATAGGAGTTTAATCATATAATTTATGTGATATTAATGAATATATTAATCATCTCAATAGGCGATCTTGATACTTGTGAGGATGTTCCTGACAACTACTACGACTAATCAACATGAGCAGATGAATAACTCAATCTTATCATATTGCTTGTGCTTGTAACTTAGCGAACCATAAATAAAAGATAATAACCTATGTGTACTGTATGAGTTTATGGGAACTGTTTGTTATATGAAATATTGATTGCCAAGTCACTCTAATGATAATAACACCAGAATTCTTTATGACTATATTAGTTGTGTAACTTGATTGATTGCCTGTGCATTGACTGATCACCCTCAACTTGAATAAAACTACTGGTACCATAAATGAAATTAAATATGCATTGCATGTCTTGCATAAAGTAGCATTTGAGTAAGTGGTAGCCTACTATGTGTTAGTGTTTCGGATATGTGGTAATGCTTGGATTATCTAAGCAAAGAAGTTATTAGTTAATCATAAGATTACCTTTGTTTTGTTGATCCCATAGGAACTAAATGGTAAATAAATGATGCCGCTTATGGTATTGCTTGGAAATGACTAAGACTTGGTGCAGTTTCTAAAGCTTAAATAGGAAATGAGTGTTTAAGACATAATAAATTCAAAGAGACAATTAAAGTGAGTATTGTTGTTTTCTTGAAAGCTTAGTCTCTCCTAGGTAGGTAAGCCATGGATTGTGATCCTTCAACCCCGATGAGAGGGCATAAATCTTCATCACGCTTTGGATTCCAAGTTATCCAAGCTTGTATTTATACATATGCTTGATTGTTGCATTTCATATTATTGTTAATAAACTTGTTTGATATGTGGTAAGTTCTAGTTATTCACTAAGCCCATGGTTTAGGTCACACTCCAACAGTTCTTTTAGGTTCACATTGCGACCTTGGCTCATTACTTCCAGGAGCATGGTTCCGGTAAGAATTTAGAAGCTGAAGCTTAAGGAATAGTGCAGGATAAGATTATATTTCTATTTTTAGTTACAACTATTTAACATTAGAAACTTTAGCTATGTATTTGAAGGATTTTATAGAAAAGTTATGGTTTATAATATTTTTATTACTCTCAAACTTTGGATGATAGTTGTTTACTAATTTATGTCTTATATATACTTGTCCTTCTTATCAAAGCAACTAAAAGATCCTGTTTATTGAAAATATGTCATTCTCAAAAAGTAAACTAGTAATAATATTCAAGTGCATCTTGTTTATTACTACTAGGGTACCCTCAGGGCGTGATATTATATGTTGACTCGATTTGAATTTTGGTATTAATTTTGACTCTAAGATCCATAGAAGAATCTAGGGTTTTATTATTTTGCATCAATCGTTATATAGTGAGGTTATCTTGGTTTGCGTATTAAGAAGTAGTTTTGTTTAACTAGTCGAATTGATTATAAAAAAAACATATCGTATTATTTGGTTATCATTATTGGGACATACTGTCTCGTCTTTACAAATTAGATAGATGAATTGCTTAGTATAAGGATGTTTAGTCAGACGATTATTGAATTTTTGTCTTGTTTTTTACGGTGCTTCTTTTTCTTAAGGTTATGAAATTTCGTAGTTGATCTTGTTTAGAGTTCGGTTTTAACTTGGGTTTGTTCGTAGGGTTTAGGTTTCGGTATTAGCTCTTGGATTATGTCCTAAGAGTTTCAAAAATTTCAGGAGTTTACACGAACACAAGCAACGTCCTTTGGGCCTACTAGGTTCTTGTGGAATTAACAACCCTACTGTAACCTATTGGAGAAATAGATCCACTGAATTATTTTGGCATTACCATAGAATTAGAATATTATTACATCATGTGAATACGATGCTAACGCAAGGTATGCTGTCGCTATGCATGATTGTTTAATTAACTAGTCGGATAGTATTAAGTCCATTTATTAAAGCAACCAAACAATTAAATAAACAATTATCAACAATCACAACTCAAAATTGCAAACAGTGTATGATCTTTTTTAAATTAGTGTGTTATTAGCCAAAACAATCACTAAACAACACACGAGTATCCATTCCCCATACATAGCTAGTTAAGTTTATAGTAGTGCAAATGCAACTAAATTACAAGCATAAACAATACGATAAGGTTAATGTTACCCACTTATCATCCTAGCCAAGTGATGAGAATCTTTTGCAATATCCAATTATTAATGTACTCCTCTTATGAAATAGAAATAATAATCTCTCGTTGCCTTTCATAATATATACTTTACTAAACTTTTGTATTCAATTCATTTTTATTTCCTAATTTCATTTTTGGTTGAAATATAAACTTATATGAAAAATTCATTTTAGCAAACATACATTTGAAACAAGATATTCCCTTTATTAATTAAAGGTTAACAAATTATAATTATATCTAAGCCATTTGCAAGTTATTAAGTATATTTTAACTTAACTTAGTCTAATTGGTTAAATTTAACATATCTAATTCATTTTAGTTTATCAAAACTCATTAAATTAAGTTGACCTTAAATTTGTTAACTAACTCATTTTATATCTAAGATTTATATTAACTTAAGTCTATGCTAATTTGATCTTAGCCAAGTTGATTAGGCTCAATTAATCTAGTTTATTTTAGTTCATTTAGATTTATTAAGCCAAATCGAACTTAGTTTGATTAACTAAGTTCATTTTATACTTAACTTATATGTTTAATCTAATTAGTTATTAAATCTATAAATTCTCTTAACTCATTCTTAACCATATAATTCACTAGTATATCATATTATTTATCATTTATCTATTTCATTTTATCTTCTTTTTTTTTAGACATGGGATGTCCATACATGGTGTATGACAGGTTGTATCAATTCATACGAGCATTTATGGAGGGTTGTGTTAATCTTGAAACAAAACCAAAAAACTATAAACCCCTTCATAAGAGTTATATGATAGGCATTATGAAACCCAAAACTTACATAGAAAGCCATACACCCTTGCACATGGGTTGTATGATAAGGCGTATGAACCTAAGAACTTGCATAGAAAGCCATACACCCTTCATATGGGTTATATGACAGTGTGTATGAACCTAGACAACAGGGTGTATGAACCCAAGAATTTGCATAGAAAGCCATACACCCTTCCATATGATATGTATGATGGTGTGTATGCACCTAAACAACTTTCCTTTGATCTTTTACCTAACTTTATTTACTTGTCCACTTGTTTTATCTTCAAAACTCAACACACAATAGCTTTACAACAACATATAACTTATAATCCATAACTAAACGCTTATAAATATATATTTTTACCATCATGCATCATCAAAATCATTTCATCAATTTCCTAACTTCACATATGCATAAACAACCTACGTTTTAGCTTTTATGCTCATATCTCCCTTGTTTACAACTTTTATCACAAACCCAACTTAAATATAGCGGCAGTTCATCATATACATACATAAACAACAACTAAAGTAAAAGAAATAGCAAAACTTATTATCTTTGTAGATAACTCAAACTTCTTGATTTTCTTTACCACTAATCTTCTTTCTTAGTTGTTGAAGTTGTTCTAAGCTTGTTTTTCTTCTTCTATTTTCCTTATTAACTTTAATCTCTTCTTTGATCTCCTTAAGATTATGATTTATGGTTGAAATTTGAGAAAGGAAGAAAAGTAGAGAAAAGAGGAAGAAGAAAAGAAAAGAATCATTGAAGAAAGGAAGAAAAAAAGAGGAAGAATGGGTAGCTAAAGTCAAAGGGAAAAAAATATACGGGATAAGGTTTAAAGATTTTTGGTTAAGAGTTTCAAGTTTGAGCCTTTCAGATGATTTTCTTGAGTATAGAAAATAATTTCATAATTTATAACATAGAATTTAATAGCTTGAATTGAAAATAAAGATTAGAAGTTTAATTTGTAGCATTTTGATATTTAGTTAGAGTTTGGGCTTAAGAACTAATGTTTTTAAACAAGTAGTTGAATTCAAAATTATAAGGATTTAAGAAATGGAAGTTAAACTAAAGTTGAAAGATTTAAAAATTTATAAAACACTTAAATTACATGTTTAAAGGTATAGAGAATTATAACACCTTAAAATGAGTTAAAATGAATTGTTGGAAAGAATTATAATACTTTGGTTCATTCAAAAAGGACTTAGTCTAAAATGTTGAGTAGAGTCTTTTGAAAATCTAAATAGTTAAGTTTTAAAAATCTTTGTTCATTTGATAATTAAAAGAAAAGGAGTTATAATTAAAAATTGGTAGAGATGATGATTAAATTTAAGTTGTTGGAGAAGATAATTAAAATAATTTGACAATTTGAAGGAATAGAATTCAAATTTGATAGTTAGAAAGAATTAAGTAATTTAATTCATGAAATGGGTAATTGAAGCAAATAGGTAAATGGAAAGAAATGTCTAAAATCTCAATTTGGATTAAATCAATTTATTAGTTTGATTATGTCAAATTAACTAATTTTATCTTATAATTTACTTTACCTGACTTAATTAAATTATCTAAGTTTAATTCTTATTTGAACTCTAATTCAGGTTTAGCTATTACTTTTTATTTCTAAAGAAATGTTGAACCTTTGTCAAAAATTCATATTTATTAAGTTTATCAATTACAGGTATTATGATTACATTATTTCATTCTTTTATCACATTTACTTGATATTTCTCAGTATTTTTATTTCCACGAAATGTATTGAGATTTATTATTATTTAGGTTTAATATCTCTTCTTTCATAAACATTTATTATTCATCATTTCATTTCTGGATTTGATAATTTGAAACTTTTCAATATTTCATTAACTTTATATGAGTAATATTCCATGCAATATAACATATATAAATTAGTAAGATTTGGTTTAGCGATTTCAACCTTCATTTACTCTTTTTAGAGAAGACTCAGACTCAACAAAGACAACAAATAACTAACACTTAACTCGACTCATCCCTAGACCTAAGATGATACATAACGACACAATACTAACTCACATGACACGACAAACTCAACAATTGAAGGTTGTAGTGTTACGCCCCAAAGGGTATCCTAAAGTAACAGTCTGCCGCATACTAAACGAGACTTAGAAATCACTACCATAGTTATTCAAAAGTCTTATATTAGATGTAAGGCGTTCCCTTACGACAATATAATACATATGCAATTGGAGATAGATAGTTTAACTTAATAGAATAAGCATAAAAATATAAACCATAGATATCTCAGGATCATATTTAAAATACTAAGGGGCATTCCCCCCGTAAAAATAATAATCAGTCCAAGTATTAAATTTTGACAACAACCCGAGCGTTTAAGGTTTTTTATGGAAGTCTATACAAGAGTTAAACATAACTTCTAGGGAAACTCCTAACTTTGCTTTTACTAAGATGGCTAAGTCTGGAGACACAACCATGGGTATGGGAACTGCATCAAAAAGAAACTATGGGGGTATAAGCCGCTAGCTTAATGAGTAAATACTTCCAGAACATACATATCCCATAATTACATACTCACAATCAAGTTGATTAATCATCCATATGAAATATGACAATCACATGAGCAAATAAGACATATGATCAACCGAAAATCATATGTTGAATGGATTTACACCCTCCATTCGGGGTTAGCAGATTAACGAATCATGCGGTACTACTTTAAATTATTGTTCTGTTTTATGGCTCACGAGCAACCTGTCACGCCCCGGAGGGTACCCTAAACATGGCAATCAACCGCATATAATATTAAAGCTAATGAATGACAACTTTAGTTATGCACGAGCTTCGATATTACATGCAAGGCGTGCTTCCAAGATAGTAGGAGACTCACAGGGGTATACATTTAAGTAGATAATAAAGCAAGTAAGAACTTATATAAATAAACATAAGATTTTCATAATAATATCCTTACATCATCTTAGGGGCATTCCCCGCTTTAGAAGTCTTTCAACAAAATAATAGCTACTATAATACAAGCCTACTATAGAGATTTTCCTAGAAGCCTATGTTCAAAACTTAAATACATAAAACTTCTCCCAAAAACTCCTAGTAGCTTAAACTCGTACCTAGCATATGGGGCTCCTTGGGGCCAACCAAAAGTAATCGTACTGTAACAAAAAGCTATAAGGGTATAAGAAAATCTAGCTTAGTGAGATAATTCCATCTACAGGACATTTCCATAATTCAAACAAGTATTTAATCAAGCATATGAGAATGCACCAATCATATGAACAAACAAAATACACATGATTAACCGGAAATCAAGTATAGCATGGATTTTACGCCCTCCATGTCGAGGGTTGGGAGGTTACAAGCCCATATGACCATCAATATTTGCAGATTTACCGGCTCCTGCTTGCCCTGTAGACTTTCTGGCTCCTACTAGCCCATGTAGACTTTCCGGCTCCTACCAGCACCACTACCATTTCCTCGTTTCCCCACACGAAGAAAAGTAGTGAAACAAATGTGACTCATAAGTATGATATGCATGAATTGATTTCAATATATATTTAGCCAAATAATGTTTAGTTCAAGTTGAAAGCGATCAACACAATTTTCATATTAATACAAGAATCACAATTTATTTATCAAACATTCTTTCGATATTCTTAACTTATATTCAATCAATCATAATTCCAAGTCACACAAAATTATTTATTTTATCTTTTTCTTAATTGCTAGTGTTGCTACTTACAAGCACAAAACAAGGAAATGTAGCTTAGTAAAGGATTAACTCACTCCATGTCGGTAGATCCTAATTGAAGTAATCTTCCGAAAAGGTGATCTCGGGTCCTTCTCCACCTAAACAAGATGAAATACCCAAAATGAGTCTTTCATGAAATCTCTATTCTTGAAGATTCTAAACTTTTCTCAAGATCGTGGTAAAATCGTATAAGAGGAAATTTCAACTTAAAATGGCCATAACTTGCTCATTTTAACTTGGAATTTCGCATATAATATACCGTTTTCTACCTATTCGAAAAGATCTATCTATTTCTAAACTTATTTTCATCAAAATAAGTCGTTTGGGTTCCGAAAAAGTGGCGGACAGATTCACCACGAATTTTTATAAACTTGTTTTCCTTCTTTTATCCAAAGCTCATTTTGAAGAGATATGTAATATAATAGCTTCTAAAACCTTTGGAATGTATATTCATATATTTATTGACTCATAAAAAATGTATGAAATTAATGAAGTTGTCTCAAATTATGAAAAAGTAAAATCTTTAAAGATTTTGAAACTTGAGAGTTTTTGAAATATTCATTTTTCTTTGAAAATATCTTAAGTTTATTTATAATGAGTATTTCTTTTCCCCTAAATTTAATTTCTTGTAATTGCTTTAAACCCTAAGGAATGATTTTATTTTTCTAAGCTTAGTTTCCAACACTTTTGAAAGTAAAAACTCTTCTATATTTAGAGAAATAATTTCTTGAGATCATTTTATTTTAATGAAAAAAATTTCTATCATTTGAAGAAAAAGTGAAGTTGTTGTAAAATCTTTGTTTACTTCAAAAAGTCATTTCTATGTCATGTATGTTTATAAAATTTCTTATGAACTCCTCTAAGTTTTTAAGATGACTTCTTAGTTTAGAAAAGTTTACTTCCTACTTTTATTTCTAGAAAAAATCTTTATTTTAAAAAATATTTCCTCATTTATTTCGTTTGAGACAAAAATCATTATGTTCATGCATGAATATGAATCATAAAGTTATTGAAACATAAAGAAACATAATAACTTGAAAGAATAAGCTAATAAGAAAATAAATCAAGTATTGGAACCTTAGCTTCATCAAGGTATCCCGGGACTAAGAAAAGACTAGTCCCAAAAGAAAAAGAAAATGTTTTGACTTGATGAGGACAAGTCTAAGACTAGAAAGACTAGTCTTAAAAATAACATGAAAGTAAATAAATTGCAAAACAATGAGCTTATATGCTCTAAATAATACATATAGCTATATAGATATATTAGATAGTTATAAACATAAAAGCAACATAAAGGAATTTGATGATGAACAAAAACAAAGTATGAACCTGTAAGCCCCAGAAAATTTCAATAAATAATTTCAAGATGAACTTCGAAAACAAACCCTAAAAATCACTCCAAATTAAAACCGAATCTCAACTAGTCCTAAATCACGAATGAATTCGGAAACTTCTTAATCTTGAGAAAATGAAAATCTTGAAAAAAAAAATAAGAAATCAACAGTCTTCAAATTCAAAACCACTACGTACGAAAAATTCCATATTTAAACTCCAACTTATAAAAACGGGTAATATAAAGCCCAAAAACAAATTACTAAAAAGTAAATAACGATTGACTTTCGAAAATATAACTCAATTCAAGAATTCCGAAAACATTAAGAGATATTAAATACTCACAAAAATAAAATTTAAAATAAATTTCTCAAATTAAATATGTTGTATAAACATAAATATCAGTTTCCAAAATGGCAAATATCTAAACCGGAAAATCACCCGAAACCCTAAGCGAAATACAATAGCTTAAGTTCGGTAATCTAGCGCCCCTAGCCTGGAGGCCAAGATGTAGTTTAAATATGTAGAATAGCTCATAGTAATATGAGTTTGTTTAAAAATATCAGATTGGTAAATTTTTGACCTATTTCGAACCCGTTTGGATACAGACTTCGAAAAGCGTGTCCGAGGCTCGAGATATCAAAAATATACCAATAGTATCGTTAGACTCGTAATTTCATAAGATTTCAAATATATCAATTATGAAATTTTTCGGTTATAAAAGTTACAGTTATAACTTTTTATCGTATTTCCGTTATTACCGGTAATTGAGTAGTCTTTTGCACTATTCATTTTTATTTCATTACAAAATTTTATTATTCTTATAAAGCCTTATATTTTTAGATAAATATTTTATATGTTATAGAAAATTTTGTTTTTCTAAAATTTAGTTAGTTCGGGCTTTTACGGGATCAGATTCTATTTAAGATCAGATAGTAAAAATAAAATAATTTAATTTAATAATTTAAAAATATTTTTATTTTCATAAAATAATTTTTTAGAATTTTTCGGGTTATAAAAATATTATTTATAGCCCATATTCGCGTATTTTGATCATACCGATAACATATTTGTTAAAATACTAAAATAATTCAAATAATTATTTAAATTTAATTATGAAAAATATGCTACAAATATTTGGAATGAATTTTCTAATTTTATTTTATTTTAATTTATTTTATTAAGAAAGTACCTTTACAACCCATACCTTCAAGTACACCTTACACATATCACTTCCTTTTCACTTCAATCTTTCTACACATTATCCCACAATTCATGGCAGATTTTTGACTCATTCATGGCTGCCATTGTCCTTTAATTTACTCCTATTTTGACTAAAATTAATTATATTTCAATCCTTCTTCAAAAAGTTACATTACACATTAATTATACAATTCAAATTTGAGTCAAATTTCAACAAAATTCACTCTCTCCTCCTACACATTCATGTGCAGGACACACACACATTTGGCTGCCTTGTTTTATTTTTTTCTTCTTTTCTTATAATTAAAACACTCATTTTCTCTCACTCTTCATTTATTCACTTTCCCTCTTTCATTCTTTAACCTTTTCTCTCTCTATTTCCTCTCTTTTCTTCTTCTTCTTGTTCTTGTTTCTTCAAGAACCAAGCTTCCCCCACATCTTCCATTAGCTTCCATCCATATTTCTTGAAGATTTTTGTAAACCCCTAAATTTCCGGAATCGGTTTAGCACAAAACCCTAACCGGAAGTCAAACAAAACCCTAAAGGTCAACAAAACCCTAGTTTACCGTATCAATCTAAATCCGGCATTGCCGTTTTCTTTGGCCCGGAAAAACGAAGTTGGGATAATTAGCTAAAATAGTTCGTAATAACCATAGGTTTTATAAAAGTTTCAGTTTCGCGAAATTCGAGTGTCCTTCGAACCCGATCGGACACAATTCTCGAAAAACGTGTCTGGAAGCCTGGACTAGTAAAAATATTCCGAATATACCGTTAGACTCGTAAAAATATAAGTTTTCCAAAAATATCAGTTTCGTAATTTTTCGGTAAGTAAAAATAACAGATATAGCTATTAAACGCGTATTTTCTTACTACCGATACTTTAATTGTCATATCTACTTTACATTACACTATTCATTACTATTCTATACTATTCTTTTATCTCTACTTTTTCTTACACCTATTCTTACACTCTACATAACCTATAATCTTAACTTTTTACCTTTCCCATAACTTTATATCACATCTACCTTACAAATTACATCTTTTATCTTTCCAAAAAGTCAAAAAAATAAATCAACTCCTCCTCTACACCATATAGCCGGTGCTACCCCTCTCTTCTGCCTCAATTTGTTTTAATTTTTCTTTATTTTAATCACACAAAAATCACTCCACATTTTCCTATAAATACCCCCCTCCTCTTTCACTTCTTTCACACCACTTCTATACTAAAGTTACTCTCTCAAAATCTCTCTCAAATTCTCTCAAGAGTTCTTACAAGAAGTCCTCTTAGTTTAGCTTCTTTAGGTAAGAAATTTCTCAAGAATTTTTCATGTTCATCTACTTAGTATGAGCTTAGTGTATGTTTTCTAAAACCATGAAGGTTAAGAAAGCAACATTAGATTCATACTTTGTTTTTGTTCATAACATCAATTCCTTTATGTTCATTTATGTTTCTCTATATTTCCCTTATGTTTATTACTATCTACTCTATCTATATAGATATATATACTATTTAGAGCATATAAGCTCATAATCTTGCAATTTATTTACCTTTCATGCAATTTATTTACTTCAATGCAATTTATTTATTTCAAGTTATTTTTAAGACTAGTCTCTAGTCTTAGACTTGTCCTCATCAAGTCAAAACAAGCTTTTCTCTTTCATTTTATTTCATTATGGGACTAGTTTAATTCTTAGTCCCGGGAGCCTTGAAAAAGCTAAGACTCCAATACTGACTTTATTATTTATGCTTTGTTTATTATTATTCTCATAATCATGTTCATTTAGATTGTTGTCCAAAAGTTTTATTTTCTAAAGATAATCAAATAAAAGAAGGCTTTTTGTCACTTAGGAATAAGTTTATGTAAAACATAAAAATATAAGAAAACAAAAATAAACTCATTCATTTTCAAGTTACAAAAAGAATTCACTATGAATTTAGAAACTATTTTTACTTAAAAAGCTATTTAAATCCTTGTTACTCTACCTCGTTTTCAAAGGAAAATATATTCTTTTCATAAGAAAGAAAATAAGATGGACAACTAAGGAAATTTTAAAGACCTTTGCAAACAAATAGGTAAAGAAAATTTATGGTTTGAAAATAATAAAGTTATTTCTTTCAAGTTACAAGAAGAAGTTAATGAGATTATAGAAATTAGTTTTTTCTACAAAAAGTCCTTAAATGTTCTGCATTGTTTTTATGAAGAAAACAAATTTTCATGCATGAATGATTATTTTTGGAGAATATGAGTTATAAGAAAAGAATGAGAAATTTCAAGTAAGGATTTTTGCAAAACAATTAAACAAAGGAATTTACACAAGAAAAATGAAGAAAAGCATATTTCCTAGAAAACTTCAAATATAGTATTAATGTAACTTAGAAAGGAGAAAATTTTATTTTCAAAGGTCACTTAAGAAAAAGATAAATAAAACCAACATAAAACGTTTTTAGAAAAAGAAAACAAGGTATTCATTTCAAAGAAATTTACAAAAACAATTTCCGAAAAGCTTCAACCCGACATTGTTTTTCCTAAGAAAAATAATTTGGACAATAAGACACTTGAGCATGCTTAAATATGAGTCATATAGTTATAAAAAGAGAATTTTTCAACTATATAGATAACTAAGTATTTATCAAACAAATTTTGATTTCTTGAAACAAAGTTGTTTTTACTTGGAAAATCCGTGGTGAATTTTGTCACCACTTTTTCGGAACCTATATGGCTTTGTTTGTGGGAAATAATTTTAGAAATGGGTAGATCTTTTCGAGTAGATAGAAATCGGTATATTATATGCACAATTCCGAGTTAAAATGACCAAGTTATGGCCATTTTAAGTTGGAACATTCTTCTATACGAACTTTGACCTTTTTTTTGACATTGTTTTGTCAAAATTCAAGAAAATCTTCAAGAAAGACTAATTATGGGTATTTTCTTTGGTTAGGTGACCCCGAGGAAGATTTCTTCACCCCGAGAACTATTATATATAAGTGGAGTGTGTGAACGACTCATCCACTTAGAGGAATAGAGACGACGGCATCGTGAGTTTATTTCCATTAAATGCTACACTTGTTGTGCTTGTAAATTAGTTGCACTAGAGTTAGGAAAAGATAAACCGATATGCATGTAAAATAATTCCTTGAAAGAATTCTAAGAATATCGAAGCCCGAATTGTTCTAAGTGATTGTTTTAGTGTAATATTGATTTGTGTGAAATTCCTTGATCACCATAAAGTTGAAAATAATTATGTTATGACTTTATAAATTAATGAACTCATGCATACCACGAAGTGAGTCACATTACATGGTTGGGTTATTATCCTTGGGTGAGAAGGATAGTAGGCTCATGTCGAAAGCAACACTTGGCGGAAGATCCGAAAGCGATTGCTTGGCGGCTAAATGGAATATGCTTGGCGGTTGATCCGAAAGCAAGGTCAAATCAAGTAGGTTCGGAATACTTGGCGATGAGTGCTCGCAAGTATAAAAGTTTTTATTGAATGCTTGGTGATGTGTGCTCGCAAGCTTAAATTTTCTATTATTAAAACTACTTGTTTTGAGTATCACCAAACCCCGAGTGGAGGGCGTAAATCCATTCAACATATAGTTCCCGGAAACTATATGATTGTTTGCCCACTGTTTGATGCATTACATATGTGTGATTAACCAACTTGTTTCAATCTTGTTACAAGAAGTTATTTATGGAAATAGTTCTCACTAAGCCTATTAGCTTATACCCCAATAGCTACCTTTTGCAGTTTCCATACTTATGGCTAAGGCCACGTACCATGTGGGCAGGTAATCCCTTTTGAATATTAGAACTCTGGATAAAGTACATCATAGTATTAGCATGCAAATATTTATATAATAGCTTAGTAATTTAGGGAATTGTTCCTAAGTATGCACAGTCTTTGCTATGAACAAATATTTATTGTGAATCCTCTTTTCTTAATATGTTTTTATATCTCCTTAAGCTTCATTATTCCATATATGGTCCTCTAAAATTGTGAAAGTAAGCCTTACACTTAATATAAAAGCTTTTGGAAATGACTAAGGTTGTCATACTTAAGCTTTAATATTGAGTGTGGCGGACTGTCACGTTTAGGGTACCCGTTGGGGCGTGACAATTTTTAAGCAAATCTTCATCTCAAAGCCTCCATAGGTGATAAAGGTAAAGTGTAATGAAGGTTTCATCCATCAAATGACCTTCCATAAGCTTAAAAGCTTAGGATGATGATGCCGATAATGAAACACTCCTTTTCTCTACTTTTATTATCTTGTATTTCAATTATTTTCTTGTTTAAAGTTGATATGTTTTGTAATCTAAATTTTTGTAACTTTGATTTTCGTTTATGCCATGGATCTTGTTATTTAAGTTGTTATCTTTGTTATTTCTTATGATTTATGCATAGATCTCATGCATCTTAGTGATTCATGCATTTAAAACTAGTTTATAAAACTAGATCTAGAGTTTTGAGTTCATAAAATGCATTAGACTTTGTTTTATGTTCATATATGACTTGTGATAGCATGATGATGGTAGGAAGTTGTAGGAAACTCAAGATCTATTTTATTTTCAACGAAAACAACTTTTGAAAATTCGGATGAAAATGGAACCATATTTAGAAAAGTGGTTTTTCAACTTCAAAATGTATATTTTTCATTTGAAATGAAGGGCTTAGGGTATAGATACCATAAATGAAAGATTTTGATAAGTAAAGTTTAGATCTATGATGTTTATAGCTTATTACCATGCATTTATTTTATGTTTATGTTCATATTAAGTATAGATCTTAGTTATGAACTCAAACAAAATTGTGAAATTCGTATTTTGGCAAGACCCCCATTTAGAAACCACTTTTCAAGTATCAAAATGTAATTTTTACTTGAGAAAATGAAGGCTTAATATATGTATATCATCAAGACTTCTTTTTACAAGAATCAAAAGTGATTTCCAAAAGTTATTTTCAAAATAAAAATTCTATTTTCGGATTTTGGCCAAGGCCTATTTTAAAAACATGTTTTCTAACTCAAAAATAAAGTTTTTATTTAAGAAATGAAAGGCTCTTAGGATAAGATATGTAATGAATGGATTTTCATGAGCTTAGATAGATTTAATCAAAAGATATGACCAAAAATAAATTTTCTAAATTCGGATCCCAACCAAGACTAATTTTTAAAACCCATTTATCAACTCCAAAACTCATGTTTTATGTGAAAAATGAAGGGTATAGGTAATAGGTATCTTTAAGGAATGATTTTTACAAGTTAAAATGAGTTTAGGCATAGTAATGTGTAAAACAAGTAATGGAATTAAAATGAAAAAATTTGAGTTAGTGATCAAATTATCAAATTCGTAATTTGATATGATGCATATGTAATCACTTAGTATTTGAGCTCAAATTGCAAGTTTTATGTGTTAAATGAAGTCCTTAGGTAATTGATATAGTGAAGCCTTAAATTTTAATGCATTAAACAAGTTTTTCCCAAAGTAATCATGCACAAAAGTAGATTTTCTAAAATTCGGATTTTTGAGTGAATCATATTGGAAAACATATTTGCAAAGTGTAAAATGAAAATTTTTGTGTAAGAATGAAGTCCTTAGTAGTTATGTATGATTACGCCTAATTTTCTAAGTATCAAATGATTTTTACTTAAAGGAATCACTCAAAAACTAATTTTTGTAAAATTCGGATTTTGGAATCAACCCCACTTGAAAACATGTTTACAAAGTGTAAAATGGAAATTTTTATGAAGAAATGAAGGTCATAAGTAATATATATAATGAAAACTAAATTTTGACAGAAATAATTATATTTTCTTAAGTATCAAATCCAAAACAAATGGAAATGATAAAAGTTAGAAAACTAGGTTTTTCATAAGTAAGTTGTTATTGTGGTCTTGCAAAATAAAAAGTTATAAATTTTTTTTTAGTAAAAATCATCAAGATCATGCATATATTGAGCTCATCTCATGTCATTCATGTTAGGAAGTCGTTCATATTGCATGTATAGCTAATTTATATAGTAGAAACATTACAAACATTTACAAAACTATTTTTCGGAATCGGAAACCGTTACTGATCAGATCTGATTCCTCTGTTCCGAGACCTAAATGTTTTTAAAACTTAAAAATAATATTAGAAATAAATAGATCTTTCGAAGTAGATATAAATCGATATATAATTTGCGAGATTCCGAGTGAAAATGACCAAGTTATGACGGTTTTAAGTTGGAATTCCCGCTTAAGACGAGAATTACGAATTTGATAGTTTGTATGAGATAGCTTGGACTAGTTAAGTGATGAAATACTTATTAGGGTATTTCTTCCTTTTTAGGTGACCCCGATATCGACAATTCCCTACCACCGGATTACTTGTACTAGAAGACTGGTGATCCAATCGCCGAGTGAGTATTACTTCCGATTTCATTTATTGTATGTGATTGTAATAATAGTTGCACTAGATATTTGGTAAAGATAAAATGGGTATGCATGATGGGGACGAATAGGAACTATGTATGCTTGTTGTTGATATGAGAAATGGAATGTAAGTATATCGAAGCCGAGTGATTAACTATTGCTTGTATAGATGAATTAGAATTGATTGTTTGCGATTATTGACTGATCACTTAAAAGAATTGGTATAATTGATTATTCGGAATTGAAGATGAAATTGAACTCATTCATACACGATGGGGATGGAGCATTAGCATTTGTTGGTTTATCGTTGTACCTTAAACGATTTTATAGTTTATAGTTGTCCGTAAGCTGAAACGGTCTTGGTCGTACCGCAGGATTCGTTAATCTGCTAACCCGGGATGGAGGGCGCAAGTCCATCCGCATATGATTTCCGGCAGGTCATATGTTTGTTGAATTCATGAGTTTGATGCATATCACTTGTCTAACTAATCACTTGATTGTATGACGTGTTATAAATGTAATCCTAAAAGTTTTCACTCAGTAAGCTAGTGTAGCTTATACCCCAATAGTTGTTTAAATGAACAGGTTATCTCAAGAATGCTAAGTGGGGACTGAGATGGTTGAAGTCGAGAATGACTTCAGGATTCCGGCAAGACATAAGAATGTTTGAAGTTATTAGCTAGGTTTTATCATTTGCCTTGTAATAGTTTATATAGTAGAATCTTTTGATGAATTGTAATTGAAGTTAATGAGTTGTATTTTGAAGAATAGTGAATTGAATTTCCTTTACATTGTTCCCAAGTTGTATCAACATAAAATACATTACTCCGATGAGTCTCTTCCATGTGTTAGACGCCTTGTACATAGTATGGAAGCCTTCGCGTGACTGAGTTGGTCATTCTTAGGCTTTAATATTGTGTACAGCGGACTGCCACGTTTAGGTACCCTTCGGGGCGTGATAGAACCTATTGTTGCTTTCTTTAACCTTCATGGTTTAGAAAACACACACTAAGTTCATACTAAATAGATGAACATAAAGAAAACTTGAAGAAAATTTACCTAAAGGAACTAAACTAGAGAGAACTTCTTGAGAGGAAATTCTTGTAGAAATTTGAGAGAGTAACTTTAGTAGAAGAAAGGTGTGAAAGAAGTGGAATAAGAGGGGGTATTTATAGGAAAATGTGAGAGATAATTTTTGTTAATTAAATAAATGAAATATAAAACAAATTAAGAAGAAAGAGGGAGGGGCCGGTGCTACTTTAGTGAAGAGAGGGAGAGAAAATTTATTTTTTTTGTATTTTTGTTAATTAAAAGTGAGATATGAATGATGTAAGTTGTATTGAAAAGAAAATGTGTAAGAAATAGAGGTATGCGTTGTAAGAATAGGTTGTAAGAAAAAGTAGATATAGATAAATAGTGTAGAATAGTAGTAAATAGTGTAATGTAAATTAGACATGACAATTGAAGTATCGTAATAAGAAAATACGCGTATAAATGCGATATCTGATATTTTTAGCTACCGAAAATTATGAAATTGATATTTTTGAAAATCTTATATTTTTACGAGTCTAACGGTATATTCGGAATATTTTTACTATTTCGAGCTCCGAGACACGTTTTTCAAGAACTGTGTCTGATCGGTTTAAAACGAGTGGCGGTTTTACTAAACTGATCTTTTTAAGCTTCCTTGGATAATTACAAACTATTACTCACTAAACTCTTTCTTACCCTCTTAGGGTTTTTTAAACAAGAATGTTGGACTTAAGTGGTTACGGTAAATAGGGTTTTGTTGACTTTAGAAATCCGATTGACTTCTAATTAGGGTTTAAGCTTTTAATTTGAATTCAAAACTTCAGGGTTTACACAACCCATCTCACTCATACCGTTTATGGATCACGGAGAACCAACCATGATTAAATTCACCATCCCCATCGTGAAGTGATTATGTCCATATTACATATTAAACTGGATAGTCATTAATGCAATTTAATAGGTGACCAATCAATTTGCAAACACTCATAAATCATGGCATATAGAAATACATCAATTAATCACCTGGTTTCAATATACTTAGAACATTTTTCTCAACACATCAAGATAGCATACATAATCATATAATTACCCATCATGCATTTCCAATTTTTATCTTTGCCTATCATTCTAGTGCAACTATAATTTACAAGCGCAAACTGAATAGTAAATAGGAAGTACAACTCACTCCGCCATAGACATCCTCTAATCGTAGTAATCTTGTGGCAAGAATTCCTTTGATTCAAAGTCAACTAAACGAAAGAAATACTCAAATGAGTATTTCAAACCATAGTAGTTTCAACTTATTAAACAAAAACTTTTAAGTTCGTAATTTTCGTGGTAAATGAAAGTTCCAACTTAAAAAGGCCATAACTTGGTCATTTAACTCGAAATTTCGCAAATAAGCTGTCGATTTCTATCTACTTCAAAAGATCTATCTATTTATGATGTTATTCCTAAGTTTTGCATTGTCTTTACCAAGTATATTATATGTGCATGCAATATCTACAAGTTATTATCATGAATGACATGATATGAGCTATCTACATATATGTTCTTGATGATATTTGGTTAATAGAATTTTTAGAAAAATTTTACTTTGCAAAAATTTCAAGAACACTTGGTTGAGAAAAACTAGCTTTATTTTTTTGAAAATCATCCTTATTTTTGCTAAAACAAAGCCTTGATGACCCGCATGCCTAATACATTCATTATCTTAATAAAATTCTTCATTTAGAAGTTAGAAAATAGATGTTTGAATAGAGGTTTTACCTAATTAAAAATTTTACAAAATTAAGGGTGAAAATATTATTTGATCTATGTTTTGAAACCTTTCATTTATTTCAGGATTATACTTCGATAAAATCCATTTATCTTTGTCAAAATCAAGTTCTTACTACATTTATTCTCTAAGGTTTCTATTTTTCTATTAAAATCTTCATTTTGGCATTTGGAAATAGGTGTTTAAGTGGGGGTCATTTCTAAATCCGAATTTAAGAGTTCGTGTTTGAGATTATTTCTTGTGTAAAACTCATTTAATCTTTCTAAAATAAAGTCCCAACCAAATCTACTCCTTAAGGTTTTCATTTCTTTAATAAAACTCTTTGTTTTGGGGTTGGAAAGTAGATGTTTATTTAGCATCTCATCCTGGTTATGAATTTTAAGTTTTTATTGGGTTGAGACTGTTAGTGATTGTGCCATAGGCCAATCACTGGATATTGTCATTTGATATATAAATATATATAAAAAACAGAGGCATTTCTTTTGTATTGTTTGCATATTTATTTTATAATAGAAATCCATGAATAATTTATTATTCTAAATCTTCCTAAATGCTCATTATTATAGGAATAATAATGAATAAATCTAGTATGAGTTTTTATTTGGTAAACATGTGATGTCTATTTGTATGATGATACAAATGAAACTCATAGGCACATATTAGATGACTGTGTGCTGAACTGACCCACTATGAGATCACTACATGAATATTGTCATAAGTGATTTTCATAATAATTATATCAACGTATCCTTAGACCTAAATCACCATAGGTTCCAACATGAGAAACGTTATGTTTCAACTCAATCAAACGTTGTCTTTAACGGATAATTATAAAGTTAAGTTTGGGCATAATGTATATCATGTAGAGGAAGTTGAGTGATTAAGATGGGATTTGTCCCTCTCGTTATGAGAGAGATATCTCTAGACCCCTCGATAAGTGAGACTGAGAAATGCATGGTCATGCTCAAATGAATTGATAGTGTGATCAATTTCATTTGTATTATTAGATCACTTGGAAATCGAGAAATGATAAGATTGAACAATATAAGAATGACACTTTCCATGTCTTATGTTCAATCTAGATATCATGTGACAAAAAGGATAATGACATAAATTATAGATCAGACAAAAATTGGATTATAATATTCACCTAATTTGGGTAGACATAATGTCTTAATAGAGACCAATGATGTCTTGTAGGTCTAAAAGGTGTTTAGGACCTACTGCCAACATTAGGTGTACCTACAGTCACACACAAAAGAACGAATGAAATATATTCTGTTTTATATTTAAACCTATAGGAATTAATGATATTATTATTCTTAAGTATTTAAGAATAATAAATGATTATGACAGATAATTTAATATTAATGAAATAATGTATTTTATTTATTAAATAAATATCTCATCATATTCATTTTCTAGTTTCCTTTAAGGTTCCTACATGTCTATATATTAGATCTATAGACAACCTTTTAGGTTAACTCTTTGACATCACATTAGACGGCAGAGAAGATTCTGCAAACCTAAAAGAGAGAAAAGAAGAAAAATAATTCTGACCGAATTGGATTTGTGTTCTTGAGTGCTAGCACACAATTGTTCGCTGTGTGATACCGTAGAGGGGATTGGCGAGACTCGGTTCCTACAAAGTCCGATCTGCTGCTCGTTTTGAAAGCATCAATATAAGGTATATTCAAGAAACCTTTTTTGTTTCAGTGATCTAATCAAGAAACATGGATAACTGTATAGGGTTTTCATTTTCCGCTGTGTTTTAAATAAATTTTTCGAAAGTTTTGTATAATAAAACCCTACAGAGAAAAGATTCTAACTTAACTTTTGTAATTTTTCTTATTTTGAAAATATCTCTTAGTAAATCTAAGCTTAACTCATCAAAATGATTCCTTTTGATAATTCCTTAAGCCTTCATATTTAATGTAAACTCTTCATTTTGGTTGGAAAATAGGTTTTAAAAATAGGTTTTTTTCAAATCTGAATCTCCCAAAAATTATTTTTGTTGAAACAAAAATGGATCTTGAACTTTTTAATATATT
Source organism: Combretum micranthum (assembly GCA_024138025.1). Classification (NCBI taxonomy): domain Eukaryota; kingdom Viridiplantae; phylum Streptophyta; class Magnoliopsida; order Myrtales; family Combretaceae; genus Combretum; species Combretum micranthum. The sequence goes on along the minus strand of JAMXBD010000967.1, from coordinate 404,495 downwards.
CTCATTATTATCATACTACTACAAGTCTTTTATGTACATAATACAAAAATCTATGGCATTTATGTACTCAAAACAAATAGATCTATTATTATTCATGTCATGGATGCAAATGAAATATGAACATTATGTAGATGAGGTTAAAGAAATAATATATGTACAAAATATCAATAAGAACAACATAAAACAATAATATAGCAAAATAATAGTAGAACAACTTAAATAATAAGATCCAAAACATTATGATGGTAAAAATATCATACTTAAGTGTTTCCACATCCCTAGCATAAAGCTTATGAGGATTTTGGTGGAACCACACATGTATGATCTTGCCATTATATGTTTTATTTATGGTAGAATCAAGGTCTATTACTTAGGAAGTGTTTGGAACTAAAAAACTTGAAGAATAAAAAGTTGTGTGTGAGTGTGTGAGGAGGGGAAGCTCACGGCAAAAGGGGAAAAAAAAGGAGAGAGTTGAGAGAAAATTTTAAAGCTTGATTTGGTGAAAAGAGAGAAAAGTGTAAAGTGAAAGGTAAAAGCTTGATTTGGTGAAAAGAGAGAAAAGTGTAAAGTGAAAGGTAATAAGGAGTTTATATAGAAAATTAGATTAGAGTTTGTGTAGAATAAAAGAAGAAAAATAAAATAGATTGAGAAAGAGAGAGTAAGGGAGGAGGGGCGTCGTTTCGGAGGCTAGGGGAAGACAGAGAGATGTAAGTTTGATTTGTGTAATAAAATTCAAATTTAATAAGGTAATTTAAGTAATAAAAATGTACTATAAAAGTAAATTATAAGGAAAATGATGTAAGATTGTAAGAAGTTTGTAAAGATGTAAGAATAGGGTATGTGTTAGTTGTACTTGGTGACTAGTGATAAGAAATCAAAAAGTAGATTAGACAATTAAATTCCCGGTAGTAATGAAAATATGATAAAATGCTATAACTGTAATTTTCATAAATCGAAAAATTCTTATAATTATATTTTTGAATTCCTTATTAAATTTTGGTTCTAAAGAGTCCTATATAATATTTTTCTATTTTCGAGTCCTAGGGACCGGTTTTTGAGAACAGATCCCGATCGGGTTTGAAACGAATGAATTTCTTTGAAATTTGATCTTTTTATGTTTCAGTATATTATTTAGGACTATATTCTAAAGCTAACTCATTTTTATTATTCCGGGGTTTCGTTCTTGGTATTGTCGGACTTAGGGTTCTTAGGTCCAGACTAGCCCTAGGGTATTCTTTTAGGGTTTTGATTTCTAAAACTGAGTTCGGTTTCCTAAGAAAACGAGGGCTTACATGTAGGCTCGCATTTCCATCTTATTTGTATGTGTGTGTGTGTGTGTGTGACAACATGCATATAAAATGTACAATGCTGATATTCTTTGTCATTAAAAATATTATGTTTTATAGTTTTCATTAACGCAATCATCTTGACAAGATTGAAATCAAGATGTCTCATTTTGTGTCCTTTACATATATGTCAAAATTACTATTCTATTGTTGAAGTTGAAATTAGGTTATCCCATTATGTTATTGAGTTATTATCAATTATTAATCGCGAAAAACTATAGAAAAATTGTATCTTAAAATTCTAATGATAACAATTCAAAATTCTTAATCAACAATTAGATTGTTTGTATTTTAATATTTTTAAAACGCAAAAAATTAGAAGTGATTCTTATGAATTTTCTTAAAACATGTCCAAAAACTTGACATTATTTACTTAATGATTTCCATATTCGAATTGTACTATTTTGGGTGATTACAATTAGAGCTAGGTATATAATTCGTAGCCCATGGGAAAACCCATGTACCCACTCAAAAAAGCGGGCCGCAATTAATTTTTTTAGCCCGTTTAAATACAGGTCAAATTGGCTCAACTTATTTAGCCAGCGGTCAAAGTGAGCTGGCCCATGATAGGTCGGGCCAGCCCATGGGCAGAGATTAATTAAAAAAGAAAAACAAAGAGAAGAAAAGCTGAAGAATAAGAATAATATAATAACATATTAGTGATTATTTATAAAATATGATGGAAGAAAATAGATTGATACATGCATCATAAGCATTATAACATTTTTTTTAAATATATATTTATTTATTTAAATATAATATGATATTTAATAAATCATTTAAAAAATTTGTTTTTATTTATAAGTAATCAATATAGTAACAAAATTAATCTTTAATATATATATATATAACCCTAAAATTATATATATATATATATAATTTTTTACATAAACTAACATAAAAAATAACAAAAATAAAAAAAAATAAAAAATTTTCATTTGGCCCGTGGGCCAAACCTAGCTGGGCTCGGGCTTAGAAATTTTGGCCTGTTTAAAAATGAGCCAAAATGGCTCAGCCTATTTAACCCGCAGGCCATGCGAGCCAACCCGGCTTGCTAGGCCCGTTTGCCTCCCTCCAATTTACAATATATGTCATCAATTATGTCCATTATATATATATATATATATTTACTTTTATTATTCTATTTATTTCATGATATCTATACTAATAAATTTTTTTCCCATTGAAATAGCTATTTAATTCATATATCTCTTTCTACTGTAACTTTTACTATTAGCTAAATTGGCCATAATTTCCTTTTATCATACAATTTAAGGTTCACCTACAATTTACTTGATGTACGGTTTTTCGTCCCATTGCTATGGGGCCGTACTATATTGTGAGTTTGAAAGGCAATATATATATTGATTTGTTTTGCAAGCCTGATATAATTCTACATACGTCACTTTTTACAAAAACGATAAACGCTTATGCTTTCGTATATCTTATTTTACATATACAATTTTACTACCATATTTTAATAATTAATTTTAATTAATCCTTATATGTTTTTTTCCCCCGAAATTAATTTTTATTCAAGTAAATATTTTTATGACATCCAGACAAGAAATAATTTCTATCTATATTAGTTAACTGTACATCTATTACATAGATACTAAAAAATATATAGAATTAAATTAGGTAGAAAAAAATTTGTTAAAAGGAATTAATAAAAAAAAGATGAATTAATATGAAAGTTAATAACAGTTAAATCATAATTTCTCTAAGTTAAAAATGGATATGAAAATTATAAAAAGTGGCATATAGTTTCTGAATGGTGGATAAAAAAAAAGTAAGTGGACGAAAAAAATATAATTGGATAAAAAAATTTATTAAAAATATGAAATTCAAGCTTAAAATGTGTTGGTTTTATAATAATCAAGTTGTACTGAGAAAAGAAGAAGAATTCGTGTTCAGCAGCGGCGGAAGTTGCACGGCATTGAGAAATTGTAAGAATCATTCATAAGGATGGATGAATCTGGATAATCTGGTTGGGAAAGGCCTTTCCAGGCGTTGGGCATGTGCCTTGGTTTCGGATAATGGAACGTTGGAGGCATGCACTGAAGGTCCCAATTTACCCTAACACCCCAGGTCTTTACAAAGTTGCGGTTTCTTTATGCATCTCACCCTCCTCCAGCTCGCTGATTGTAGGTTCTTCCTCCCACAATTCTTGAATTGAGTTCCTGTTGTGATGAAATATATCGTGAGTCCGACTAGTGAAATGATCCTCACCTTGGTCCTTTGTTGATGCCTTACCTTTACTTCTGAAGAAAACATCATGTCATTTACATTTATATGTATTGGCAATAGGGGTTTTTCTGGTTTTGAATCTGATCTGTGATAAAAATCCCCACTTTTTTCCATGTGGTTATTTTCAGGGCTAATTTTTTCTAGGTATGCATCTCTTTATCAGGTTCCTTCGGCAAATGCCATCTTCTTTAGTGGAGACAGGGTCGAGGGGACTGGAAACCCTGTTATTGAAAAATTATCGGATTTACAAAGCATTGCAGACATTCTGGTTTCAAAGTTTGGTGGCTCCATCAATGCTTGGGTGATTCAGGCTTCTACTTTCAATGGGCCGTTTGCTGTTTACAAGGACTTCATTCCATCTGTGAATCGTTATGGAGAACCCAAAATTTATGACCCCCTTGGATTTCCTGCATCTACTTCGACAGTTTCAATCTTATCTAGGTGTCTTGAAGAGGTAAACATATCATGGTAGACATTTCTGTGCCATCTCATTTGTTTAACAACTTGTCTCTGAAGAAATTTGCAAATTTTTGTTTGGATGGAGAGACTAGGCATCTACGTAGAGACCTAGTGTGCGTTGAGGTGTTTGGTACAGCCTTTGCATAGAACATTGTCTCTGAACAGTTATCTGCTTTTGCTTCGATTAATACAAATACTGCATTGCTTTGAATATCGACAGCAGCAATCTTTGGGCGTGAACTTAGTGTGCCTGTGTGTGTAGCCACCTTGATTATACAATGAGCCGCCCCCTCATAATTCAGGCATTTGCTGTGGCTGCATGTCTTGGGAGCTGACTCTTTGTGCATGAAATTGTGCTTATTATATGGCTTCTTATAATCTGTATCTGCATAGGGCATGCCCAGCAAAGCAAGACCCAGAACAATGTCTCCACGAACATGAATGCATAAAAGAAGTGCTTAATGAGTGGGGTGGAATATTATTACAGTTGTTTCCATATGAAGCGATGGGCCAATCCATAATGGAGCAAATGTAATTTTGTACACATATATTTCTCTAATATCAAATGTATGTAACAGGTTCGATCTGTGATCCCTGGAATGAGAGATGAAGGTCCTGTCGGTGTTAGCTCATCCGTACTTCGGGGATCTCCACCAAAAACAATCATGCTAGGATTCAGCAAGGGCGGTACTGTACTTAACCAGCTACTGACTGAGCTTTGCTATACTGAGGTCGGATCTAACAGACATGATTCATGCCCTCAACATCAACATTTGATTACAAAAAACATGATGATAGAGAAGATACTCTCATTGTACCATCAACCAAAGAAAGCCTTATAAATAGCATTATAGAGATGCATTATGTTGATGTGGGCTTAAACTCATCTGGTGCGTATCTCACTGATCGTAATGTGATTACCCGATTATCCAAGCGTCTTGCACAAGGAGACCATCCTATCCGATTTGTGCTTCATGGAACTCCGAGGCAATGGTGTGACAAGAAGCGGAGTTGGATCTGTGATGAAAAGAACCGGTTGTTGCATTTGCTAGAATCTGAATCTCAAAAAGTGGGTAGGAAACTGCAAGTATGTGAAAGATTTTACTTTTCTGATAGATGTCCTGATCTTGAGATGCACTTCAAAATTATTGAAGAATTGGACGTGAGTATGAATTCATAACCTGGCATGCTTGATTAGCTTTTGTACTTGCCTGGAATGTATAAACTGAGTCGTCTTTCCATACCCTACTAAATGCTTGTAAAGTCAATGTGCTACTTGCTCAGCTAAAATTGACCTGTTCACTATGTTTTCATTACAGCGGCAAGCTGCTTTTCTCTTTCCTTATTGATTTACTTCTTGTCAAACACTATTGTTAATGTATAAAATCGATAAAATAGTATAAAATTGATACTGTTATAAGTTTGTAGATTTGTATATCTAAACTTATTCTGCCCAGTGTTTGCTGTTAAGCAATTTCTGAAATATATAGAATTGTTAAAATTGCATGGAACTGGAAGAACTGTAAGTTTGTAGATTTGTAACTCTGAACTTATTCTGCCAACTGTTTACTGTGTTAAACATTTCCGTTCTGTGTTAATTAGAAAAAAATTAATAAAATCATAAACCCAAAAATTATGAGTGGAATTGTAATCTTACTCATGAACGTTTGACATGTATTGTTTCAAAATTGGTATCCAAATTTGAATTGCGGGATTAATTTCTACATTTTCTATAATATTTTCCTGAATTGGAAAATCCATTTTATTTTCATTTACTCATAATATATACATTTTTAGAGATTCTAAGATAATGGCATGGGGGTTGAGGCTGTGAGTATTTTACTATTTAAGTACTGGTGTTGGAGACTATTGTTATGATGGTTTGCAAATTGTTAAATATTCTTGCTCACACAGCCTCCTTAATAAAAGATTTGAAAATTATCCACAAAATGTATTTATCTAGTTTGGCCCATTGCATAATGGGCAGGCTTGAGAAACGACTCAAAAGGACTCTCCAATTAAACTAAAGGTGATAACATCGAGAAAGGAAAAAAAAAAAACACTAATGGTGATAGCGAGTAGCCAATTTAAAAATTTGCATGTAGTGTAAAAATCTTTAGAATAATATATTATCTGTTTATAAGAGAAGCCAACTCATCTTATTGAGCCAATGAGCCTTAAAGATTGTCCTATTGTTTAAACTAATAGGGTCTGTTTGTTTTAACTTTTTTTCGGTAGATACAGACATTTTTTCAAACTTTTTGCTAACAAATTATTTATCAAAAAATAGATATAAATAAAAAAAAGTTGACAGTTCTCATCGAAAGATCAAATAGAATAAATATAGATAAAATTTAGATGCAAATCGAATATATTTACACATATCATTTTAAAAAAGATACAGATACAGATGAAAAACAGAAAATCCAAACAGACCCTATATTCCCTTTTCCCGGGCTAAAATTGAAACATATTTGTCAAAAAAGGAAGAAGAAGGAGGCATCATCATTCATCACAAGACCAAGAACATAAATAAGAATTTTTAAAAATATTTGTGGAATAATTATGAGTGTATTTATTGAAAATTAAAAAGAAAAAAATGTCAGTTACAATGTTTAATAGTTAAAATTAAACTTTGTAACCTAAACCATTTTTTTCTATTATGGCCTAAATCTAAATTGTAGAAAAAGACAAAACCTGGGTGGCGGCATAAATAATACATACTTTAAAAAAGGTAACTCATATTCGGAAATGGGTAGGGGAAAAAACATAAGAAAAGAAAAAGACGAAACAGGCAACTCAAGTTTCGATTCTGAGACTTGTGGGCTACGGGTACATCCTCCTACTGGGCTACTCCTTTTATTTCTAATTTTAATTTTTTTATTAATAACTACAATAAGAGGAAATATTTATGCTGTGTTTGGTTAGGTTTTTGAAATCGAAAATAAGGGGAAATCAAAGGAAAGAAATGAAAGAAAATGAAAATCAAGGGAAATGAAAATAAGTAGAATGTTCATTTTATGTTTGGTAAATGATAAAGGAAAAGAAAGAAAAAGAAGAGAAAAAGAGTTAGTGATTGACAAAATTATCCTTATATTATTTTTATAAAATATTAGTTAAAAAAGATAAATAAGGATGTTTAAGTCATTTTGCTCACTTTCTCTTGATTTTTCTTGGTTTCATGCCATTTTTGAAGGGAAATATACACATTCCATTTTCTCTTGATTTTTCTTTAAATCCTTTCATTTCTCACCTACTAAATATATCCAAACACACACTTTTTTTCTTCATTTCTCTTCATATCTTTTCCTTTTCCATCCTTTTATGCGTTCCAAACACAGCATTAGAACTTGCTACCTTTTATTTGGTCGATATTACAAGACCATTAACTTAATCTCAAGATTTCATCTTGAGACTTATTTAACTTTTAGTTTATAATCTGATTGTATATACGATATACCCTTTCATAAATAAGAAGCATGATATTATCTATAGTGCACTTTTTAAGATGTTATATCGGCACTTTAATAAACTCTCATTTAAATGAAACTCATCACTTTATCCGTAACGTTTTTTATAAAAGGTTTTTTTATACTTTTTTATATTTTTATGTGTTTCATTTGTTTTATAAAATATTCTTACTTTTATAAAATAATAGTCACTATTATTATAAAAAAAAACTGAATTTTTAGGATCTTCATAAAAAATATCCTTAAAAGGTAATATCCTTAATATAAAAATTACGTCAAGTACCTTCAACGGCCATTTTGGAGTGACAATTATTCTATTCTTGGGAGAATACAATGCGCCATAATATGCTTCAGATCTTAGCACAAGCGCATATCACCATCAATAAACCCTTACAGGTGGCCCATTTTTTTCTTTTGTTTATTTTTTTCTGTTGGAAGGTCCTCACAGGCGATTGGTGCAATTTCTTTGATAGTATTCTTTTTTTTTTTTAATTATTTCAGTTTTTTCTTTCCTTTTTCACTATTGTAGTTAATTTATATACATTTGCTTATATTATCATTTAAAGTAATTACATGATCGAACCATACACTGTCACCAATTAAATACTAACACAATGACATTTTAAGATGTCTAACTTTGTAAGATTTATCATAAGGTAAGAACCCAAATAAACAAAGAAAAAATTAAAAAAATTTCATTTGTTAAATATTAATACAGTGGTATTTTCACATGTTCAAGTTTATAAGATTTATTAAACAGTAAGGACCCAAATTAAAAAAAAAAAAGGGCTAATGATTAATATAGAAGAAGAGTAAAAGGTTTTAAAAACTAAAAATGCACTTTTCCTTTGAAATTATAAACAACATTCTAAATTTTAAAACTTTATATATATTTTAAGTCAATTTATCACCATATTACCAAAAAAAATTACAAAGCACCACTTACGATTTTAATAAAAAATTTTAAAAATACCACCAAATAAAAAATAATCCTAAAAATAAAAATTTAAATAGGTTGGATTTAATTCGCCTCTTAAAGTGACGATTTTAACACAATAATACTAAACATATTTCTTTAAAGAAAAAAATTCAATATAAAACTCACTCTTGCTCTCCATGACCAGCAAGATTCCGGTCTAAAATAAGAAAAAGATTCTTAGGAAATATAAAATTACAAACATAAAAAAATGAAAACAAATCATTTTAATTCTTAAACAATGTTATTCAAGGTCGATATGATCTCAAACATTGCTTCGTTATAATTATTGAAAAACAACCATTAAAATAGCATAATAGGTTTTGTAGCTCCTTTGAAATCAAAATTTATGCTTGTGTATGCTTTTACTAGGATAAGGAAAAATATGAATTATCTTTATTATTGCAATCAGCAAGTTAAACTCGAATTGTGTCATGTTTTGAGCGATATCCTAAAAGTAGCAGTCTGGTGTACACAATATTGAAGCTTAGGAATAATTACCTTAGTCATGGAAAGACTTTCATATTATACACAAGGCATGCTTCACAACCAAAAGAACACATTGGAGTAACACAATTCATAAATGTAGCAATTAAATAGCAATTTAAAAGAACTATATATATTAATAAGCTTAAACAAAGTAGATCGCATTTCTTAAGGGCATACCTCTTCTAATGTCCATAAATGATTTGGATGATGAGGCTATTCATAATAACCTACAAAGTAAAAACATATCATCTATCTAACATAAAAGGCTTCAAAGAGAAGCTTCATCCCAAGCTCCCAAATCTTTCATTATAGTCCCAAAGTCCACTAGTGATATCCTTGATATCTTGTTCTTTGAATGAAATCTCATGTATTCCCGTTTCATCAAAGATCTAAGGAGGTGTAATCTTACATTGTGCTTGGTGAGATATTTCCCTACTACTCATACCAGCATAAATAAGTAAACAAGCTTGTTAGATAAAGCATCTGTTATGCTCATGCAATAATCACGTGAAAATCACAAATATGCATAGTTACTCGGATCATATACATAAATCGATTTATGCCCTCCATATCAAGGGTTAGAGAATTGTTTTTAAGGGTCCCTGCGATCCTCTACTGCTAGTCCCGAGGAACTCACCTATAGTGTTCGATTGGCGAGGTCCTAAACCAAATGTTACATTCCCCAAGCAATGGATTCCCTAGGAAAGCATAGGGCCTGTATCCTACCACGATTACTGTCACGCCCCGGAAGGTACCTTAAACGTGGCAATCCGCGGCACATAATATTAAACCTAATGGATGACAACCTTAGTCACACAAGAGCTTCAATATCACGTGCAAGTCGTGCTTCTAAGATAATAGGAGACTAAAAGAGATATTACGTTTAAGCAGATAATAAAAGCATGCAAGAACTTATAAAGGTAAACATGAAATAATCATTAAGATAAAAGTTTCTTACAACTTCTTAGGGGCATTCCCCTATTCTAAAAGCCTTGCTCAAAACTAATTCATCTTCAAAACATACATGAATATAACAGAAGTTTACTATAGAGATTTCTCTTACTGGCTCCTATTTGCCCTGTAGACCTTCCGGCTCCTACTAGCCACCACTACGACTCTTCGTTTCCCCACACGAAGAATAGTAGCAAAAAAAAAAAAAATGTGACTCACAATATGTTATGCATGAATCGTTTTTAATATTGATTTATTCAATTGTTGTCAAGTTCAAGTTAAAGGTGACCAAAAAAATATTCATCATACCATTGTAAGAAAACATAAGTTATTCATCAGTTCCTCTTTCGATATACTTAGTTTTTATTCAACTACCACATCATTCAATGATGAATCCAAATCACACAATATTTATTCATTTATCTTTTTCCTTACTCTCTAGTGCTACTACTTACAAGCACGATCAAGGAAATGTAATTAGTAAGGGATTAACTCACTCCATGATGATCGCTCCTAGTCGAAATAATCTTTCGGGAAGGAGATATCGGTTCCTTCTTCACCTAAACAAAATGAAATACTCAAAATGAGTCTTTCATAGAATTTCTATTTTAGAAATTTTAAGTCTATCTTTAATTCGCGGTAAAATTGGATTGAAGGAAGTTCCAACTTAAAATGGACATAACTTGCTCATTTTAACTTGAAATTTCGCATATTATATGTCGTTTTCTACCTATTCGAAAAGATTTATCCATTTCTAACGTTACTTTTACTATAAAAGGTCATTTGAGTCTCGGTTAAGAGGGGTATAGATCTAATACGAAAATTTCATTCTTGAAAAACAATATTTTCAAATCCTTCCTTTACTAAGGCTTGTTTAAATAAAACTCAAATATGTATATTTTTTAAAAGAATTCCTTATGTATAGACTTATAATTTATGCATAAAGCTATAGGTGTTATCTTATTTAATTCACTTCCTTAAAACAATCTTTTCTAGTATTTTGGAAAATTTAGATTTGTTAGACTTTACTTTATGTGGGTGAAGTAACTTATAAATTTTTGGATTATCAAAATCTAACATACTATATTTTGATTCTTTAGTTTACCAAAAGTGAGTTGAAAATAAAGTTTGGTATTTTTATCTACAAGATTTATTTCTAGGAATTGAAAAATAGAGTTTCCAAAAGTTTAATTTAGTAGAACTTAATAAGTTTGAAAATTTATTTTCATTTTCTTTGTAAGTTGATTTTTCTTTATTTAACTCTTATTTTAGAAAGTTGGTCAAAATAGTACCAAGTTATTATCTATATAACAAGACTTCTTTTATTATTTGAAAAGGAAATATCTTTAGACTTTAAAGAATCTTCATTTATTAATAGTTTGAAATTTCATGATGAGTTTACGTAAACTTTTTAAAAGAGATTTATTTGAAAATATTTTTCTAAGTCTTTGTAAAAACTTTGATTAAATTTTATTCTTTCATAAAAAAGATTCATTCTTATTTGGACAACAACTTATTAGCCATACATGAATATGATCATGTAGTTTATGAAAACTAAAAATATCACAAGATAAGATAATAATAAAGAACATAAGAAATAAATAAGCATAATAATAATTGTCAAGTATTGGGAGCCTTAGCTTCTTCAAGGCTTCTCAAGACTAAGATTAGACTAGTCCCAAAAGAAAAAGAAAATTGTTTTGACTTGATGAGAACAAGTCTAAGACTAGAAAAACTAGTCTTAAAACAACTTGAAAGTAAATAAATTGCAATAACAAATGAGCTTATATGCTCTAAAAGATATATATAACTACATAGATATATTTAGTTAGATAAACATAAGAACAACATAAAGGAAATAGATTCATGAACAAGAACAAAGTATGAACATATTGTTACTTTTCTAACCTCCATGGGTTTAGAAAACACACACTATGTTCATACTAAATGAACATAATGAAAACTTAAAGAAGCATTACCTATGAAAGATAAACTAGAGAGAATTTTTAGAGAACTTTTGTAGAGAATTTGATGGAGTAATTATAGTGTATGAAAGGTGTGAAGGAAATGGAAGGAAGATGTGGTATTTATAGAAAAAAGTAGAGGGTAATTTGTGTTAATTAAACAATGAAAAATAAAACAATTTGAGGGTGAATGGGGAAGGGCCGACGCAAATTGTGAGTGGGAGAGAGAGAGAAATTTATTTTTTTGTATTTTTGTTAATAAAAAGTAGAATATGAGAGATGTGAAGTTGTATTGGAAATGAAAAATGTAAGAAAATAGGTATATGGTTGTAAGAGTAGGTAGTAAGAAAAAGTAGATATATATAAATAGTGTAGAATAGCAATGAATAGTGTAATGTAAAGTAGATATGACAAATAAAGTACCGATAGTAAGAAAATACACGTATAATTGCGATATCTAATATTTTTAGTTATCAAAAAATTATAAAACTGACATTTTTGAAAACCTTATATCTTTACGAGTTTAACAGTATATCCGGAATATTTTTACCATTCCAAGCCCCAAGACACTCTTTTCGAAAACTATATCTGTTCGGGCTCAAAATGAATCACGGTTTAACTAAGTTGATATTTTTAAGCTTTCTCATGTTATTATAAACTATTCTACATACTAATCTCTCACTTAGTCACTTAGGGTTACGAACACAGGATTGCCGAACTTGAACGGTTGCGTCAGACTAGGGTTTTGTTAACTTTAGGATTTCCGGTTGACCTCTTAATTAGGGTTTAGGCTTAATCGATCATAAAACTTTAGGGGTTTTGTAAACCCCCAAATTTTTGGAATCAGTTAAGCCTAAAACCCTAAATCGGAAGTCAACTGGAGCTCTAATGGTCAACAAAACCCTAGTTAGACGTAATAGCTTAAGTCCGGCACTCCCGAATAAGAAACTCGGTGAGGATAAGTAGAAGTTTAGAATGTAGAATAGTATGGAATTATCTAAGGCAACATAAAAAGATCATATTAGTGAAACCGTAACTCGTCTCGAACCCGATCGAACATGATTCTTGAAAAACGTGTCCGGAACCCAGAATAGTAAAAATATTCCGAATACACCATTAGACTCGTAAAAATACAAGGTTTTCAAAAATATCAATTTTGTAATTTTTCGGTAAGTAAAAATAACAGATATCGCATTTATACGCGTATTTTCTTACTACCGGTACTTTATTAGTCATATCTACTTTACATTACACTATTCATTACTATTATATACTATTCTTTTATCTCTACTTTTTCTTACACCTACTCTTACACACTCTATAACCTATAACTTTTACTTTTTACCTTTCTCATAAGTTTATTTCACATCCACCTTACATATTACATCTTTTATTTAACAAAAAGTCAAAAAATAAAATCACTCCCCCCTCTCCATGCATGTGGTCGGCGCTACCCCCCACCCCCCCCTCCCCATCTCTCTTCATTTTGTTTCAATTTTAATTTATTTAATCACACAAAAATCCCTCCACATTTTTCTATAAATACCTCCCCCCCCCCCCCCCCCCCCCCCCCCCCCCCTCCTCTTTCATTTCTTTCACACATTCACTATCTACAAATTCTATACTAAAACTCTCTCAAATTCTCCTCTCAAAACTCTCTCCAACTATCATCCCAAAACTCTCTCAAAATAATTCCAAAACGACTTCTACCTACAACAAAAACCTATAACCACCTACTACTACCAAAATATTCTTTAGATAACCATCTTCTATTATTTTCTTCTTCTTCATGTCATGTAACTTTACATGACCATAGTATGAGTTTCCAAAGACTAAAAGTTATGGAAGCTACATTATATTCATGTATTGTTCATGTTCATGAAAAATCTATTTATGTTCATGTTATTATTTTTGTTCATATTATTGTTACTATATATTATTATCTATATGTATATGTACATATTCTTTAGAGCATATAAACTCACTTGCAATTTATTTATTTATTCCATTACAATTTATTTATTCATTCCATGTTATTTTAAGACTAGTCTCTAGTCTTAGATTTGTCCTCATCAAGTCAAAACAAATTTTTTCTTTCTTTCATTTTATTTTATTTTGGGACTAGTCTACTTCTTAGTCCGGGAGCCTTGAAAAAGCTAAGACTCCAATACTTGACTTTATTACTTATGTTGCTTGCTATTATTTTCTCATAATTCATGTTCATTTAAATCGTTGTCTAAAGTTGCAAGTTCTAAAAATAAATTGACAAAAAGAAGATTTTGATACTTAGAAAACAAGTTTATGTAAAGTATAAGATCTATGGTTTAAAAAAAAAAAGTTATCTCTTTTCAAGTTACAAGAAGAAACCACTACAATTTTAGAAACTACCATAAAAAGTTTCTTAAAAACACTTATTTTCTAGCTTTGTTTTTATAAAGAAAATGAATTTTTATGTAAGAATAATTTCTATGAAAAACATAATATGAGGAAAGAATGAGGAATTTTCAAATGAAAGATTTTTGTAAACAAATGGACAAAGAAATTTGTAAACCCCGGTATTCTTAGTAGTCAAGTAAACTCCGGGGATCGAAAAGCAAAACCCTAATCCAGTTCAGTTCAAGCTTGATGAGAGAAGCTTAGAAATCCTAAATCCGGCTTTCCTTCAGTTTCATAACAAAAGAATTTTTATAAAGTAAATGAATATGAATTATTGTTTTAAAGTATATTTTAAACCTTAGAAAGTTTTAAATTCAGAAAATTTTCTATTCCGGACCTTCCCGAGCTTAATTATGGAAAAACGTGCCCTGGGACTAGAAACTTAGAAAAATATTTCGGAATATTGATTAGAACTAAAATTTTATAAGGATTTCAAAAATATAAATTTATAATTTTCTGGGCTATAAAAATTATAATTATAGCCTTTTTCCCGTATTTTCTTACTACCGGTAAAGTAGATGTCTTGTCTACTATTTACCACTATTCATAAGTACATCCTACACTACACACTATCCATACCTTATTCTTACATCCTTACAACTAGCCATCACATTTTCTTTTCCAAGAAATTTGTTTCCTAATTAATTATTTCATTTATTACATTTTATTACTTAAATTACAAATTTTATCAAAAATTCAAATCTCACTCTCTCTCCCACGCATATGGCCGGTGCACCCCCTCCCCAATTTCCCTCTTATTTGTTTTATTTTTACTTCTTTTATTCAATTAAATCCTAATTCTTCTAATATATAAGCTTATTTTCTCTCTCTCTCCTTATTTTTACTCATTCAAATTTTGTAAAAGAAGCAAAACCCTCTCTACTCCTCCTCCTTCTTGCCGTGACCTACACACACACACACACTCACTCACAAGCTTATTTCCTCTTCTTTTCTTCTCCAAATCCTCATTTAGGTGATGATTCCAAGCTTTGTTATTACATTATCTTGTAATGGCAAGACCATTCTTGTGTGTTTTCCACCTTAAATCCCAATGAGCAAATGCTAGGAATAGGAAAACACTAATACAAGAATATCAAGCCATCACGAGAAGTAGATCTTGTGTTTAATGAAATTTTGTTGAAATATTATCTTGTTCATACATGTAAAGTAGAGATCTTGCATGGAAAGTTTATGTTCATGTCATTAAACTCATGTTCATGCACTACAAGTTGTAGATCTAGTGTTTAGACATTTATATCTATCTTGACATTTATGTTCATGTGAATATTTTGAGCTTTCATGCATTAATGATCATAAAAGCTTAGCCTTGCATGTATATAGATGTGTTAGATGATAGATCTTTATGGATATAGGACAAGGAACTTGAAAAAGAAAAGATTTTGTTAGAAATATCTAGTGGAAAATTCGGATGATTTTTGAAACCTATTTTAAAAACCCTTGAAACTCATATTTTTTCATGAAAAATGAAAGGTATATGTAATAGGTATCTCTAAGGAATGATTTTCACAAGTTAAAATGAGTTTAGGTATGAGTAATGTGTAAAACAAGTAATGGAATTAAAATGGAAAATTTTGAGTTAGTGATCAAATTGTCAAATTCGTAATTTGAGATGATGCATATGTAATCACCTAGTATTTGAGCTCAAATTACAAGTTTTATGTGTTAAATGAAGTCCTTAGACAATAGATATAGTAAAGCTTCACATTTTGATGCATTAAACAAGTTTTCTCATAAGAAATATGCAAGAAATGAAATTTTCCAAAATTCGGATTTTTGTGAAAAGCTTGTTTAAAAACATATTTGCAAGGTGAAAAATGTGAATTTCTATGTATAAATGAAGGTCTTGGATAGTATAGATGATGAAGACTCATTTTTATTTAGATAGCAAGTAAATTCTAAGAATAAAATCCTAAAACCCTAGGAAATGCAAAATTTGAAAGAATATATTTTTAAGAAGTGACTATTGTGGAGTCTTGTAATAATTAGGAGTTCTTTAAAGTTCATTATCAAAAATCATCAAGATCATGCATATATTGAACTCATTACATGACATTCATACTAGGAATTCATTCATATTTCATCTATACATGAATCATCAACAAGACACATTTTACCAAATGCAAAACAATTTTTCGGAAATGGAAAAGTTACAGAACAGATCTGATCCCTCTGTTCCGTGACCTTAATGTTTTCAAAACTTAAAAATAATATTAGAAATAGATAGATCTTTCGAAGTAGATAGAAATCGATATAAAATTTGGGAAATTCCGAGTTAAAATGACCAAGTTATGGCCATTTTAAGTTGAAACTTCCGTAAATAGCGAAAATCACAATTTTGTTTAAAGTCTAGATGTATAGTTTGAATTAGTTAAGTGATGAATTCTTATTAGGTTATTCTTATTTGGTAGGTGATCCCAAGCACGACGATACCCTACTGTCACACCCCAAAGGGTACCCTAAACGTGGCAGTCCGCCACATATAATATTAAAGCTAATGAATGACAACCTTAGTCACGCAGGAGCTTCGACATAACATGCAATGCGTGCTTCCAAGATAGTAGGAGACTCATAAGGGTATTACGTTTAAATAGATAGCTAAAGCAAGCATGAACTTAAATAGATAAACATAAGATCTTTATTTAATAACAAGTTCATACATCATCTTAGGGGCATTCCCCCGCCTTAAAATCTTTGTTCAACTATACTAATAACAAAATAAACATAACTACTACATAAGCCTACTATAGAGATTTTTTTCCTAGAAGTTTATGTTCATAACTAAAAATACATAAACTTCTTCCAAAAACTCCTAGTAACTTAAACTCGTACTTGGCACACGGGGCTCCTTGGGGCCAACCATAGATATTCATACCATAATAGAAAACTATAAGGGTATAAGTAGATCTAGCTTAGTGAGATAATTCTTAACTGTATAACATTTTCATATAACAACCAAGTTATTTAATTCAAGCATATGTAATGCACCAATCACATGAGTAAACAAATACACAAGATTAATCGGAAATCAAGTACAGCATGGATTTAACGCCCTCCATGGCAAGGGTTGGAAGGTTACAGGCCCATACGACCATCAATATTTGCAAATTTACCGGCTCCTGCTCACCCTGTAGACTTCTTGGCTCCTACTGGCCCATGTAGACTTATCGGCTCCTACCAGCCACCACTACTACTTCCTTGTTTCCCCACACGAAGAATAGTAGTGAAATAAATGTAACTCACAAGTATAATATGCATGAATAATTTTCAATTATACATTTAACTATATAAGTTGAATTCATGTTAAAGGTGATCAACCATAATTTCATCATATCAATACAAGAATCACACTTTTATTTAACATATCGTCTTTCGATATACTTAATTTTCATTCAACAAATATTTCATAACAATTGTTCATTTATCTTTTCCTAAATTTCTAGTGCCACTAATTACAAGCATAAACAATGAAATGTAACTTAGAAAAAGAATTAACTCACTCCATAACGGTAAATCTAATCGAAATAGTCCTCCGGATAGACGACCTCGGGTCCTTCGTCACCTAACAAGGTGAAATACCCAAAATGAGTCTTTCATAAAACTTCTATTCTTGAAGATTCTAAACTTTTCTTAAAATCGCGGTAAAAATCGTATAAGAGGAAATTCCAACTTAAAATGGCCATAACTTGCTCATTTTAACTCGGAATTTCACGTATAATATATCATTTTCTACCTACTTAGAAATATCTACACATTTCTAAACTTATTTTCATAAAACTAAGTCGTTTGGGTCCCGAAAAAGCAGCGACCAGATTCTCCACGAGTTTGTAAAAACTTGAGTTCCTCTTTTTAAATAAAACTCACTTGAAGAGATGAATGTTCCAAGCATTTTTATAAACTTTTTGGAAGATATATATATATATATGTATTGACTCATAACAAATGGATGAAGTAAATGAAGTTGTCTCAACTTATGAAAAAGTAAAGTTTAAAAGATTTTGAACTTGAGATTTGTTGGAATATTCATTTTACTTTTGAAAAGATCTTAAGTTATTTGAGATGAATATTCTAAATTTAATCTCTTGTAATTACTTTAAATTCCTAAAGAGTGGTTTTATTTTCTAAACTTGGATTCCAACAACTTTCCAAAGTAATAACAATTTCATAAAATGATATTTTGTTTCTTGTAATGACTCTAAAAGAATTTCTAACACTTGAAAAATAAGTTTTTATAAAACCTTTTGTTTTAAGAAAAACCATAAGCATGTTTATGAGTTTTTAAGAAATCTATTTTCTACATTTATTTCTTTAGAAAGAATCTTTAGTTTAAGAAAACACTTCCTCATTTATTTTTGTTGAGACAAAACATTATGTTCATGCATGAATATGAATCATAAGTTATGAAAATATAAAAAGATCATAATAACTTAAAAGAATAAGCATATAAAGTAATAAATTAAGTATCGGGACCTTAGCTTCATCAAGGTACCCCGGGACTAAGAAAAGACTAGTCCCGAAAAGAAAAGAAAAAGTTTTGACTTGATGAGGATAAGTCTAAGACTAGAAAGACTAGTCTTAAGAACAACTTGTAATTAAATAAATTGCATGGAAGGTAAATAAATTGCAAGACAATGAGCTTATATGCTCTAAATAATATATATATATATAGCTATATAGATATTTAGATAGTTATAAACATAAATGTCGAGCCTCGTTTTTTTCGATTTCCTTTAATCCGATTCGTACTAAACCCTAACCCATTCAATACGAATCATCGACTAAGAATTAAAGGAAATTTTTAATTTTAAAAAATATTTTGGAGTCGCCACTCGACTAAAGTCGAGAAAAAAATTAAACCAAAACCAATGGGTAGGTTGATTTTAGTTTTGCTACTAATCTGCGAAAAAATCGTTTTTTGAAAACGAGAACCAGAAATTAACTTGAGTTCGGGGGTTAACCTATTAAAACCTAAACGGTTACCACTTTAAATTTTCATATTTAAATTGCTTTCTTTTAAACCCTAATTTCAAAATCTAAACTATTTATCAGGATCTAATTAACTAAACATATGTCTAATAAGCACAAAAATACTAATCAAATTCCATCAATAATTATATATAATCTAAAAAACTCGAAATATTCAAATTAATCAAATCTTATCAAATTTTACCAATATTCATGTATTCTAAACTAAACTAACAAATAAATTCACAAAAATAATTTTTTACATATTTTAAGTCTCCCATTTAGGTGCCTACGTACCCGCTAATCGGGATCAGACTACACGAAGTTCTTTTTAAAAAAAATTAGTTTGTTGGTTAATTTTAAAATTTTTCGAAATCTTTTCGCTTTAAGTTCATTAAGTTTGTTAATTTTATAAAAAAAATATATACATATCTTTTAACATGAACCCTAAATCTATCAAGTTAGGTTTTAGCAATTTTATGAAAACGAATTTTTTCTAGGTGACAAAGAATTTTTGAGTAATGAATCATACATGGTAGTTCAATCTATATATCAAGATTATGGTTTCTATCAATACAAGGTATTATAATTATTCTAATTCCAGCTAGACAAACTCGCATAACAAATTCCAATCCATGCTACTATGAATATATATATATATATATACATGCACATGTCACTTACCGACTACAATTATTACTCAAACCAAGATTTTCAAATGAACACGCTTACTTCAGCAAGTTATCAATCGAACATATTATGGTGACAAAAATAAAAAATTTACATTAACAAGATGTCAATAAGACAAGTCATGGTAAAAATCAAGACATTATATCAACAAACTAGCAATGGAATACATCATAGTGAAAATTACAAAATCTCAATGATACATTCATAGATCATGGTAAAAACACATATTCACAAAATTTATGGCATAAAGAAATTTATGATAAAGATTTTATAATGCAAACATATAATTATAGAACAATTATTTGTGATTCGTGAAAGTACTATCATTTATTACTTATGTTTTATTAAAAAGAATGAGTTTTTAGTGAATCCTAAATTTATTGAATTGCTTTTTGATAATTTTATGAAAAATCATTTTTCCAAGTGACAAAATTTTGAATATGAAATTCAAATCACATGTCGAACATATCAATTTGATGCACATATAACAATCAATGTCAATGAACTTGTATCATTATATTCAAACTTCATGCATTACCTGAATATTATAATGTTAAATCATAAAAATAAGAACATTGTCCATACGAATTATAAACTTTAGTCATTTCAATGAAAATTCTGTATGTCGTATCATAATATTGTAACAAAATGTCAAATATAATCTACATATGGTGAAAATCATGTATTAAAAAAAAAATCAATTGAATATACTATATAAAAAAAAAAACTAATTTCAAGATGCCATCGAGAATTCAAATCAACAAGACACTAGTAGAACATATTATGATGAAAATAATATATCATCCTATACATTAGGTGAATCATGAAATCAAACATACATCATATTGATTTACAAAGACCATACTTAACACTGACATTGACGAAACCAAATATATTCAAAATCAAAATTTTAAGGAAAAAGAAGAAAAAAAAAATTATAAAACTAATTTCACAACAAGTTCAATTATTACCTGAACTGAAAAATCAAAATTCATACCACACATTGACTACATGCTTTAATGGAATTGAGATTCACGTTTTTCACAAATATGATATATTTAGGTTACTATGTTATTAAGGAAACATATACATCGTAATGGAATTTTTAACGACAGCATTTATATAATACATTTTTTTTAATTCATAGTAATTCTGAGTCGAATATTCATAATATGCACACAACCAGATTTATCATTATTATTTTCCATATGATCAGAAATTTTAAACATTAAAATATAGTTTTAATATTATTGTTAATTATCATTATTATTAAAAAAAAAGAACAAAACAAATGAAACTTACCTGGGAACAAATGTTCTGACTTGTGTTTGGGACGATTTAGAGATGGATGATACGAAGGTTCACCAATTGGATTAGTTTTGACACTAGGTGAAGGCTGGATTTGGCTCTACAAGTGACGATCAGAAGCGGCTTCCACAGTCTTGATTCAATAGTTGAAGCTTCCACAGATCACTCTCCAATGATGATTGATCTCGTAAATGGTTCGAGAAAAAAACTTCTGGGATTTATGCGTACGCCACGGATCAGAGGAACAAGAACTCCGGTGGTTCGTTTGGATAGCTGACGCGGGTCGTCGGATCGCGGTTACTCCGATGACGGCCGTTCGGTGGTTCTCGACAACAATCAAATTAGGGAAAAGAAAGCTCTCGACTTCCTGAATATAAAATGCTTATTTGATTTTTCTTTTCTTTGCCTCTTCGTGTTTTTTTTTTTTGTTTTTTTTCTTCTCTATTTATAGATCTAAATTTAGGGTTTTTTTATTCTAATCCGAAAAAACGAATTACAACTATTAATTAGTTGTCATTAACATAAAAATAGCTATCATTACCGTTAGATTTTGAACGTTAAACAACAAAAATCTCGGATTTTGCCTTTTTTCCGGAAGCTAAAAACGAGTTTTTTTTTTTAATTTTCGAATTCAAATTTGAAACCCTTTCTCTTGATGAAAACAACTAAATTTTATACCAATATAAACTACTCCGTGCCTACTTTTAAGAAACGTGCTTGGTTTGTAAAAAACGGGTCGAAAACCGAGCCAAAAAAGCTCTCAAACTTGGCCCATCGGGCGGCCAAAGCTGGAAGACGATGAACAGTAAAATAATTTTTTTTTTAACGAATTTTCGAAATTACTTTATACTATATTAATTATCCATATTACATCTATTGTATTTATTTCTATTAAATTGATTCATTATTATTATTATTTATTTATTTATTATTTTTTTTATTCCTAGCTTTAACATTTATAATTTGCAAAATTCAATTATTCTAATTATGTATATACTAACATAAGTATTTATTTTGACAAAAAATGTCAAAATGAGATATCTACAATAAAGGAACATAAAGGAATTGATATTATGAACAAAAACAAAGTATGAACCTGTTGTTGCTTTCTTAACCTTCATGGTTTTGGAAAACACACATTAAGTTCATACTAAGTAGATGAACATAGGAATTTATTGAAGAATTTTTACCTAAAAGAGATAAACTAAAGAGAGCTTCTTGGAAGAACTTTCTTGGAGAGATTTGGAGAGAAATTTGAGTATAGTAACTTTAATAAAGAAGTGGTGTGAAAGAAGTGAAGGTATGAGGGGGTATTTATAGGAAAATATGTGGGAGATAATTTGTGTTAATTAAATAAAGTAAAAATAAAACAAATTGGAAGAGATAGAGAGGGGGCCGGCGCTACATATGGGGAAATGGGGAAGAAAAATTTAATTTTTTGTATTTTTTATAATTAAAAGTAAGAAATGAAAGATGTGAAATTGTATTGAAAATGAAAACGTGTAAGAAATAGGTGTATGGTAGTAAGAATAGCTTGTAAGGAAAAGTAGAGATAGGTGAATAGTGTAGAATAGTAGTAAATAGTATAATGTAAAAGTAGACATGACAATTAAATGCTGGTAGTAAGAAAATACGCGTATAAATGCGATATCTTATATTTTTAGCTACCGAAAAATTACGAAATTAATATTTTTGGAAATCTTATATTTTTACGAGTCTAATGGTATATTCGGAATATTTTTCCTATTCCAAGCTCCGGGATATGTTTTTCGAGAACTGGGTCTGATCGGGTTCTAAGGACACTCGAATTTTGCAAAACCGATATTTTTACGTAACCTATAGCTATTACGAACCATAATAACTAATTACTCAAACTTCGTTTTCTAGAGCTAGGAAAACAGTAATGCCGGAGTTAAGCGGTTATGGTAAACTAGGGTTTTGTTGACTTGAAAATCCGGTTGACTTCTGATTAGGGTTTAAGCATTTAATTTGATCGAAAAACTTCGGGGGTTTACACCTACCACCTGACTACTACTATTAAGAGATCGGCGTACCATGGCCGAGTGAGTATTACTTCCGATTTCAATTATTACTTGTGAGTATAATGATAGTTGCATTAGTTGCTTAGGCAAAGATAAAAATAAATATGCATGATGGGGTATTTGGGAATTATATTTGACTGCTATTGATATGTGAAGTTGGAATTAAGAATATCGAAGCCGGTGATAATTTATTGTTTGTATAGAGAGGAGCTATAATTGATTATCTGCGAAGATTGTCTGGTCACCTAAAAGAATCGGATTAATTGACTATTGGGCATTAAATGAAATTTTGAACTCATTCATATCACGATGGGGATAGAGCATTAGCATTTGTTGGTTTTTCGTGATCCACAAAACGAATATGTTGGTTAATCGTGATCCATAAAACGAAATATTGTTCAGTTGACCGTGAGCTTAAACGGTGTTGTACCGCAGGATTCGTTAATTTGCTAACCCGGGATGGAGGGCGTAAGTCCATCTACATATGATTTCCGGCTGGTCATATGTTTGTTAAATCCACTTGTGTGATGCATTTCACTTGATTGAATAATCACTTGCTTGAATGATTTGTCTTAATTGTGATATGGAAGTTTTCACTCACTAAGCTAGTTAGCTTACGCCCCTATAGTTTTTACTTGTTGCAGCATGAATTCATTTGGCTTAGGCCAAGGCAGGCTACAGCTCAGGTACCGGAGCTAGGTTTCCCTTAGAAGTTTACTTTGATTTTGTTTAGACTTCCGTTAGAAACCAAAGGACTCTGGATGACTGTAATGAACTTAATATTATTTTGCAGGGGAATGCCCCTTAGACTTTGTAATTTATATATGTGTTTTGGTTTATTATCTATGGCTAATGAATGCCACATTAAACTTCTTAACTCCATTGATTAAAGTATTCTATTGTCGTAAAGGGACGCTTTACATCTATACAAGACTTCCGAAGGGCTTGGATAGAAATTCGAGAGTCTTATATAGTATGTGGCGGACTGTTACGTTTAGGACACCCCTATGGGGTGTGACAAAATTTGTATAGGAAAAATAAATAGGAAAAATAGTATTAATATAGAAAACATAGAAAGAAGAAAAGTTATTTTCAAAAAGTTACTTGGAAATATATATATATATATATATATATAATGTCAACATAAAACATCTTTGGAAAACAAAGGAAATAAAATGTTCATTTCAAGAGATTTACAAAAGAGAATTCATGTAAACTATATTTTTCTAAAAACTCCAAAATCGACATGATTTTTTTTACTTGAGCAATATGAATGGACAACAAACACTTGATCATGAATGAATATGAGCTAAGTAACCATAAAAAGAGAATTTTTCAACTATATAGATAACTAAGTATTTATCAAACAAATTTTGAATTCTTAAACCAAAGTTGTTTTTGCATTGGAAAATCCGTGGTGAATTTTGTCGCCACTTTTTCGGAGCCTATATGACCTTATTTGTTAAAAATAATTTTAGAAATGGATAGATCTTTTCGAGTAGGTAGAAATCGGTATATTATATGCGCGATTCCGAGTTAAAATGACCAAGTTATGGCCATTTTAAGTTGGAACATTCATTTATACGAACTTTAACGTTCTTTTGACATTGTCTTGTCAAAATTCAAGAAATCATCAAGAAATACTCATTGTGGGTATTTTCTTTGGCCAGGTGACTCCGAGGAAGGATACCTATATCCCGAAGATTATTTCGATTGAGTGGAGTGTGTGAACGTCCGCATAGAAGAATAGTCGACATGGCATCGTGAGTTCATTTCCTTTAAATGTTATACTTGTTGTGCTTGTAATTTAGTTGCATTAGAATTAGGAAAAGGAAAATGGATATGTATGTTAATTAATTCTTTGAATGAATCCTAAGAATATCGAGGCCAGAATTGATTTAAAATGTTTATTTTAGTATAACACTTGCTTTGTATGAAATGCTTTGATCACCTTAAACTTGATAATAAGAATGTTATGATGTCATAAATAAATGGATTCATGCATACCACGAAGTGAGTCACATTGCATTTTAGGTTATTATCCTTGGGTGAGAAGGATAGTAAGTTCATGTCGAAAGCAACACTTGGCGGAAGATCCGAAAGCGATTGCTTGGCTGCGTTATGGAAAAAGGAAATGCTTGGCGGAAGATCTGAAAGCAAGGCTCAATTCAAGTAGACTTCATGTGCTTGGTGATATTGATCGGAAGCATAAAACTTTTTATTAAAAACTACTTGTTTTGAGGTTATGTATCACCAAACCATGAATGGAGTGCGCAAATCCATTCAACATATAGTTCCAGGAAAACTATATGCCTTGTTTGCCCACGTGTATGTTGCATCCCATTTGTTTGCTTAATTAACTTGTTTGAAACTTTGTTACTAGAAGTTATTTATGGAAATAATTCTCATTAAGCCTGTTAGCTTATACCTCCATAGATATCTTTCCTATTTATGGTTAAGGCCACAAGAACCCTGCGATCAGGTAATTTCTTTTGGATAAAGGAAATTTTAGATGAATTGTAGTATTAGTATTGATGTACAAACCTCCTTGTAATAGATTGGTAATCAAAGGAAAATTACCCTAAGTTGTAAAGATCGTTGTTATAAGTAATTGAATATTATGAATCCTCTTTCCTTAATTTGTTATTGTACCTTCTTAAGCTTCATAATTCCATGTATGGTTTCTAAAGTTGTGAAAGTATGCCTCACACTTAATATAAAACCTTTTGGGAATGACTAAGGTTGTCATACTTAAACTTTAATATTGAGTGTGGCAGACTGTCACGTTTAGGGTACCCTTTGGGGCGTGACAGGTTTACAATTACAACTCATCTTGTCACGCCCCAAAGAGTACCTTAAACGTAGCAATCCATCACATGCAATATTAAGATTTAAGAATGACTATCTTAGTCACGCGAAAATCTCGATATTATCTGTAAGGCATCTAACATGGCAATAGAAAACACCGGTGGGATATGTGGTTTAAGTAGTAATATAAAACATACAAGAACTAATAAACATATATTTACTAGATTAGTCATAATAAAATCTTTACATAAACTTAGAGGCATTCCCTCGATAATTTTCCAATATCCAAAATATAGTTTGAATCTTACATATAACAACAACTATAACTACAAAGATTTTAAGGGAAATCTATTCTAAGATCTTTAAAAGGATTTCCCCCAAAAGCTTTCCAAAAGCATAAGCTTACCTGGATAACCGAAGGATTGGGGTATAAGAGATATTGATCCTGTGTTAACAAAAATATATTGGGATGTAAACTTAACTAGCTTAGTGAGAATATTCCTAGATTATCGTACTCGTATTAATAAATTCAAACAAGCTATTAAACAAGCATATGAAATGCATCAAACAAGTAAGCGAACAATACATATGATCTACCAGAAATCATATGTTTGAATGGATTACGCCCTCCATTCGACGTTAGGTATTTCCAACTCTTTAAAACCCATCTTTATCATCCACTTTATAGTCTTTTTTTTTTCCGACTCCTATTCGCCAATCCCAAAATTGTTATTTCCATCTCTTATTCACCCATCTTGGCAGCCTTACTGCTCCTGTGATTACCTCATTACTATACTATCTTCCCACCGAAGTATAGTAGTTACATGTAATGTGACTCACATAGTGATATACATGAATCGATTAATATAACTTTTAATATGCGATTAAGGTAGTTTAAAGGCGATCATAGAATTTGTAGATACTCCATCATAATAATAAAACGTAATCTAATTAACAACAATTCATGTCTCGATATGCTTAGTATACTTTCAACTAATATTATCATGCATATGCCATTTTCTTCTTTTTCCTACTTCTAGTGCCTCTAGCTACAAGCAAAAACATGTAAAAGTAGGAGATAAACTCATTCTGCCATCCTTGGAAAAAAAAAAAAAAAAAGGAAATAAATCCTTTTACTCGTGAAAGTCCTCCTAATATGGATCCTCCAACTCCTCATAACCTAAATGAAAGAAATACCTGAAATGAGTATTTCACGGAAGTTCTACTTAACATTTCTAATTCTATTTTGCTATTTCCGCCAAAAATCAGATGAATGGAAATTCCAACTTAAAATAACAATAACTTGCTCATTTTAACTAGAAATTTCACATATAAGATGTCACGCCCCAAGGGGTACCCTAAACGTGGCAGTCCGCCGTACACAATACTAAAGCCTAAGAATGACTACCTCAGTCACGCAAAGGCTTCCATATCATGTACAAAGCGTACATCACAATCAAGGGAACGCATCAGAGTAACACATTTTATATTGATAATAAATAAGTAACAAGGCAAAGAGAATACTTATAAAACATATACATATTAAATTACAATTCTTGGGGGCATATCCCTCTATTATTTTTAAATAAATATACATCTTAGAATCAACATAACACTAATCATACAAGCCATTACATATAAAGAACCTTACAAAATTACTTCATCTTATGCTTCCATTTCTTTCATAGAAGCTTAACATCCCTCCATGACTTCCTTAACATTATGATCCTCAATTTAAGCCACGGGTATACCTGTTTCAGCAAAATTTATAAGGGTATAAGCTACAACTAGCTTAGTGAGATATTTCTTTTCATTTGCACCATATTTTCAAACAAGTTTATTTAGATTTTCACACATATGCTATGCATACAATGCAACAATCACGTGATTACGCAAATATATATAGTTATCCAGAAACCATATATAGAACGGATTTACCCCTCCGTATCGAAGGTTAGGAAATCGAGGTTGAAGATTCTCGATCTTCTACTGCTAGTCCCTAGGTTCTCACCCACAGTGTAAAGACCCGTTCCTCTAAATCCCGAGACTTAGAGTACCAAATCCCCAACTACATATAATGTTTTCACATTATATGTAAGGTTGTCCTAAAACTAACAATTTATGAAAATTGTTTGATCAAAACCACTATATTTTGTAAAGAACTTTTTAAACAAAACAAGATTGCTAACAAAAGCAATCTATACATACATTTACATTGTATAAACATCGTTTAGTGCCAATACAAGACACTACAAAAATTACATGTTTTCTCAAAACATAAGAATCCTAAAGGATCTTAAGGTCATTACAAAAAGAAATTGGCTTAACTAACAAGCCTTCTATACATAGCTTTTCCTTAGCAAAAAGTCTTCCAAAAGCCCAGGGTAATCGGATCCTATTCGTCCCACTCATCCAGAAATCTCTTGAAATCGGACCCATAGCCTAAGTCATCATAATACTCGTCTCCAATACCTGCAAAGCAGCAAAAGTGAGCCAAAGGCCCAGTACACAATAACCAATGCAAAAACAAATCATCAGGTCGATGTAATGCATCATTAGGCGGTGATTATCTTTATTATACTTTCTTTCACAAATCAACAAGAGGGTATTCAAACCCCGGTCACGCTTCGGGAATTCAGGGATCCTGAGTAACAGCAGCTGCTCAGGGGGTTGATATAAGCAGTCCGAATACTTATATCTCCTATATCTATTTCATGAAGATAATAGCTTCATTTAGGGTTTAAAAGCCGTTGCTCGACTCTACTTAAACTCAGTCCATAACATGAGCCTAGTTCACAAGTTCCCATAAACTTTGAACTAAATCATGGTATTTCCCCCTAAGTTTAAGCAAACGTTACTCAGATACTATTTCCCCCTATCGGCTACCCACTTAACCAAAAAGAATCGCTATTGCATCATAGCGTACTATTGCATCATGGTAAAGTCATTGCATCATGACTTGGTTAAGCGCCTAACTAACATGTCATTGCATCATGACAAGTTTGCTGCTCCTCGGACCAGATTAAACAGCGAAATAGACATCCAATTCATTAAAATATTAAGCCGAATAAATTTAGGTCAAATTAGGAATGCCTAGTCCTAGCAAACATCAAACAAGTTATTGCGTACCTGAACCCGTTAGTATATAACTAGGATCTCTCGGTGATGAACTAACCGAAGAATCCTTAACTATAATAGAACATCACAATAATCAATAAATCAACAATTATAGACTTCATTCTCACAATTATACACATATTATATCTATATATCACAATTAATCAAAGAAATCCAAATAATTGAATACAAAGTCATAAACAAGCATTTAAAGGTCCTATTACATCGTAAATCGCTTAATAAATACTTAATTGCTCAAATAACAAACTTCAGAAAATTTTAGAAAAAGTTTATAAAATTCAAAAGTACAGAGGATAGGCCGGCAGCCAAAGCCGGCGGCTTTGAGCCGGTGCTCAATACTTTGAAAATCAACACTGCCAGCGCTGGCAGTATTCAAGGGTACGCCGTCAGCCTTTTTATCCTACGCCGGCGGCCTTGAGCCAGCGTAGAATCCAAAACCAAAAATTTCAAAAACGTCCAGAGAGGTCTAAGCCGTCCGCTTTTGACACATACGCCGGCGGCCTTGATTTTCGCTGCCAGCGTACATTATGAACGAAAGAACGTCGGCTGACTTTTCCAACGAAAGCCGGCGGCTTTCAGCTAGCCTTAAGAAATTTGAATCCAACGCTGCCTCTAAGCCGGCGGCGTTGAATTCCTAGGTGCCGGCGTACGTTTCAAAAACAGACTTAAACGACAGAATACAAATCCCCTGTTTTTCACTTTGAAAAATTCAATCTTACAACACTTCAAAACCTTCCTCAACCACACTTCCAACTTCATATACTCACTCCTATCTATACTACTCAATCCTAACAATTCAAAACAAGAAATCAACACAATTAAACACTTCAAATTCCACTTCAATCCAATCTAAATTTCCTACACAAATCCTCTTCACATCCTCCCAATACTTCATATCTCTTTAACCATACATACACAAACTCACACACTCATATAACACACTCCTAGCTCATCCCAAACATGAACAAACCATTTAGATAACATTAAACTCATTTCATCTAAGAATCCATACAACTACTTCAAGAAAGAAAAACAAAACAATAATCACAATTAAATCCACTCACATGTAAATGCTTTGCCTTGGAGAGAACTTGATTTCCAAAGCTTACTATTGCTCTTAGTCTAAACTTGGAACTTGGAAATGGAGATGGAAATGGAAGAAGAAGAGAAAAGAAAGAAAAGAAAATTCGGATAAAATGAGTTCCCCCCAAAAAGTAGTTCAATTAAGCTTAATTTGACTTTAAACACATTCCAAATTTACCCCTTAAAGCATACACAAACTTAGGGTGCATTTGGATTAAATTTGAATCTCATTTGGGGCTTAAATAAGCATAAATGCTAACTTAACTAAAGAAATAAAATTCTATCACTAATCTTATGGTAAACCAAGATTAATATTATAAATCTGACTTAACTAATACCTTAATGTATAAAAGACATAACTAATAATTTTATTACACACACACATTAATACATATAAAACAAAGATATTAATTTCAATGTATACATGCAAAATAATATATTTTAGAGTACTAGCAAGCATCAAACATGCTCATTCAATTCAACAATTTAAATAAATAAATAAACACATGAAATTTAAATAGAATTTATATCTAGGTCATTTCACACATCGTTCGATTTGTCACGCCCCAAAGAGTACCCTAAACGTGACAGTCCGCCACACTCAATATTAAAGCTTAAGTATGACAACTTTAGCCATTCCCAAAAGCTTTTATATTAAGTGTAAGGCGTACTTTCACAACTTTAGAGGACCATACATGGACTTATGAAGTTTAAGAAGATATAAATAACACATTTAAGAAAAGAGGATTCATAATAATTATTCATTCATATTAATGGCCTTACAAACTTAGGGACGTATCCCCTTGATCACTAATCTATTACATGAGTATTTGTTCAACAATACTAATACTACACTTTATTTCTATTTCTAGTATCCAACAAGAAATTACCTGCTTGCAGGGTCCTCGTGGCCTTAACCATAAGTAGGAAAACTGCAAAAGATATCTATTGGGGTATAAGCTAAAGGCTTAGTGAGAACTATTTCCATAAATAACTTATTGTAACAAGATTTCAAACAAGTTGATTAAACAAACAAATGTAATGCAATCAAGCACGTGGGCAAACAAGCATATAGTGTTCCGGGAACTATATGTTGAATGGATTTACGCCCTCCATTCAGGGTTTGGTGATACATAACCTCAATTCAAGTAGTTTTAGTTAAAAAGTTTTCATGCTCGCGAGCACTCATCGCCAAGCATTCTGAATCTACTTGATTGACCTTGCTTTCGAATCTTCCGCCAAGTATTTTCCATTAAGCCGCCAAGCAATCTCTTTCGGATCTCCTGCCAAGTGTTGCTTTCGACATGAGTTTACTATCCTTCTCACCCAAGGATAATAACCCAAAATGCAATGTGACTCACTTTGTCGTATGCATCAATTCATTTATTTATAAAGTCATAGCATAATTATTTTTAAATTTAAGGCGATCAAGGAATTTCATACAAATCAATACTATACTAAAACAATCATTTAAAACAATTCTGGCTTCGATATTCTTAATAATTCTTTCAAGGAATTATCTTACATACACATCGGTTTATCTTTTCCTAACTCTAATGCAACTAATTTACAAGCACAACAAGTATAGCTTTTAATGGAAATAAACTCACGATGCCATGTCGACTATTTCTCTAGGTGGATGAGTCGTTCACACACTCCACTTAGTCATAATAATCCTCGGGGTAAAGGAATCCTTCCTCGGGGTCACCTAACCAAATAAAATACCCATAATAAGTATTTCTTGATGATTTTCTTGAGATTTGACAAAACAATATCAAAAGAACGTTAAAGTTCGTATAAAGGAATGTTCCAACTTAAAATGGCCATAACTTGGTTATTTTAACTCGGAATCGCGCATATAATATACCGATTTCTACCTACTCGAAAAGATCTACCCATTTCTAAAACTATTTCCATCAAATAAGGCCATATAGGCCCCGAAACAGTGGCGACAAAATTCACTACGGATTTTTCAAGTAAAAACACCTTTGGTTCAAGAAATCAAAATTTGTTTGATAAATACTTAGTTATCTATATAGTTGAAAAATTCTCTTTTTATAACTATATAACTCATATTTAAGTATGCTCAAGTATTTTGTTGTCCAATTATTTTTCTTG
Source organism: Combretum micranthum (assembly GCA_024138025.1). NCBI lineage: Eukaryota > Viridiplantae > Streptophyta > Magnoliopsida > Myrtales > Combretaceae > Combretum > Combretum micranthum. The sequence continues at coordinate 371,984 of JAMXBD010000967.1, read as the reverse complement.
AGTAAAATAATGTCGGTTTGAAGTTTTTAGAAAATATAGTTTCCAAAAATTGTTTTTGTAGATTTCTTGTAATGAATACCTTGTTTCCTTTGTTTTCTAAAAATGCTTTATGTTTCATTATTTTTCCCAAGTAAAGTTAAATTTTTCTATTTTCTAAGTTTCCTATTCTAATATTAATTTGGAGTTTTTAAAAAATACACTATTTATTTTTCTTGTACAAATTTCTTTGTCTATTTGTTTTGCAAAATCTTTGCTTGAAAATTTCTCATTCTTTTCTCATGCCTCATAGAAATCATTCATTCATAAAAGTTTATTTTCTTGATAAAAACAAAGTGGATCAATATGTGATTTAAGAAACCTTTTTCTAAAATTTTTGTGGTTTCTTCTTGTAACTTGAAATGAAATAACTTTATTTTTGTTTTCAAACCATAGAGTTTCTTTGCCTATTTGTTTGTAAAGGTCTTTGCTTGAAAATTTCTTAGTCATTCATCTTGTTTATCCTTTTATAAAAAGAACCATTTTTGTATCAACAAATATTTTCTTCTGAAAAACAAGGTGGAATAATGAAGGTTTAAGTAGCTTTTTAAAGTAAAAATAGTTTCTAAAACTATAGTGAGTTCTTTTTGTAACTTGAAAAGGAATGAGTTTATTTTTGTTATCTTATAGATTTTATACTTTACATAAACTTATCTCTAAGTGACAAAATTCTTCTTTTGTTTAATTATCTTTAGAAAATAAAATTTTTGGACAACAATCTAAATGAACATGATTATGAGAATAATAATAAACAAAATAATATAAAACATAAATAATAAGGTCAAGTATTGGAGTCTTAGCTTTTTCAAGGCTCCCGGGACTAAGAAGTAGACTAGTCCTAAAACGAAATAAAATGAAAGAAAGAAAACTTGTTTTGACTTGATGAGGACAAGTCTAAGACTAAAGGCTAGTCTTAATTCAACAAGGAATAAATAAATAAATTGCAATGGAATAAATAAATAAATTGCTTTGCATGAAATAAATAAATTGCAAGTGAGCTTATATGCTCTAAAGAATATGTATATATATAGATAATAATATATTAACAATAATAAAACAACATAAACATAAATGGATTGGCATGAACAAGAACAATACATGAACATAATGTAGTTTCCATAACTTGTAGTCTTTGGAAACTCACACTATGGTCATGTAAAGTTACATGACATGAAGAAGAAGACTTTGGTATGGTTATGTGGTTATGGGTTTTGGTTTGTTGGTAGAAGTTGTTGTAGAATTATTTTGAGAGAGTTTGGATGGTATTTTGAGAGAGTTTTGAGAGGAGAAATTGAGAGAGTTTTGGTAAGAATTTGTGGGTAGTGAATGTGTGAAAGAAGTGAAAGAGAGGGGGGGGGGGGGTATTTATAGGAAATTGAGGAGTGATTTTTGTGTGATTAAAATAAAGAAAAATTGAAACAAAATTGAGGAGAGAGGGGGGGCATAGGCATCGGCCATGTGATGAGAGGAGAGAGGAGATTTTATGTTTTGATTTTTGATAAATGAAAGATGTAATGTGTAAGGTAGATGTGAAATAAAGTTATGGGAAAGGTAAAAAGTTAAGGTTATAGGTTATGGAGTGTGTAAGAATAGGTGTAAGAAAAAGTAGAGATAAAAGAATAGTGTAGAATAGTAATGAATAGTGTAATGTAAAGTAGATATGACTAATAAAGTACCGGTAGTAAGAAAATACGCGTATAATAGCTATATCTGTTATTTTTAGCTACCAAAAAATTTTGAAATTGATATTTTTGAAAAGCTTATATTTTTACGAGTCTAACGGCGTATTCGGAATATTTTTACTATTCCGGGCTTTCGGACACGTTTTTCGAGAACTGTGTCCGATCGGGTTCGAAGGACACCCGAATTTCGCGAAACTGAGATTTTTATAAGACCTATGGTTATTACGAACTATTCTAGCTAATTATTCCAACTTTGTTTTCTAGGGCCAAAGAAAACGGCAATGCCGGATTTAAACGGTTACGGTAAACTAGGGTTTTGTTAACCTTTAGGGTTCCGTTTGACTTTCGGTTTAGGGTTTTATGCTAAACCGATTCCAAAAGTTTGGGGGTTCACACGGTTGGCTTGGCTCCGAGCCTAAAGTTGCATTCCCCAGCCAATTTGGATCCTCTAGGAAGGAACATGGCCCGTGTCACCGCATGATCACAACCAATCCAGCTCTACGCGTAGGAGTAGCAGCCTTCCGAAAGAGATATGACTCGATGGATGCTATGCGTGAGTGTTTCATTTTTCTTAAGCCAAACCTTATTAAGGTTTATTAGGGAGTGATCAATCAATTTAGCAATTAATAAGCAGTCATACAAGTAAGTAAACAAAATTATTTAAACAAGTAGTTTGAAGTTGCGATATTCTTAATTCTCATTTCACGCATAAACATAGAATCATATATATACTCATAATCTCGAAATCCCCAAATATATATCCATTTTTATCTTCTCTTAGTATACTAATGCTACTACTTTACAAGCACAAGCAAGGTAACGAAATTAAGAGGAATAACTCACACGTCCATTTTGCAATCTTCTTAGTCTTAGTAATCCTCGGGAAGGGTATTTTCGTATCCTTCATCACCTAGACAAAAGAAATACCTGAGATGAGTATTTCGTAGAAATTCTACTTAAACTTTCTAATTCTATCTCACTATGTTTGTCAAAATAGTATAGAATGAAATTCCAATTTAAAATGGCTATAACTTGCTCATTTTAACTCGGAATTTCGCATATAATATACTGTTTTCTAACTATTCGAAAAGATCTATCCAGTTCTAGGGTTATCTTTGTCATATAAGGTCATTTGGGTTCCAAAAACATTGGGTACAGATTTAAAACAAATATTTCTAGATTTTTGCAAAACCATTTTCTAACTCAATCTTCATTTTAAAGAAAATCCTTTTTGTAATAATATATATATAAATATAAATATATATTTGATAAATACTTTGAGTATATAGGTAAGCTCACTTTATATGCAAAAATTTTAATGGTAGTGTCTCAACAATTTATTTCATAAAACAATTCATTTTGAGTTGTTAAAACTTTAACTTTGATAATTTCTTTTCAAGTATTTGAAGAAACTTTATATTTTCCTAGGTTGTTATAAATGAGTATATTCTTATTTTATTTCTTCATTCTTTTTCCAAAAACAAGTAAATTTTCTTTTAACGTTAGTCTTTCATAAGTTTTACTTCTAGTGATAAAAGATTAAATTTATCAAAAGTGTATTAAGTTGTTGAAAATCTTTTTGTATTTATAATGGTTTTAGAAAATGAGTCTTGTCTTCTTATATTTATTATTTTAAAATATAATTTTTTTTCTAAAACTTGTTCTTTTATTTCCTTTGAAAAGTATTTTCTTTATTGACAAAACCCTTTGTTTTTAATCTTATCTTGTTTATATTATTTGAGAACAAGTTCTTTCTTTAGAAATTTGAAAATCATTATTTTTCCTAAGTGGGTTTATAACTTTATGGGTTGAATTCATCTTAACTTTGAAAACTAGTTTATTTCTTAGCTTTGTTATGGAGTGAAAAAGAGTTTAAATTTTAAGCTTTTTGTAAAAACTTTGAATATTAACAAATTATTTTACTAAAACTTAGGTTACCATAATATAAAGAAAAAATTTTTTTTCCTTGTGTTTCTTTGGTAAAGTTATCTTTATTATTTGAGAAAAACTTAAGAAAACTTATATTACTTTATTTTTATATTGTTGATAATAACTTCATTATTTTGTGACAAATCACATAATAGAAAATTTGGTTTTAAGTTCCTTTAGTAAAGTAAAATTCTAATTTCAAATTAGTTGAGACAATTTCATTATATAGATACACGTATTATGAGCATGTAAAATAATAAAAACATAAGAAAATACTAGGAACAAATAATAAGCAAGAAAATAAAATATCAAGGATTGGGAACCTTAGCTTCATCAAGGTATCCCGGTCAAGTATTAGGAGCCTTAGTTCATCAAGGCATCCCGGGACTAAGAATGGACTAGTCCCAAAAGATTAAAGAAAATAAATAAAAGATTGTTTTGACTTGATATGGACAAGTCTAAGACTAGAGACTAGTCTTAAGGAAATAGCATGAAATAAATAAATTGCAAAGTATGAAATTAAATAAACAATAAGTGAGCTTATATCCTCTAAAGATTATATATAAATACATAAATATATTTAGTTAGATATGAATAAGGAATTAGTATTATAACAACAATAAAATCAACATAACATAATAAAATAGGAAGTTTATGTACAAGAACAAAATATGAACATGTTGTTGCTGTCACGCCCCAACGGGTACCCTAAACGTGACAGTACGCCACACTCAATATTAAAGCTTAAGTATGACAACCTTAATCATTTCCAAAAGCTTTTATACTAAGTGTAAGGCTTACTTTCACAATTTTAGAGGACCATACATGGATTAATGAAGCTTAAGGAGATATAAAAACATATTAAGAAAAGAAGAATCACGATAAATAATTTTCCATGGCATAACTTTAGAAACTTAGGGACAACTCCCTAAATTACAAATCTATTAACATGCTAATACTAAACTATAATTTATTCAGATTTCTAATATTCAAAAGGGATTACCTGCCCACATGGTCCACGTGGCCTTAACCATAAGTACGGGAACTGCAAAAGATAGCTATCGGGGTATAAGCTAATAAGCTTAGTGAGTACTTCCCAAAATTCATACTCGAAGTAGATTATCAATCAAGTTTATTATTCAAACGTATGAAATGCAACAACACGTGAGCATACAAGACATATGACTTTCGGGAATCATATGTTGAATGAATTTACGCCTTCATTCGGGGTTGGGTATTCAGGCTAATTACAGCCACACTTTTTAAAAACACTTTTATAGGTCTTACCGGTCCTATACGCCATCAAAAATTTTGTAGTTAGTACAGGCTCCTACTAGCCACAAAAGATTTGTAGTTATTACAGGCTCCTACTAGCCACGAAAAACTTGTAGTTATTACAGGCTCTATAGCCATCAAATTAAGTAGTTCTTACCGGCTCCTACTCGCCACTTACATGATATACCGGTTATGTCTACACCTATTATACACTTGTCCCACAATTGTATAGTAGCGAATGCAATGGACTCAACATATGAAGTGCATGGATAATTACTTTAATTAAAGTCTAGTAGTTACATTTAACTTCTTTCAAGTGATCAACCAATTTCAAACAATTCAAGATAATAATGTACATACAGCTTTATTACAAACAAATTGAGTTTCGATATACTTAGTATTCCTTCAACATATTATCATACACTTCTTTTTGAGTTTGCTTAGATTCTAGTGCAACTAATGCTACAAGCACAAGCAAGAGTATGAAAAATAACGGGGAAATAACTCACGATGTCATTGCTGTCTATTTCTCTTAAGCGGATGAGTCGTTCACCACTCCACTAAATCGTAATAGTCCTCGCGGGTAAGAAATCCTTCTCGGGATCACCTAACCAAAGAAAATACCCATAATGAGTTTTTCTTGAAGATTTTCTTGAATTTTGACAAACAATGTCAAAGAACGTCAAAGTTCGTATGAAAGAATGTTCCAACTTAAAATGGCCATAACTTGGTCATTTTAACTCGGAATCGCGCATATAATATACCGATTTCTATCTACTTGAAAAGATCTACCCATTTCTAAAATTATTTCCACCACAAAGCCACAAAGGCTCCAAAAACTGGTGTGAAAATTCACCACGGATTTTCAAGTAAAAAACAACTTTGGTTCAAGAAATCAAATTTGTTTGATAAATACTTAGTTATCTATATAGTTGAAAATTCTTTTTATAACTATATAATCATATTTAAGCATGCTCAAGTGTTTTGTGTCTAAATTGTTTTCCTAGGAAAACAATGTCGGGTTGAAGCTTTTCGGAATTCTTTTCTTTGAAATGAATACCTTGTTTTCTTTATTTTCTAAAAACGTTTTATGTTGGTTTTATTTATCTTTTTCTAAGTGACCTTTGAAAATAAAATTTTCTACTTTTCTAAGTTACACTATAATATTTTTGAAGTTTTTCTAGAAATATGCTTTTCCCTATTTTCTTGTGTAAATTCCTTTGTTTACTTGTTTTGGCAAAATCTTTATTGATATTTCTCATTCTTTTTCTCATGTCTCCTATTTTCAAGAATAATTACTCATGTATGAAAATTTGGTTTCTTTATGAAACAAAGTGGAACAATTAAGGACTTTTTGTAGAAAAACTAATTTCTATAATTTATTAACTTTTCTTGTGACTTGAAAAGTGAAAATTTTTATTCTTTTCAAACCATAAATTTTCTTTGCCTATTCGTTTGCAAAGGTTTTAAAATTTTCTTAGTTATCATCTTATTTTCTTTCTTTATGAAAAACACATTTTTGTCAACAAAATATTTTCTTTGAAAAGCACGTAGAGTAATAAAGATTTAACTAGCTTTTAAGTAAAAATAGTTTCTAAATTCATAGTGAATTCTTTTGTAACTTGAAATGAATGAGTTTATTTTTGTTATCTTATATTTTTATGTTTCTCATAAACTTATTCCTAAGTGACAAAAAGTTTCTTTTATTTCATTATCTTTAGAAAATAAAAATTTTGGACAACAATCTAAATGAACATGATTATGAGAATAATAATAAACAAATACATAAGCATAAATAATAAAATCAAGTATTGAGAGTCTTAGCTTTTTCAAGGCTCCCGGGACTAAGAAATAAAACTGTCCCATAATAATGAAGAAAAGCTTGTTTTGACTTGTGAGGACAAGTCTAAGACTAAGTGACTAGTCTTAAAAACAACTTGAATTAAATAAATTGCATTGAAGTAAATAAATTGCATGAAAGGTAAAAAATTGTAAGATCATGAGCTTTATGCTCTAAAGAATATGTATTAGTTATATAGATATAGATAGTTAGGAACATAAAAGAAACATAAATGAACATAAGAGGAACATAAGTGAATATAGAGGAAACATGAACATAGAGGAATTATGATTATGAACAAACAAAGTATGAACCTATTGTTGCTTTCTTAACCTTCATGGTTTTAGAAACACACACAAGCTCATACTAAGTAGATGAACATGGAGACTTTTGAAGAACTTTTACCTAAAGAAGATGAGCTTAAAGAGAACTTCTTGAAGAGCTTCTTGGAGAGAAATTCTAGAGAGATTTGAGAGAGTAATTTTAGTGTAGAAGAGGTGTGAAAGAAGTGAAGAGGAGGGGGGTATTTATAGGATTTTGAGGAGTGATTTTTGTGTGATTAAAATAAATGCAAAATTGGAACAATTGAGGGCAAGAGAGAGAGAGTCGCCGGCCATTGCATGGGGGAGGGTATTTGATTTAAATTTTTGACTTTTTGGAAAGATAAAAGATGTAATATGTAAGGTAGATGTGATATAAAGTTATGGGAAATGTAAAAAGTTAAGATAATAGGTTATGTAGAGTGTAAGAGTAGGTGTAAGAAAAAGTAGAGATAAAAGAATAGTGTAGAATAGTGTAGAATAGTAATGAATAGTGTAATGTAAAGTAGATATGACAATTAAAGTACCGGTAGTAAGAAAATACGCGTATAATAGCTATATCTGTTATTTTTACTTACCGAAAAATTATGAAACTGATATTTTTACGAGTCTAACGGTGTATTCGGAATATTTTTACTATTCCGGGCTTCCGGACACGTTTTTCGAGAACTGTGTCCGATCGGGTTCGAAGGACACCCGAATTTTGCGAAACTGAAACTTTTATAAAACCTATGGTTATTACGGACTATTCGAGCTAATTATCCCAACTTCGTTTTTCCGGGCCAAAGAAAACGGCAATGCCGGATTTTGGTTGATACGGTAAACTAGGGTTTTGTTGACCTTTAGGGTTTCGTTTGACTTCCGGTTAGGGTTTTATGCTAAACGATTTCAAAATTTTAGGGGTTTACAATTGCTTTTACTACTTATATGAGTTTCAAAACAACACCATAGTCATGTTAAGTTACATGACATGAGAAAATAAATGGTTGGAAGAAATCTTTACCTAAAGTGCTTACATGGTATGAAGATGGTTGTGAACGTATGGTTATGTGGCTATGGAAAAATGGTAGTTGTATTGCATAGAGAGAAATTTTTGTGAGTATTTGGTGAAAGAGAGTTTTGGTAGAGGAAAAGTTTATGGAGAGTGTTTGTGTAGAGAATTTGAGAGAGTTTTGGTAGTGAAATCAATTGTGTGAAAGAATGAAGGAGGAAGGGGTATTTATAGAATTTTAGAGTGAAAATTAGATTTAATTAAATTAAATGAAAAAGAAAATAAATGGGGAAGAAGAGAGAGGGGGAGTGGACGGCAAAGGCATGAGGGGAGAGAGAAATTTGATTAAAGATTAATTTTAGAAGAAAAGTGTGAGAGAAGTTTAGTAATATGTGGTGTAGAATTTTTATGGGAAAAGAAAATTGTAAGAACTAGGTATATAGGTGTAAGAATAGGTAGTAAGAAAAAGTAGAGATAGTGAAATAGTAATGAATAGTAGAAAAATACTATGAATAGTAGAAAAATACTATGAATAGTAAACTAGACAATTAAAGTACCAGTAGTAATAAAAATACGCGTAATAATGTGATATCTGTAATTTTTAGCTACCGAAAAATTCTAAAACTGATATTTTTGAAATCCTTGTTTAATTTCGAGTCTTTTGGTGTTAATGAAATATTCTAATATTCTGAGCTCTGGGATACGCTTGTCGAGAACTGATCCCGTTTGAGTCCGAAGGACACTCAAAATTCGTGAATATGATATTTTTATGTTACCCTATATTATTACGAACTATTTTAAGCCATTAACTTAATTTTGTTTTCTAGGGTTTAAGAGCACGGGATTGCCAGATCTTAAACACTAGGGTTTGTTGTATTCTTTGTTGACTTTTAAGGTTCCGGTTTGACTTTCGGTTTTGTCGAGTTATATAATTTTGGAGTTTTGACCGTTTTATATTTTTAACTCAATATCTCTGGTTTATCTTATTTTATTTGTGATTATTTAATAGTTTGTAGTTCTCGGGATCGTTTAACCAAGTCTAGGGTTATGAGTTGACTCAGTTTGACTTTTGGTGAAAATTGAAAATTTTGATTCTTAAGTTTACCAAGGGATTTAAGATCTTATCATTTCCTCGTCGAGCGTTATTTGGATATATTGTCTTGATTTGCGTGTTAAGGAACAGTTAGGTGATTTGATTGATGTACGGATGTTGATTTAACCGATAATTAGATTTTTCTATTTTGTTTTTAAGGGTTCTCTTTTTCTCAGATTAAGAAATCTCGTTTTTGATCTTATTTAGAATTAAGTTTTAACTTGGTTTGATTTTTAGCGTTTCGTTTCCGGTGTTTGACTCTTAGGATTATTTTCTAAAAATTATGAAATTTTCAGGGGTTTACATAAGATGTCGTTTTCTATCTACTCGAAAGGAGCTCTTAGGTTATTTTTGACATTAAAAGTCGTTTGGGTTCTAAAATGGGTCGGTATAGGTTTAGCATGAAAATCCCTGCCTTCAAATTGTAACTTTTCAAAATCTTACTTCATCTAAAAAGTCTATAACAACACATAGATATTTATATAGTTTGAAAAATCATTTAATAGAGATATAGATACTCATATTATTTGCATGATTCTAGTGATGTTGTTTTAATAATGATTTTTCATAAAACAACTTACTTTTAGAAGTTGGAGAATGAAGTTCACAAATTCTGTCTCTAAGTTGTTGGAAGAAAAATCAAATTTTTGGGTTTGTTGCTAATGAATGTTTATTCTTATAAAACCATTATTTTTATATTTTCTTAACTTTATAAAGATAGATTTATTTCTTAAAAACTTGGTTCTTTAAGTTATCTAACAATTTCTTAAGTGAATGTTGAACTAGTAATTTAATCTTGACTTAAAAAAACTTACTTTGTTCTTAATATTTTTCAAGGTGTTGATATAAACTTTATAAATAGGTTTTTAAGAAAATATTGTATAGTAAGGAGTTAGCAACATTAAAAATTTATAATATTCCCATTTTAATAGTTTGAAAAGATCTTAGTTGAACCATTTTCCTAAGTTGGATATATTTTATTTTCTAAATAGATTTTCAACTAGTGAGTTGACCTTAAACTTGTCTTAGAAAAATTGTTTGATTCTTAATATTTTTCAATATGTGGGTGTGAATCCTATAAAAAAGTTCTTAGGAAAAATTTATATAACAAATAATTGTCAATCTTAGGATTTAATAATTTATTTTAGTATTTTGAAAAGAGAGTAATAGAACCACATAATTAAGTTTTGAAGAATCTTTGCATAATAACATCACTTAGAGATTTATGATAAATTTATTTAAGTTTTTGAAAAGAATATTGTTGAATCGTGATTCTAAGTTTTAATGGAAATTTTTCTTAGGTGTTAAAAATCATGTTTTTAGAGAATTTAGTTCTTATTTTTAAGTAAGAGAAAATAACTCATTTTTGTTTCTTTAGAAAAATTTATCAAGACAACAACATCATATTAATGCATGAATATGATCTTATAATCATATAAAGGGAATAATGTTCATAAAAAAATCATATAAAATTAAATAAGCATATAAGAAAAATCAAGTATTGGAAAGTCTTAGCTTTTATCAAAACTTCTTGGAACTTAGAACAAACTTGTTCCAAAAAGAAAAGTAAGAAAATAATAAGAAAAATATGGGAGTCTTAGATCTATGTTAAGGCTCCTCAGACTTAGGTTATAGACAAGTCCCAAAGAAAGAAAAATAAAACGTTTTAACTTGATGAAGATAAGTCTAAAACTATAATAACCAGTCTAAATAAAATTGCATGAAATAAATAAATATATTACAATAAATATGATAGCATGAGTAAATAAAAGTTATGTTAGTGAGCTTATAGGCTCTGAGATCATATATACATAAATATATTTAATAACATATATGTGTTAGATTACAAGCAAGAATAATATATCATAACATAATAACAATATAATAATAAAATTTTGTATGAACAAGAACAAAACATGAACATATTATTACTTACTTAACTCCTATAGGTTTAGAAAATATACACTATGATCATGTTAAGTTATATGAACATAAAAAAAAATTTGTAGGATTTTTTTTAACCTAAGATTAATGGTAAATGGAAGAGAAAATGGTGTATTGGTTATTGTAAGAAGATGGTTGTTATATGGAGGAGGAAAGAAGAGAGTGCGGGGAGGAAATTTTGGAGAGAAAAGATGTGAAGAAATTTTAGTAGAGTTTTGTTAAGTGAAATGAAGATGTGTGAAAGAAGTGGAGAAAGATGATGTATTTATAGATAAATGTGGAGAGAAATTATAGTTAATTAAATAAATAAAAAAGAAAAAAATTGATGGCATGAAGGGGAAGAGTGATTAAAAATTAATTTTAGAAGAAAAACGTAAGAGAAGTTTAGTAATGTGTGGTGTAGAATTTTTATGGGAAAAGAAAATTGTAAGAAATAGGTATATAGGTTGTAAGAATAGGTAGTAAGAAAAAATAGAGAAAAGTGAATAGTAATGAATAGTAGTGAATACTAGACTAGACAATTAAAATACTGGTAGTAAAGAAAATAGTGTAAAAGCGCTATATCTAATATTTTTAGGATCCGAAAAATTATAAAACTAATATTTTTTAAATCCTTGTACAATTACGAGTCTAACAGTATTATCGGAATATTTTTACTATTCCAAGCATTGAGGCACGTTTTTCAAGAACTGATCTTGTTTGGTTTTGAAACGAATGATCTTTGGGCGAATATGATCATTGTAGGCTTTCTCATATCATTTGGAACTATAATCCATCATTAGCTCATTTCTATTGTCCTTGGGTTTTGAGCACGGGATTGCCGGAGTTGAAACTACTTGTTTGCCTTAATCATAGTTGACCTTTGAAATTATGGTTTATTCCAACTTTACCCTAGAAATTGAGAGGTTTACACATTTAACTCTACATGTAGGAGTAGCAACCTTTCGAATGTAACTTGATAAATGCTATGGGTGACCACTTATTTTGTTAAGGGCAATCAACAATTTGAACACATATAACAACTAAGCATATAAGTGAATAAACATACTCGAACAAACATTCTAAGGTTGCAATATGCTTAGTATTTACTTAATCACATAAGCAAAGAAACACATGCTTAACCCTTGATAACCCCAATACCTATCCATTTGTATCTTTCTTTAGCATGCTAGTGCAACAACTTTACAAGCACAAACAAGGTAACAAATTTAAGGGGAAAAACTCGCTCATCCATTAAAGCAGTTCCTAATCGAAATAATCTTCAGGAAAATGAGTCTCATAATCCTTATTATCTAAACAAAGAACTACTCGAAAATGAGTATTTTATAATAGGTCTTACTTAGATTTCTAGCTTTATTACTTTTATTCGCGGTATTTTTTTGATTATTAAATTTCTAACTTAAAATGACCATAACTTGTTTGTTGTAACTCCAAATTTCGCTTATGAGTGGTCGTTTTCTACCTACTTCGAACCAAGTCTTTAAGAAATAAATCTATCTTTATAAAGTTAAGAAAATATAAAAATAATGGTTTTATCAATTAGAGCATATAAGCTCATTTATTATTTATTTATTTCTATGCTTTGCAATTTATTTACTTGTTTCATGCAAATTATTAAGACTAGTCTTTCTAGTCTTAGACTTATCCTTATCAAGTCAAAACAATTTTCTTTCTTTTCTTTTCTTTTCTTTTTGGGACTGGTATATCCTTAGTCTCGGGATACCTTGATGAAGCTAAGGTTCCCAATACTTGACCTTATTATTATGCTCTTATTTATCATGAACATATTGATATTGTCTCAACAAAAACAAAAATGAGTTTTCTTAAGTAATAAAAATAAGAACTCTCTTTAAAAATAAATTTTGTCACATAAGAAATAATTTTTTCCATAAAAACTTAAAGTTTTATCTTAACAAATATTTTCCAAAGTTAGAGAAGTTTATATGGGATTTTATTAAGGATTGCATAAAGTAAAGTTATCACATATCCTCTTGTTAAACCAATGAAATAGAAAATTTTCTTTAAAACTTAATATTGCTAAATCATGGTTTAACAAAGGGTTTTCTTGAACTCATTTGTAAAGTTTTCATCAACATTCTATGATACTAAGGTTTAGATAAGTTTTACAAAATCATCAAAGAATAATCTTCTAAAGATAAGTCTTATTTAGGTAATAAAGTTAGTAAATGACTTAGAAGATCATTAATATTATTTATTTAAAGTGGAACTAACTTTAGCAAAACTTTAGAACATATAAACATGACTACTTTAAGAAACTTTAGTTACTACCAAGAAATATTTAGAAAAACTACATTTTTTCAACTACTAGATGGAGTTATAGGAATCTTAAAAAGACTAAAATTATTTTTAGAAACTTTAAAGTATTCTCAAAGATTAAGAAATGAAGTTAAAATAAGGAAAAACTCACTTATAATAATTTAAGAAAATTTCCCAACAAAACTAAAAAGGAATTTTTTTCAAGTCTTAACATTTTCACACTTTTAAGACACATTGTTTTATAAAAATTGTTGTCGAGACAACACCACTAAATTCATGCATATAATTTGTCTAGTTTATATATATATATATATATATATATATTTAAAGGATTTACAACCATACAAATATCTATATTTTTATACAAGAATTTTTGGATGAAGAAAAGTTTGAAAACTTGAGTTTTGAAATCTGGAATTTTCATGATGAATATCTACGTCACTATTCCAAGACCCAAAAGACTTCTTTTGATAAAAACAACCTTAGAAATGGATAGATCTTTTCGATTAGGTAGAAAACGGTATATAATATGCGAAATTTTGAGTTAAAATGAGTAAGTTATGACAATTTTAAGTTGGAATTTTCATTTATACGAATTTTGACGAATTCAATAAGATAAAATTAGAGAATTTGAGTAGATCTTGGATGAAATACTCATTTCGGGTATTTTCTTTTGTTTAGGTGTCGAGGACCAAGATTTCTCTTCCCCGGGGATTATTTAGACTGATAGAAGATCACTATAGACGAGTAAGTTTCCTTTACGTTTTATGTATTCGCGCTTGTGCTTGTAGAATAGAGCACTAGATGTTAGGAAAAGATAAAATTGATATGCATGCAGGTTATCATGGGAATTATGTATGTGAACTGCTATGTGTGATCAATGAACAATAAGTATATCGGAGTCTAATTTGTTGATTATTATAATTGCCTCTATGTATATACTGCTATGTGTGTAATTATTGATTGATTATCTTAAATGAATTAATGTTGGATTGAATATTCTCTTAAACTAAATTGCTCATGTGTATCACTTAGAATATCATTTCGCATTTTTACTGCTACTCCTCAACGTGAGACCGAAAAGGTAAGATGCCTAGCTACATCTTGAGGGATTAAGACATTGAGGGAATACGACCTTAAGTTGTAGCTGAGCCGGATCGATCGCTTTGGGTAAGGAACCCTAAGACGCGTGCAAAATTTCAAGGAGGTCATTTGGGGCCTAGTTCAAATCATTCTCTAACCACCAATGGAGGGGTAAATCCATCATACATACGAAACCGGATAGTCGTATGTATTGTTTGATCATATGGTTGTTGCATTTAATATGGTTGTTTAATAAACTTGGTTGAATGCATGTTATGAGTACTTTTGCATAAGGAATATCACACTAAGCTAGTTATGCTTACTCTCCAGTAGACTTTTGATAATGCAGGATCGTTATTTTGCATCCGAGACCCCCTGCCATCCGGGTAGAACTTATGCTTTTGGGAAGCTTTTGGAGGAATTCTTGTAGTCCCCTGAATTTTAGATAACCTAAATATGATAATTAATAAATTATAACATAGAATCTTGAAGAACTTCGAGAAAAAGTCATAAAAACCACTCCCGATTTTCGCGATTTAATAACATTAAAGTATAAACAAATTCTGTTTAAATTAGAAGGATTCAAATCCTTATAGATAAAATTTTGAGGCACAAAATATAACTTCCATAATCATGACTAATTAATAATCAAGATGAATAAATTTCTAGGCAATAAAAGATAATATTTCGCAACACAAGTCAAAAATTCTACAAGTGATTATAAATAGCCTTAGATTACACATGTAAGAAGAAACAATTAATTTTAAAAGCCTAATGGTTAGGAAATGATAATTTAGAAAAGGATCACTAAAGTTAAAAAATATATGATAGGACTAAAAGAAAATCAATATTTATAAGTCTAGACCTTAGATAAAAATATATATGTGCATATATAAGATATATACTAGAGAAATATTTTCAAAAAGAATATAACAATAATAGTATGATTAATATATAAATATGATAGTAAATTAGAATCCTAAATATATGATAGATATTGGATTTAAGACCCGATTAGACGTTAGTTAGAAACTTTAGATTATTGTGAACCTATTCTAAATAAATAAATGCATTAAAAAGACACCAAAGATAGATTTTGTAATCTAAGTCAAGAACCAAGAATAAAGTATATATGTATAAATAAATAAATGGCTTTAAATTTTAAATGCATTAAAAAGCTAATAATTCAAGGTATGTGTGTAATAAGAATAACCTATTAAAGATAAAACATTAGGGATATAAATACCCAATGAAGAGCTATAAACAGGCCTACAATTAATTATTTAGACTCTCAATAAAAATTTAGACCACATCATAATTTTAGTTAGAAAATTTAGAGTATGTAGATACCAATTTGATATTTTGACCTATCGGACCCTAAAACCTTAATCGCGTAGAACAAAACTTTAGAAATACTAAATCGCGTAAATTTTAAACTCAAAATTTGAAACTCAACAATTTTTAAAAATATTTTAGGATCTTAAATAAATTGTTGGATATAAAATTCTCATATAACTAACATAAATATACGCATAGGAGACAGTTTTTGATGAAATTAGCTAGATATTTTAATTTATTAATATTTTCTCAAATGTTGTTACAAGTCACGGTGAAAATTGGAAACACTTGGCCAGCCCAAAATTGCTCCAAGTCTCTCCACCATAAGTAGCTAGCTTAAGGATGGTCCATAAAGAATACACATCACTAACAAATTACTTGGACCTAATTCCACCATGAAGCCTTGTTTAAGAAGTAGCTTGCACATGAAGTTAGAATTTAAACACTTAACTAGCCTAAATTTGCTACAAGTCTCTCCACCATGTAAGCTAGCTTAAGAAAGTAGAAAAGAGTATATGAGGTCAATTTTAAGACACATCAACCAATGAAAATGCACCAAATAAAAACCCCTAATTAATGCAAACTTGTTGAATTACTTAAAGGGACTTGTAGAACCGGTAAACAAAGATTTCTCTTCCTCTTCCGTAAAACAACAACAACAACATAATTTATTAAATAAAATAAACAATTAAAGCCTAAACTAGTCAAACCTTGTAAATCCCCGAAATTTTCGATCCAAAATTAAAGACCTAAACCCTAAACGGAAGTCAAACGGATTCTTAGGTCAAACAAAACCCTAGTTTACCGTAACCGTTTAAAACTTCGGCATTGCCATTTTCTCAAGCCCTAGAAAACGAAGTTGGAAAAATTAGCTCAAATAGTTCGTAATAACCATAGGTTTTATAAAAGTTTCAGTTTCGCGAATTTCGAATGTCCTTCGAACCCGAAAGGACACAGTTCTCAAAAAACGTGCCCGGAGGGCCGGAATACTAAAAATATTTCGAATATACCATTAGACTCGTAAAAATATAAGATTTCCAAAAATATCAATTTCGTAATTTTTCGATAGCTAAAAATATCAGATATCGCTTTTATACGCGTATTTTCTTACTACCGGTATTTAATTGTCATGTCTACTTTTACATTACACTATTTTCTACTATTCTATACTATTCATCTATCTCTACTTTTTCTTACAACCTATTCTTACAAGCCATACACCTATTTCTTACACATTTTCATTTCCAATACAATTTCACATCTTTCATTTCTTACTTTAATTAATCAAAAGACAAAAAAATTAATTTTTCTCTTCCCCATACCCCAAAATAGCGCCGGCCCCTCTCTCTCTATGCTCAAATTTTTTTTTTTAATTATTTAATTAACACAAATTATCTCCCACATTTTCCTATAAATACCCCCTCATACCTTCACTTCTTTCACACCACTTCTATACTAAAGTTACTCTCTTAAAATCTCTCTCAAATTCTCTCAAGAGTTCTTACAAGAAGTCCTCTTAGTTTAGCTTCTTTAGGTAAGAAATTTCTCAAGAATTTTTCATGTTCATCTACTTAGTATGAGCTTAGTGTATGTTTTCTAAAACCATGAAGGTTAAGAAAGCAACATTAGATTCATACTTTGTTTTTGTTCATAACATCAATTCCTTTATGTTCCTTTATGTTTCTCTATATTTCCCTTATGTTTATTACTATCTAATATATCTATATAGCTATATATACTATTTAGAGCATATAAGCTCATAGTCTTGCAATTTATTTACCTTTCATGCAATTTATTTATTCCAATGCAATTTATTTAATTTCAAGCTGATTTTAAGACTAGTCATTCTAGTCTTAGACTTGTCCTCATCAAGTCAAAACAATTTCTCATTCTTTTCTTTTTCGAGACTAGCCTTTTCTTACTCCCGGGGTACCTTGATGAAGCTAAGGTCCCAATACTTGATTTACTTTATTATTTACTTAAGCTTTCAAGTTATTATTTTACATTTCTAAAGCTTATGATTCATATTCATGCATGAACATAATGTATTTATCTCAACAAAAATAAATAAGAAAGTGTTTTCTTGAATTAAAGATTCTTTTAAAAGAAATAAATATGGAAAATGGATTTCTTAAAAAAAAAAAAAAAACCCATGAACATGTATGGGAATGATTTTTCTTACATAAACAAAAGGTTTTATGAAAACTTATCTTTTATCAAGAAGTAGAAATTCTTTTGAAACATTACAAGAAATAAAAATGTCATTTTGCTACTTTTGAAATCCAAGTTTAGAAAACAAAACCACACTTTAGGAAATTAAAGTAATTTCAAAAGATTTCATTTAGAAATAGAATATTCATCTTAATGAGAGATCTTTCAAAAGTAAAATAGAATCTCAAGTTCAAAGTCTTTTAAAAACCTTACTTTTTAAGTTGAGACAACTTCATTTACTTCATACATTTGTTATGAGTCATTACAAATATATATATACCTTTCAAAAGTTTACAAAATAATTGAAATGTTTATCTTTTCAAAATGAGCTTTGTTTACAAGAAGGAAAACAAGTGTTTACAAATTCGTGGCAAATCTGATCGCTACCTTTTCGGGACCCAAACGACTTAGTTTTATGAAAATAAGCTTAGAAATAAGTAGATCTTTTCGAGTAGGTAGAAAACGATATATTATACGCGAAATTCCGAGTTAAAATGAGCAAGTTATGGCCATTTTAAGTTGGAATTTCCCTTTCTACGATTTTACTACGATTTTTAAGAAAAGATTAGAATCTTCAAGGATAGAGTTTTATGAAATACTCATTTTGGGTATTCTCTTGATTAGATAATCACGAGGAGGATTGTTCGTATCCCGAGGATTACTACGATTAAGTGGAATTTCCGAACGACCCATCCAATTCAAGAACGGTGTCATCATGGCCGAGTGAGTTATTCCCCGTTATTTTTCATACTCTTGATTGTGCTTGTAAAATTAGTTGTACTAGAATTTAAGAAAAATAAAAAGGAAGTGTGTGATAATATGTTGAAAGAATATTAAGTATATCGAAACTCGATTTGTTTGTAATAAAAGTTGTTTGTGCATTAATATCTTGAAGTGTTTGAAATTGGTTGATCACTTGAAAGAAGTTAAATGTAACTACTAGACTGTAATTAAAGAAATTATTCATGCACTTCATATGTTGAGTCACATTGCATTCACTACTATACAATTGGTGGGACAAGTGTATAATAGTGGTGGTAGACATAACCGGTATATCATGTAAGTGGCGAGTAGGAGCCGGTAAGAACTACTTAAATTGATGGCTAGTAGGAGCCTGTAATAACTACAAGTTTTTGATGGCTAGTAGGAGCCTGTAATAACTACAAGTTTTTGATGGCTAGTAGGAGCCTGTAATAACTACAAGTTTTTGATGGCTAGTAGGAGCCTGTAATAACTACAAGTTTTGATGGCGTATAGGAGCCGGTAAGATCTATAAAATTGTTTTTAAAAGTTGTGGCTGTAATTGGCCTGAATACCCAACCCCGAATGAAGGGCGTAAATTCATTCAACATATGATTCCCGGAAAGTCATATGTCTTGTATGCTCACGTGGATGTTGCATTTCATATGTTTGAATAATAAACTTGATTGAAATTTTCTTTGAGTATGAATTTTGGGATTTACTCACTAAGCCCATAAGCTTACACCCCTATAGATATTTGTATTCTCAGGAAACCATATTTTTGCCCGAGGCCTTCCCGTATCCGTATACATTTTATGTTGAAGCTTTTGGAGGAAATCTACTCGAAGACTTAGATTAGAATTCCTTTGAAATCTTTGATTAGTATTTTGAATGTTATGAAGTTTATCTCGATCCTTGGAATTAGCGGGGGTATGCCCCTAAGAAATTATGTAACAGACCTTTGGTTATTTATGATATGATATACTTTATTTCTGGATTCTTGTATGTTTATCTTTACTTGCTTAAACTATGCTTCCCAAAAGCGTCTCCTATTACTGTGTTAGACGCCTTACATATAATACTAAGGCTTTCGCATGACTAAGGTAGCCATTCTTAAGCCTTGATATTATATGTGGCGGACTGCCACGTTTAGGGTACCCTTCGGGGCGTGACAGTTTAAGTTGGTATCAGAGCAACAAGTTTATAGAAATAAAGGTAATAGGAATAAATCTAGAATAGAAAAAGATAGATATTTACGAAAGGACTTAGATAGAAATAGACGAGTCTAGAAATTCTCAAAAAGGAGAATTTATGACCTCCTTGTCCTTTAAAGTTTACTCTTGGAGAAGTTAGAGTTAAGGCCAATGTTTGAATTTAAGAAATGAAGAAACCCTTGTGGATTACGAAAAAGTAGGAACCCCTGTAAGGAGTTTTCCCTATTAGACAGACTTAGAAGTTTCTTACGATATGGAATGTCTTACGTACCATTACAACCCCTATGCTCCAAAAAGCTACGTTCTTTTTCCAATGTTAGTTTTCCCGATTTTCGAGTTTTGAATTCCATAGGACGATTATATACCTAAGCCCACAATGAGCCAGTAGATCATGGACGAAATAAGGATATTTCCAACCAACGTAAAGCCAGTCAAGATTTCAAATGACCTGATGAGAATATTCCGAATCGAAGACAATCTCGTGTAAGAAACCTGATCAAGAAAGAAGTGACGGAAGTATCCAATGAGAAGCATGCAGCGCAGACGAAGTTTGATCAATGGGAGCCAAGCAAGTCCAGAAATCAACCTTCCCGCAAAGGAAAAAGAATGATGGACCGAAGCAACTTGAAGCTGTTCGTAACTAAGATGGCTAAGGACGACTTGAAGAAAAGATCAAAGAAAGAAGGAAGGATCCACATGAGCAATCCCACGTGTCCAACAAGAATTTTGTAACCAGATTGACTTAGGATATAGGATCGATTAGTAGTTCAATTTATGTTTTCGGAAAAGTGTTTAATATTTGTTGTATTTTGAATTTCTTTTACCTTGATTTCTTTATAAGATTTTATTCCCTTCTATACTTTTTAATTAAATATTTGGTTTAAACAAATTTCATCTCTTGATTTATTGATTAAATTTCTCTTGTGTGATATTTCCCTTTTATGTTTATCTTTAAAATTTCCGCAATTTCCGTACTTAGTATGTAAAAGACTTAATAATCTAGTATTTACGTAAACGATAAAACAGCCGACCTAGAAGGGGACGACCAAGGATGAGGCAGGCATCAAATAACCCGCCTGAAGAAGTTAACCAACCAGAAGTGCCCTGGCTCCTGCCCCAGACCAGCAAGGCAATCTCCAAGCCACTCTGGGTCAATTAACACAGCTTCTTAATGTGTTAGTTCAACAACAACAAAGGAATATGCCACCTTCGGCACCAGCACAAGCACCACCCCAGCAAGCACCCCAAGCATCTGTACATGGACCTGCAGCACCTGATGCTCAATCACTTACAGCACCCCTGCCGCCTCCGCCACCACCTCGACCATACAGAACTTCACTCCCAGATTTTATCAAAAGTAACCGTTACTTTGACGAAGCTTTTGGGAAACCCGATGAGGCTGAAGATTGGCTCGCGCAGTAGAACGGTCTTTTGCCGCCTATGAAGTTCCTTATCATCTTCGAATAAGCTATGGTACTTATATGTTGAGGTTCAACGCCCACATCTGGTGGGAGTCCAAGAGTAGGGAATTGCCGCCACCCATCACCTGGGACATGTTTCGAAATGAGTTTCTGGAAAATTATTTTTCCAGAAGTTTAAGAGTAAGGTATAGTGCGGATTTCTTGCACATATCCCAGAAAGGAAAATCCATAGAACAGTATGAGACGGAATTTAGCCGACTCCTGCAGTATGCTCCGGATTCTTATAAATAGTGAGGAGCTGAAACGACAAGTGTTCCTGAATGGGTTAGATGAGGACTTAAGGATGCGATTAGAAGAGTTTGACATTCGCACCTTCAGAGAATTGGTTGAAAGAGCAAGAATTGTTGAAGGGGCCAAGAAAAGGAAAGCGGGACTTTGAGAAGAAAGTGCAGGTGTTTGGAAGGAAATTTCAACCAGGAACAAGCTCCAATTTCCCTTCAAAGGTTTAAACCAATTAGCACTTTAAGGGAAATTTTAGTGGACAGAAGGATAATTCCAAGATAACAGCAAATTGTTGGAAATGCAAAGGAGCGCATTACCCGAAGAGATGCCCCCTTCTCCAGAACAAGTGTTATTTCTGTGGTGACCCGAGCCATAAGATTCCGGATTGCCCAAAGAAAGCTTCTACGACTTGTTTCGTATGCAAGCAATTGGGACATTTTGCTAACGAGTGTCCCCAAAGGAATCTCCAGCAAACCGACCTGTTGGATCCTCCGGAGGACTTGCCCCGACAAGGAGTGGGAATGGAAGCGGAAGTCGCTCGGCATCATCTATGCATGGGCTGAGAATTTACAACCTTGAAGGGCAATGGGTCTGCGAGGAGGATGCCGAAGAAGGAGTAGAGTTGGCTGCCCTGGACCATGGAGAGGAGTATGACTATAGCTTGGTTACAGGTTAGCCTCAACCTTTAAAATATATGTTGTTTTGATATCTGTTGAGTATAAAGTTATGATGTATGTTGGAAATAATAGATATCTAGGAACCTTTAAACAATAAGATAGTAACACGCGCGTCTTGAACGCAGGAACCATACAAATAGGGGACCTAACCGCTTATACCCTCTTCGATACCGGCGCAACACATTCCTTTGTTGCCACTAGTGTAGCCTTGAAGACCGGTTTACCTATCACCACAATCACAACAAGTTTTCGTATAAAAACCCCCACCGGTAGTGTGGTGACTACCAAAGAAGTAATAAGGAATTGCCCCATGAAGATACAAGGCCATGAAGCAACTACCGATCTTATAGTAATAGAAATTAGCAAGTACGAAGTGATTCTCGGAATGAGTTGGTTGTCCATGGTGGAAGCAAAGGTAGATTGTAGAAATAAAAAGGTGGAATTCATGGGACAAGATGGAAGAAAGCTACATTTTTGGAGAGAATCTAAAAGTTTGGAGTTAAGTTCGTTCGAGTAATTGAAGAGGTTGAGGAAGGAGTTGAAAGTTATGTGGGAAGTACGGAGGAGGATAAGGAAAGACCCAACATTGACGACATCCCCATCGTTAATGAATTCTCTGATGTTTTTCCAGAAGAATTGCCTGGGTTACCCCCAAAACGAGAAGATCGATTTGATGCCAAAACAGAACCTATATCCAAGGCACCTACCGAATGGCACCTGTTGAGCTCAAGGAACTTAAGAAGCAATTACAAGAATTGCTTGACCAAGGATTTATTAGACCAAGTGTCTCGCCTTGGGGAGCTCCGGTATTATTCGTGAAGAAGAAAGATGGATCGATGAGGCTGTGTATTGACTATCGAGAACTCAATAAGGTCACTATCAAGAATAGGTATCCATTGCCAAGGATTGACGATCTCTTTGACCAACTACAAGGAGCAAGTGTATTCTCACGCATTGATTTGAGATCTGGATACCACCAGCTGAGGATAAAACCAGAGATGTGTCAAAGACCGCTTTTAGAACCGGTATGGACACTATGAGTTCATGGTCATGCCATTTGGATTAACTAATGCACCAGCTGCTTTCATGGACTTGATGAATCGGGTGTATAAGCCGCTCTTGGATAAATGCGTGATTGTCTTCATTGATGATATTTTGGTCTATTCTAAAACACGGGAGCAACACAAGAACATCTGAGAATGGCATTACAAACCTTAAGGGAGCACAAGTTATATGCCAAATTATCCAAGTGTGACTTTTGGTTGGACCAAATATCTTTTCTAGGACATGTTATCTCAGGGAAAGGAATATCAGTAGACCCTGAAAAGATTAAGGCCGTAATGGAATGGAAACAACCAAGGACGGTGACTGAGATTAGAAGTTTTCTTGGATTAGCTGGCTATTACAGGAAGTTTGTGCAAGATTTCTCAAAAATAGCTAAGCCACTAACTCAGTTGACCCAGAAGAATGAAAGATTCATTTGGAATGAGAAGAGGGAACAAAGTTTCCAAGAATTAAAGCAACGGTTGGTATCTGCTCCAATTTTAACCTTACCCGATCCAGAAAAGCCATATACCGTCCATAGTGATGCGTCAAGAAATGGCTTAGGATGTGTGCTTATGCAAGAAGGGAAAGTAATTGCTTATGCTTCACGGCAGTTGAGGCCGCATGAACAAAATTACCCGACGCATGATCTTGAGTTAGCCGCAGTTGTCTTCGCTCTTAAGCTTTGGAGGCACTATCTATATGGACAGAGATGCGAGATTTATACGGACCATAAGAGCCTCAAGTATTTATTCACACAAAAGGAATTGAATATGAGGCAAAGGAGATGGTTGGAGTTGATCAAAGACTATGATCTTGGAATAAATTATTGCCCTGGAAGAGTGAATGCGGTAGCAGACGCTTTGAGTCGGAAGAACCATGGAGAAGTTGCAGCCATGCTCACAACTCAAAAAGAACTTATAAAGGAATTCGAGAGATTGAGCATCGAATTTGTGGGGCAAAGTGCGGAAATGGAAATTTCCCATTTGGTAATAGAGCCAACCCTGATCGATAGAATCAAAGAATCTCAACGATATGATGAAGTCATACAAAAGTTGAAAAGTGAGATACAGGGGGGAAGGTATGACGATTTTGAGATAGATGAGGAAGATATAGTAAGAATGAAAGGGAGATTATGTGTACCAAATGATGAGGAGATGAAAAAGGAAATAATGGATGAGGCGCATAACTCGGGATATACCATGCACCCCGGTGGTACCAAGATGTACCAAGACCTTAAGAGTCGCTTTTGGTGGAATGGTATGAAAAGGGATGTAGCTGAATTCGTAATGAAGTGTCCCATATGTCAACAAGTAAAGATTGAACACCAAAGGCCAGGAGGACTTTTGAAACCATTGGCCATACCAGAATGGAAATGGGACCAAATTACCATGGATTTCGTATGTGGATTGCCCCGAACATCAGCCGGATACGATGCCATATAGGTAATTGTGGATCGACTTACCAAGTCTGCACACTTCATCCCCATCAACATGACCTACTGTCACGCCCCGTAGGGTATCCTAAACATAACAGCCCGCCACATACTAAGTAAGACTCTCGAGTTCCTTACCCGGGGCCTTCGGGAGTCTTAAGTAGATGTAAAGCGTTCCTTTACGACAATAGAATACTTCAACAAATGGAGTTAAACAGTTTAACGAGGTATTCATTAGCCATAGATAATAAATCAAAACGCATAATTTAAAGTTTACAAGATCTAAGGGGCATTTCCCCGCAAAAGAATAACAGTCTATTACAGTCATCTAGAGTCTTTAGTTTCCAATAGAAGTCTATACAAAAAGGAATGGATTAAACTTCTATGGGAAACTCCTATCTTTGGTACTGTGCTGTGGCTTGTCTTGGCCTAAGCCATATAAAATCATGCTGCAAAAGATAGAAACTATGGGGGCGTAAGCTAACTAGCTTAGTGAGTAAGAACTTCCATAACACAATTAAGTACAATTCATTCCAAACAAGTGATTATTCAAGCAAGTGTATGCATCAAACAAATGAGTTCAACAAACATATGACCAACTGGAAATCATATGTGGATGGACTTGTGCCCTCAATCCCGGGTTAGCAGATTAACGAATCCTGCGGTACGACGCCGTTTAAGCTCACGGTCAACTGAACAATAACTCGTTTTATGGATCACGATTAACCAACAAATTCATTTTATGGATCACGATTAACCAACATATTCGTTTTATGGATCACGAAAAACCAACCAATGCAAATGCTCCAACCCCATCGTGATATGAATGGATTCAATTTACGTTTGGAATCGAATATTCATTAATTCAATTCTTTCAAGTGACCAACAAGTATTCACAGACATTCATCACAAGGTACTAGCTAATCAGTCAATAGTTTAACACCCGGTTTCGATATTCCTTAGGCTCCATTTCACATAACAACAGTAGACAACATATATAACTCCCATATACCCCATCATGCATATACAATTTCTTTTATCCTTGCCTACATCACTAGTGCCACTATATTACAATCACATTCATTAATTGAGATTGGAAGTAAAACTCACTCGGCCATTGGACGCCAATCTTCCTAGTAGTAATAGTCGGAAGGTAGAGTGTCGTCCTGCTCGGGATCACCTACCAAGCAAGAATAATCCTAATGAGACTCTCATTATGTAACTAAATCAAGCTATACATCTAAACTATATGAATTCGGATTTCTCGCTATTTGCGGAAGTTCCGACTTAAAACGGCCATAACTTGGTCATTTTAACTCGGAATTTCGCAAATTTTATATCGATCTCTATCTACTTTGAAAGATCTATCTATTTCTAATATTAAATCCAAATTTTGAAAATAATAAGGTCACGGAACAGTGGGATCAGATCTGTTCCGCAATTGATCCAATCTCGAAAATTTGCTTTGCTTTTGATAAAAAGTGTTCCTAGATGATGATTCATGCATGAATGATATGGGAATGAATTTCTAATATAAATGCCATGTGATGGACTTAATATATACATGGTCATAATAACTTTTGTGATAATAACTCATATGAACTCTTAAGTGTTGGGGAAATTCTCATAAAGACTAATTCTAGGAAGCTATTTTTCCACATTATACTCCTTAGGGTTTCTTTGGCTTTTAATCTTGCAATCCACTTATTATTTAACTAAAAATAAGTTCTCAAAGTCTATATTAATCATGGCCTCCATTCATGCATAAAAATTCCCATTTTTCATTTGGTAAACATGTCTTTGAACTAGCCTTTTGTAAAAATCCGAATTTTCTAAATTTCCTTTTCTTGCATTTTTCTTAAGGAAAAACTTGTCTAATGCATTAAAAATTGAATCTCCAATGGGTATATTATCTAAGGACTTCATTTAGCTTATAAAACATCCAATTTAGACTTAAATACTAAGTGTTTACATGGGCATTACCCAAAATTACGAATTTTGACTACACCTCCAAAGTCAATATTTTCCTTCTAACTTCACTTCTTGTTTTCTTATTTTTATTATGCCTAAACTCATCTAAACTCATGAAAATAATTCCTTCAACATGTCTATTACACATACCCTTCATTTTTCTTATGAAATATAAGTTTAAAAATGATTTTGGTGGTTTTCAAGGTAGGGTTTCAATTTCATCCGAATTTTCAACCTTTCATATTTGACAAAGTCCTTCCTTTTTCAATGTTCTTGCCTTCCATATATGATTATCCACTATCTAGCATCTCTATACATATACAAGACTACATTTTTATGATCATCAATGCATGGAAGCAAAAATATCTCTATGATCATACATGTAAATGACAATGTGGGTATCTAAACTTTAGATCTACTAAGTATGATGCATAAATCATGGATCTCATGGCATGAACAACAATATATTTGCAAGATCACTACTTTACATGCATGAACATTATGAGATCTTAACAAAAACACATCTAAAC
The DNA here is from genome assembly GCA_024138025.1 of Combretum micranthum. NCBI lineage: Eukaryota > Viridiplantae > Streptophyta > Magnoliopsida > Myrtales > Combretaceae > Combretum > Combretum micranthum. The sequence continues at coordinate 344,650 of JAMXBD010000967.1, read as the reverse complement.
ACTAGATCCATGTCTTGTGATGGCTTGATATTCTTGTTCATGTGTTTTCATGTCCCTAGCATGAGCTCATTGGGATTAAATGAGAAAACACACAAGATATAGCTTTGCCATTACAAGATTAGGAAGAAACAAAGCTTAAATCAACATACCAATGGAGTCTTGAAGTGAAAAAGAGAAGGAACAAAGTTGGAAATGAGAGGGAATGGGGGAAAGGGGCTCACGGCAACCTTAGAGAGAAAGGAGAGGGTTTTGCTCTTTTACCAATTTGAAATAAGAAGAAAATGAAGAGAGAGAGAGAATATTTAGTATATATATTAAGTGTATTAGGGTTTAGTTAATAAAAATATAGTAAAAATAATTACATTGAGAGGGAAACTAGGGGGGGGGGGGGGGGGGGGGGGCGCCGGCCAACATTATGTGTGTGTGTGTGTGTGTGTGTTTAAAAATTTGATATTTGTAATTTAGTAAATGAAAATGTAATAAATGTAATAATTATTTAAGAGACAAATTTTCTTGGAAAAGAAAATTGAAATGAGTAGTTGTAAGGATGTAAGAATAGGGTATGGGTAGTGTGTAGTGTAGGTTGTACTTGTGAATAGTAGACAAGACATCTACTTTACCGGTTGTTCCGAAAACACGGGAAAAGCTATAACTGTAATTTTTATAGCTTGGAAAATTATGAAATTGATATTTTTGGAATCCTTATAAAATTACGGTTCTAATGAATATTCCGGAATATTTTTCTATATCCGTGGTCCAGGCACGCTTTTCCGTAATTGGGCTCGAGAAGGCCCGGAATTGAAAAATTCCCGAATTTAAAACTTTCAAAGGTTTGAAATGTACTTTGGAACAATAATTTAAATTCATTTACTTTATAATATTTATTTTACTATGAAACCGAAGGAAAGCCGGATTTAGGGTTCCTAGGCTTCACTCACAAGACTCAACCTGATCGGATTAGGGTTTCGATTCCAACTCCCGAGGTTTCCTAGCTACTGAGAATACCGGGGTTTACACCTACTCAATGGAAAAGTTAGCTCGGCTATATGTAAGGGAGATTGTGAGACTACATGGAGTTCCAGCAGGAATTGTATCGGATCGAGATCCTCGATTCGTGTCAAAGTTCTGGACAAGCCTTTAGAAGTGTATGGGGACCAAGTTATAGTTCAGTACAGCTTATCATCCGCAAACTGATGGACAATCAGAGCGAACTATCCAGACTTTGGAAGACATGTTAAGAGCTTGTGTTATGGAATTCAAAGGAAGTTTGGAAGTACACCTACCTTTGGTAGAGTTTGCTTACAACAACAGCTATCATTCAACAATTAAGATGCCACCATACGAAGCTTTATATGGAAGAAGGTGTAGATCGCCTCTATTTTGGGATGATGTGGAAAAGTTAACAATTGGACCAGATCTCATCCAAGACGCCTCAGATAAAGTCAGGATTATTCAACAAAGGATGAAAGAGGCCCAAGATAGACAGAAAAGTTGGGCGGATAAAAAACGGATCCTTGAGTTTAACGTTGGTGATCATGTGTATCTAAAGTGAATCCGATAAAGAGTATCCATCGTGTACGAGCTCGAGGAAGCTAAGCCCAAGGTATATCGGACCTTTCGAAATCCTCGAACGGGTAGGAGATTTGGCTTATCGCTTGGCATTACCACCAAACCTGTCGGGAGTACATAATGTCTTCCATGTCTCAGTGCTAAGAAAGCATATCCCCGACCCTGATCGGATTGTGGAGCTTGAACCAGTCAGGCTGAAAGAAAACTTGACTTATGAGAGCACCCAGTTCAAATTCTGGATCAAAAGGTTCAAAAGCTGAGAAACAAGGAAATCCGATATGTCAAGGTGTTATGGAGGAATCATTCGCGAGAAGAGGCTACTTGGGAAGCCGAGGATGAGATCCGAAAGAAATATCCAAATCTCTTTGAAGAATCAGGAATTTCGCAAATTTCAAGTTTTGAGGACAAAACTTTCTTTAAGGGGGTAGGTTGTAAATCCCCGAAATTTTCGATCCAAATTAAAGACCTAAACCCTAAACGGAAGTCAAACGGATTCTTAGGTCAAACAAAACCCTAGTTTACCGTAACCGTTTAACTCCGGCATTGCCGTTTTCTCAAGCCCTAGAAAACGAAGTTGGAAAAATTAGCTCGAATAGTTCGTAATAACCATAGGTTTTATAAAAGTTTCAGTTTCGCGAATTCGGATGTCCTTCGAACCCGAACGGACACAGTTCTTGAAAAATGTCCGGAAGCCCGGAATACTAAAAATATTCCGAATATACCATTAGACTCGTAAAAATATAAGATTTCCAAAAATATCAATTTCGTAATTTTTCGATAGCTAAAAATATCAGATATCGCTTTTATACGCGTATTTTCTTACTACCGGTATTTAATTGTCATGTCTACTTTTACATTACACTATTTTCTACTATTCTACACTATTCATCTATCTCTACTTTTTCTTACAACCTATTCTTACAAGCCATACACCTATTTCTTACACATTTTCATTTCCAATACAATTTCACATCTTTCATTTCTTACTTTAATTAATCAAAAGACAAAAAAATTAATTTTTCTTCCCCATACCCCCAAAATAGCGCCGGCCCTCTCTCTCTATGCTAAATTGTTTTATTTTTCAATTATTTAATTAACACAAATTATCTCCCACATTTTCCTATAAATACCCCCTCATACCTTCACTTCTTTCACACACTTCTATACTAAAGTTACTCTCTCAAAATCTCTCTCAAATTCTCAAGAGTTCTTCAAGAAGTCCTCTTAGTTTAGCTTCTTTAGGTAAGAAATTTCTCAAGAATTCTTCATGTTCATCTACTTAGTATGAGCTTAGTGTATGTTTTCTAAAACCATGAAGGTTAAGAAAGCAACATTAGATTCATACTTTGTTTTTGTTCATAATCAATTCTTTATGTTCCTTTATGTTTCTCTATATTTCCTTATGTTTATTACTATCTAATATATCTATATAGCTATATATACTATTTAGAGCATATAAGCTCATGTCTTGCAATTTATTTACCTTTCATGCAATTTATTTATTCATGCAATTTATTTAATTTCAAGTTGATTTTAAGACTAGTCATTCTAGTCTTAGACTTGTCCTCATCAAGTCAAAACAATTTCTCATTCTTTTCTTTTTCGGGACTAGTCTTTTCTTAGTCCCGGGGTACCTTGATGAAGCTAAGGTCCCAATACTTGATTTACTTTATTATTTACTTAAGCTTTCAAGTTATTATTTTACATTTCTATAGCTTATGATTCATATTCATGCATGAACATAATGTTTTTGTCTCAACAAAAATAAATAAGAAAAGTGTTTTCTTGAATTAAAGATTCTTTTAAAAGAAATAAATATGGAAAATGGATTTCTTAAAAACCCATGAACATGTATGGGAATGATTTTCTTACATAAACAAAAGGTTTTATGAAAACTTATCTTTTATCAAGAAGTAGAAATTCTTTTGAAACATTACAAGAAATAAAAATGTCATTTTGCTACTTTTGAAATCCAAGTTTAGAAAACAAAACCACACTTTAGGAAATTAAAGTAATTAAAGAGATTTCATTTAGAAATAGAATATTCATCTTAATGAAGATCTTTCAAAAGTAAAATAGAATCTCAAGTTCAAAGTCTTTTAAAACCTTACTTTTTAAGTTGAGACAACTTCATTTACTTCATACATTTGTTATGAGTCATTACAAATATATATATACCTTTCAAAAGTTTACAAAATAATTGAAATTTATCTTTTCAAAATGAGCTTTGTTTACAAGAAGGAAAACAAGTGTTTACAAATTCGTGGCAAATCTGATCGCTACCTTTTCGGAACCCAAACGACTTAGTTTTATGGAAATAAGCTTAGAAATGCGTAGATCTTTTCGAGTAGGTAGAAAACGATATATTATACGCGAAATTCCGAGTTAAAATGAGCAAGTTATGGCCATTTTAAGTTGGAATTTCCCTTTATACGATTTTACTACGATTTTAAGAAAAGATTAGAATCTTCAAGGATAGAATTTATGAAATACTCATTTTGGGTATTCTTCTTGATTAGATAATCACGAGGAGGATTGTTCGTATCCCGAGGATTACTACGATTAAGTGGAATTTCCGAACGACCCATCCAATTCAAGAACGGTGTCATCATGGCCGAGTGAGTTATTCCCGTTATTTTCATACTCTTGATTGTGCTTGTAAATTAGTTGCACTAGAATTTAAGAAAAATAAAAAGGAAGTGTATGATAATATGTTGAAAGAATACTAAGTATATCGAAACTCGATTTGTTTGTAATAAAGTTGTATGTGCATTAATATCTTGAATTGTTTGAAATTGGTTGATCACTTGAAAGAAGTTAAATGTAACTACTAGACTTTAATTAAAGAAATTATTCATGCACTTCATATGTTGAGTCACATTGCATTCACTACTATACAATTGGTGGGACAAGTGTATAATAGTGGTGGTAGACATAACCGGTATATCATGTAAGTGGCGAGTAGGAGCCGGTAAGAACTACTTAAATTGATGGCTAGTAGGAGCCTGTAATAACTACAAGTTTTTGTGGCTAGTAGGAGCCTGTAATAACTACAATTTTTGATGGCGTATAGGAGCCGGTAAGATCTATAAAAGTGTTTTTAAAAGTTGTGGCTGTAATTGGCCTGAATACCCAACCCCGAATGAAGGGCGTAAATTCATTCAACATATGATTCCCGGAAAGTCATATGTCTTGTATGCTCACGTGGTTGTTGCATTTCATATGTTTGAATAATAAACTTGATTGATAAATTTCTTGAGTATGAATTTTGGGATTTACTCACTAAGCCATAAGCTTACACCCCTATAGATATTTGTATTCTCAGGAACACCTATTTTTGAGCCCGTCTTCCGTATCCGTATACGTTTTATGTTGAAGCTTTTGGAGGAAATCTACTCGAAGACTTAGATTAGAATTCCTTTGAAATCTTTTGTATATTTTGATGTTATGAAGTTTATCTCGATCCTTGGAATTAGCGGGGGTATGCCCCTAAGAATTATGTAACAGACCTTTGGTTATTTATGATATGATATACTTTATTTCTGATTCTTGTATGTTTATCTTTACTTGCTTAAACTATGCTTCCCAAAAGCGTCTCCTATTACCGTGTTAGACGCCTTACATATAATACTAAGGCTTTCGCATGACTAAGGTAGCCATTCTTAAGCCTTGATATTATATGTGGCGGACTGCCACGTTTATGGTACCCTTCGGGGCGTGACAAACCTTCCTACATAAGTTTTCTCAACCCTTCATCCACAAGTTATTTAAAACCTTCCTTCATAAGTTATTTTGACTCCTATAAATAATGGATAAACCAACAAAGCAAGTCCCTCTCTTCCAAAAACTTAAACCGTGAAACACACACATACACTAGTAAATTTACAACTTAAATTCTTCTAACACCATATGTGTAAATCCCCGAAATTTTTGGATTCGAATTATAGTTTAAACCCTAATAGGAATTCAACCGGATTTTCCAGGGTCAACAAAACCCTAGTTTATCGTAATCGCTTAAGTTCGGCATTGCCGTTTTCTCTAGCTCTAGAAAACGAAATGAAAATAATTAGCTATAATGGTTCGTAATAGCTATAGGTTGTATAAAAATATCAGTTTTGCAAAATTCGAGTGTCCTTAGAACCCGATCGAACACAGTTCTCGAAAAACGTGTCCTAGAGCTTGGAATAGGAAAAATATTCCGAATATACCGTTAGACTCGTAAAAATATAAGATTTTCAAAAATATCAATTTCATAATTTTTCTGTAGCTAAAAATATCAGATATTGTATTTATACGATTATTTTTTTACTATCGGCATTTAATTATCATGTCTACTTTTACATACTCTATTTTCTACTATTCTACACTATTGTCACGCCCCAAAATAGGGCCTAGTAGTATCATCCTATAGTCATCATACAACGTGTGCACCCACAATATGAGAACCGTCTTGCAAGTCAGATATTACAAGACTCTATTTTATAATTGTTACATGTAATGTAGTCATACCAATATATTATATAAATACTAAGGATTCTGATTTTCCTTAGTTTGCCAGAACCGCAGAGAATCGGTATCCCCTACCAAGTAGTGAAATTGAGATTAAACCTATAAAATACAAGATCTTAATCAATTATACCATTTATCTAAGTTGTCCTTTGAGACCAATATAATCTATGAAACTATCTTCAGCAAGGTCTTTTGATGTAGCACTCTTCACTCATGCTTAACCCAATCCCAGCTAACGTTATACCTGCACAAAGACTGTTGGAGGGTGAGCAAAACCACACGCTCAGTGAGATGACCTGACCAAACCACATATCAAACAATGGAAATCAAGTTTACTTAGCAAGCATATGTAATGCCACAATCAAGCATATGAACAAATACAAGCCTGGAGAATCCGGAGTCCAAAGCAGGATGGAGATTTACCCCTCTCATCAGGGTTGAAGGAACCAGTAGTACATAGTCTATCCAGAAGAAGCCAAGCATACAAGGGAATCTTACGATTTCTCGTATTAGGGTTATCCCTTTTAATATGATAGCTTAACAAACCATCCCTTGTACATACCTTTAGCAACTCCCTAAGCATTAGTCATCCAATCAATACCATAAGCGGCGTCCTTCATTTACCACTTAGTTCTTATGGTACTAACAGATCAAAGGTAACCTTGCGTTGATCTACTAGCCTTTAGCCTAGGTCAACCAAGCATTATCAGAGTCCCGGATGGCCAACACGTAATAGACTACTACGCTTTTAGAGATGCAAATATGCAATATATGCGATGCATGCCCATTTCATTTTATGGTACCAATAGTTTTTAGTCAGGTTCAGGGCGATAATACAATTACAGACAAACATCAACATGCTCCATACAATTGTCATCATACAAAGAAATTGTTAATTATAATAAGATGTTTTGGCAATCATACATACACCAAGCAGCATGCAATTTACCCAACCCACATGTAATTCAGTTTGATATGTTATTATCAATGCAACTAACTACAAGCACAAACAATATGATAAGGTCAAAGTCCCTCACCTGCGGTCCTCGCTATATTGCTGTATTAAGCTACTGGTAGTCCGAGAACCGATTTATATTCCTATGGAATGAAATAACAGATATTTATTATTTTACTAATCTATTTTTCTATTAGTTCCGAAGATAAGATATCTGAAATATCATATTCACCGGATTAGTTTTGGTATAACTTATACTATTATTTACACTAATTCTAATATTAGACATATTTTAGAAATTACGTACTCCTTTCTTTTTATAGTCTTACTTACCATATTAATCTAAGCTGAGTTAATTGGAAACTAATCGCCTAATTCAATTACTAAATCTATTTTAATTAATTACCAAAAATCATATATTTTATTTATATAATATACTAATCTTAGTATTAGTGATACTCATAAAAGTAGTAGTAATACTAGTATCAAAGATAATGGTGATTATATTAGTTTTAATATTACTACTAATAGTAACAACAATTTTAATTACAAAAACAAATTTAATAGTTTTGGTAACCAAAATCAATAATACTAATATTGGTAATATCAATAGGCTTAATAATGATTTTAATATTACTACTAACAACATTAGTGATATTAGTAATAGATCAACAATATTCGTAATATAAGCAATAATATTGCTTGAGAAAATAAACTTTAATAATAAAATCAATATCAAAATATTTATTCATTTATTTATTTATTTATTTTTATATATCATTTCATTAAAAACATAAGTAGTTTAAGTTATATTTCTATTATTTTTAGCTAAAACATAAATTACGGAATATTTATTATTATATTCATTTATTTAGATTAATTAAATTAATTTATCAGTTATTATTATTATTATTATTTTTATTTATTTATTATTTTTTTTTTCATTTGCAAGGGTACAGGGACGTTTTGTCCCAGATTCTTTCCTTTTTTTTTTCAGTATTATATGATTATTATATATATACCTATATATATATATATAGTTCTCGGAGGAGACTTCATCCAGGGGACGTCATTTACGTCCCCCCAATTTTGGGTATTCAAATATTTTTTTTTAATTATTAATTTCATAATAAAAAAAATTCGTAATAGATAAAATATTAATTTTTAACACTTTTTACATTACTAAAACATATACTTATAATCGATATCTTACATAACTCATACTAATAAAACAAATGTCAAAATTAATTAAAAAATTTAGTAATATTCCATAATTAATAAATATAATAATATTAATTAATTTATCTAACCAAAATTAATAAAATATTTTTCTATATTTTCAATAATGCTAAAGTATCTACTTATACATATAATAACATATTACATCCTAATATGTCCATAATCTTAGTTTATAAGAAGAAAATGATACAACTAAGGGTTTTTATAAATTTTACCTTTTTGATCCGAGTTTGGGTGTTCTAAACTCCCTTCCAACACTAGTTTCGGACCTTAAACTCTTGTTTCCAAGCTTTTGAAGTTTGTTGATGGAGTTTTGATTTTGTTCTTGTATGTTGGGTTTATGGAATGAGTTTGGGTTTGTTTTGTTGTTATTTTAGTTGTAGATTCAAGTGGTTTTAAGGCTAGAGAATATGGGTTTTAATCTCTTTGTTGGTTGATTCATTAGGAGGTTTTTACAGAGGAAGAAGATGATGAAAAAAAAGGAGAAGGTAGCTTGTTTTGGGGACGTGAGTTTGCTCCAGATTTCTCCTCCTTCTTATATTGTTTCAACAAGTTATTTGCTGCATTTATTGGGTTATCAAGCTGGCTCCATTTGATTGGGGTATGTGTGTTTTGTTGTCTTTCATTGTGCATTATTTGTGCAAGTTGAAGAAGGATTTCGGCTCACCAAAAACAAGAAGATCCCAGCCCTTCCCTCTTCGTGGAACGTCTCCAGCAAGTGGCAAATGCATATATATTAATTATATATTAGTTAGTTGATAATTATTTTAGGTTTAGGATATATATAAATAAAATATAAATAAGATAATGAATTTATCAGCGTATAAGGAGGGAATAAAAATATAAATTTGTGAAAAAATCAATTTTGTGGTTTAAGTGATACGTATATTAAATACTAATTTATAATATTTTTAAATGAGAAGTTCCATATTCGCGTTATTAAATATTCTAAATAATATAGTATACATAGAATTTCTAGTAAAGGTTTGCATATATATGTTTGAATTTTTGCTTTTTGTTGGAACTTAACCGCTCGTCCAGGGAGATTCCAATTTGAAAGCAAATTGGTACGTAAGACAAAATCAAAACAAAGGAAAAAAATGCAAGTTAGTTAGGATGTATGGAATTATAAAAATAAAAAGAAGATGATAAATTTATAACTAACAAATAGTAAGGAGTGAGAAAAAATATAAATTTTATGAAAAAATTAATTTTACGGGTTTAAGTCATACGTATGTTAAATACTGATTCGAATATTTTTAAATGAAAATTTCCATATCTCTCCTTATTAAATATTATGAATACTATGGCATATAAAAATTTCTATTCAAGATATCTATATATGTGTTTTGAATTTTCGCTTTTTCTTTGAACTTAACCGTGTCCAGAGAAGGAATTGAAATTGAAAACCAAATGAGTTACGTAAAACGTAACTAAACAAAACAAAGAAAAAAAAATGCAAATCAGCTGATATATGACAATATATAAATAAAAAAGAAGATGATAAATTTATAACCAATAAATATGTAAGGAGTTGGAAAAATATAAATTATTGAAAAAAAAATTAATTTTGTGGATCTAAATGACACGTATGATAAATACTAATTTGATAATATTTTTGATAAAAAATTATATATTAACGATATTAAATATTCTGAATATGATAGTATATATAGAATCTTCGGTTTAATACTTTTTACTTTTCTGTTTTTATACCTGCTATCGTAAATTATATTTTATTTATTTAAAAGTTTCGTTTCATGTATTTTGATAAATTAATAATTATATTACCCTTAATTCGACTTTTTATAAATCTTTAAGATTGAAATTACATATGAAATCATTCTATTATAAATTTATTCTAGACTTTTTATTAGATTAAAATTTAATTTTAATTTTATATTTGTTACTCGGTTCTTTTACTAATTATAAAATTATTGATTATATCAGACTTTTAGTTTTTATAGACTCAGAATTATTTAACTTGAATGTTTTAATATATAATATATAATATATATTTTACATTAAAACTTAAGTTCGTAAATAGTAAATTTAGTTTTTTTATTCTTTATTATGAACTTTTATAGTCTTAGTAATAAAGATTCTTATTCTAATTTGTTCAGACTTAAAAAATTAAATCGCGAAAAATTTGAGTGATTTATGATATTTTATTATAGTTCATTTTGATTCTACATTTTTTTATAAATTTATTATAACCGGGTTATGTAAAATCAAGGGATTACAACTATTCATCTATCTCTACTTTTTCTTACAACCTACTCTTACAACCCATACATCTATTTCTTACACATTTTCATTTCCAATACAACTTCACATATCTCATTTCTTACTTTTAATTAACAAAATAACAAAAAAATAAATTTTTCTCTCCCCATTACCCTTAGATTTGCACCGGCCACCCCTCTCTCATGCCTCAATTTGTTTTATTTTTCACTTATTTAATTAACACAATTTATCTCTCACATTTTCCTATAAATACCCCTTCACACTTCCACTTCTTTCACACTTCTTCATTACTAAAGTTACTCTCTAAAAAATTCCTCAAGAATTCTCTTCCAAGAAGCTCTCTTTAGTTCATCTCCTTTAGGTATTATTTCTTCAAGAATCTCCTATGTTCATCTACTTAGTATGAACTTAGTGTGTGTTTTCTAAAACCATGAAAGTTAAGAAAGCAACAATAGGTTCATATTTGTTTTTGTTCATAATCTAAACTCCTTTATGTTTCTTTTATGTTCATAATTATCTAATCTATCTATATGGCTATATATATTATTTAGAGCATATAAGCTCATTGTCTTGCAATTTATTTACCTTTCTTACACTTTATTGCAATTTATTTAAAGTTGTTTTTAAGACTAGTCTTTCTAGTCTTAGACTTGTCCTCATCAAGTCAAAATAATTTCTTTTCTTTTAGGGACTAGTTTTTTCTTAGTCTCGGGATACCTTGATGAAGTTAAGGTCCCAATACTTGATTTATTCCTTTAATTGCTTATTCTTTCAAGTTATTATGTTTCTTTACATTTCCATAATTTTATGATTTATATTCATGCATGAACATAATGATTTTTGTCTCAATAAAAATAAAGGAGGAAATGTTTTCTTAAACTAAAGATTCTTTTCTAAGAAATAAATGAAGAGATTAAGTTTCTTAAAAACTCATAAACATGCCTAGAAATGATTTTTCTTAAATAAACAAAAGGTTTTATAAAAGCTTATTTTTCATCAAGTAATAGAAATTCTTTTGGAATGATCACAAGAAACAAAAATATTCTTTTATGAAATTGATTATTACTTTTAAAAGTTGTTGGAATCTAAGCTTAGAAAAATTAAAATTATTCTTTAGAAATTTAGGACAATTACAAGAAATTAAATTTAGAAAAAGAAACACTCAATTCAAGTAACTCAAAATCTTTACAAAGTAAAATGAATATTTCAAAAAAATTCTCAAGTTCAAAATCATTCAAGACTTTACTTTTTCATAAATTGAGACAACTTCATTTACTTCATACATTTGTTATGGGTCATTACATATCTGTATATACCTTTCAAAAGCTTATAAAATATTTGGAAAACCTATCTCTTCAAGTGAACTTTATTTAAAAGGAGGAACTCAAGTTTTTGCAAATTCGTGGAGAATCTATCGTTGCTTTTTTGGAACCCAGATGAATTAGTTTGTTGAAAATAAGTTTAGAAATGGGTATATCTTTTCGAGTAGGTAGAAAACGATATATTATTTGCGAAATTCCGAGTTAAAATGAGCAAGTTATGACCATTTTAAGTTGGAATTTCCTCTTATACGATTACCGAGATTTTAAGAAAGTTTAGAATCTTCAAGAATAGAACTTCATGAAATACTCATTTGGGTATTCTCTTGATTAGATAATCTCAAGAGGATTGTTCATACCCGAAGATTACTACAATTAGTGGAAATCCTGAACGACTCATCCATTTCAAGAAAGGTGTCATCATGGTTGAGTGAGTTTATTCCCCGTTATTTTTCATACTTATGATTGTGCTTGTAAAATTAGTTGCACTAGAATTTAGACAAAATCAAATGGAAGTGTTATGATAACATGTTGAAAGAATATAAGTATACCAAAACTTGATTTGTTTGTAATTTGTACATTACTATCTTGAAGTGTTTGAAATTGGTTGCTCACTTGAAAGAAGATAAATATAACTACTAGACTTTAATTAAGAAATTATGCATGCACTTCATATGTTGAGTCACATTTCATTCACTACCATACAATTGGTGGGACAAGTGTATAATAGTGGTGGTAGACATAACCGGTATATCATGTAAGTGGCGAGTAGGAGCCAGTAAGAACTACGTAAATTAGTGGCTAGTAGGAGCCTGTAATAATTACAAGTTTTTGATGGCGTATAGGAGCCGGTAAGATCTATAAAAGTGTTTTAAAAGTTGTGGGTGTAATTGGCTTAAATACCCAACCCTGAATGAAGGGCGTAATTCATTTAACATATGATTTCCGGAAAGTCATATGTCTTGTATGCTCACGTGGTTGTTGCATTCCATATGTTTGAATAATAAACTTGGTTGATAATTTACTTTGAGTATGAATTTTGGGATTTACTCACTAAGCCCATAAGCTTACACCCCTATAGGTATTTGTATTCTCAGGAACACTTATTTTTGTGCCCAGGGCCTCCCCATATCCGTGTAAGTTTTCCATTGAAGCTTTTGGAGGAAATCTACTTGAAGGCTTAGATTAGAATTCCTTTGAAATCTTTAATGTAGTTTTTGAATGTTGTAAAGACTATTACGATCCTTGAATTAGCAGGGGTATGCCCCTAAGAAATCATGTAATAGATCTTGGGTTATTAATGATATAATATATTTTATTTTGGATTCTTGTATGTTCATCTTTACTTGCTTAAACTATCTCCCAAAATGTCTCCTATTACCGTGCAGACGCCTTACATGTAATACTAAGGCTTTCGCATGACTAAGTAGTCATTCTTAAGTTTTGATATTATATGTGGCGGAGTGCCACATTTAGGGTACCCTTCAGGGCATGACAATATGCCCCTATCTTGAATTTCCATCAAAAAAAAAAAAAATACAAACTAATCAAAGCTTTATCTTCTCTCTTGCAACTTCAACCAAAATTAACATCAACAACTCAACAATCAACAAGACAAGGGTCTTGGTTTATATAGGAAGGAGAATTTATCATTTTCCTCTCTAGGCCATCAAGGTAATGTCTAACCCATTTTATAACTTACATCTTGTTTATGTATAGAAATTTGGAAAATGAAAGCATAGGGTTATCATAGAAATTCTCCATGTATAATCTCTTCAAATTTGTTGGTAGTAACATGAATAAGAATAGCATGTGATGTCAATTTAACTAAGTTAATACTATATCTAGTAAAGAAAACTATGAAGAAATTAAACTTAGGCTTTAAAAAACCCTAGCCCTAATTTTCTATCACTGTAAGATTGTGACTCTAAAAACCTATTTCATGATTTAATTTAGTTCAAAGAAATTAGTAAAATATGTTTATAATGCTCTCTAGATAATAAAACTCAACCAACATAAATCCTAAGATGTCTATAAAATATATATATATATATATATAATTAAGCGTATGATGCATGAAATTATAATAAAGAAACTTGTCATTAGGTATATTAAAAGTATGATAACAATGAAGGATTTATGAATGAGTTAGAATTAATCTTAAGAAATAAACTATAATTTGGAATACAAAATAACTTAGATGAATTAAAAGATCATTGGAACCATGTATTAATAATTGAAATTTAGATAAGATCCTCTAAATAATAGAAATTCTAACCTACATAAACAAATAGGGTTGACAAAATTAACAATAAAAGAAAATTTGTTATCACTAAAGATATTAATGACAATACAAGTTAAAAATAATAAAACTCACTACCAATGATAAAAGCTTAATAATGACAATAGGAAACAAATATATAATATATATATATATGTAATATAGGAAAGTCTTACACCAACTATAGGAATTTATAAGAGGAGGAATATAAATTAACAGGTCAATAAGTTGAGTAACTAGCATATAATAGCAAAACAAGCTTTTTAACACCTATTTATACAACAAAATAAAGTTAAAATAAGTAATATAAGCCTACTTAAAGATTTTACACTAAAAACATGAATTTAAAATTATTTAGGTCACTTTTTAGTAAGAAATAATTATCTATATGAATTTTGTAAAAAAATAATGTATTTCATAAACTTTAAAAATGACTAATTATAGGCTACTATCGGAATAGAAATAGTAAAACATTATAAACATTAGAGATTAAAAAAAAATAAAATAAAAATAAATAAGATCCTTAAAGGATGTAACAAAATTGAGTTATTAGAAAGCTTCTATAACAAATTTTAGAATTAGTAAAATCACTTAACTCACTTAATAATTTTAAAATAAGTAATTGATGTCTAAAAATAGTAGCTATGGTTAAAATATAAAACAAAGTATATAGAAAAAAAAAAGGTTGACAAACAAAGTAAACAATAATTAAGAACCTTAGTTGTTTTTACCTACATTAGAAAAAGCAAAAAATTAAATAACCTATATTGGTAAAAAACACTTCCTTGACATGTAAGTACAAATAAGATCAAAAGAAGCAAAACGAAAATAAAATTATAACATAAGTTTCATCCAAGTGATGATCAAGACACTTAAAAATGAATTTAATCACTAAAGCTTAGTAGTAGATACATAAAACAAAGCAATAGACATGAAGTAAGAATTAAAAATATAAAACTGGAATAATAGATATCATAGTATAAACATTTCGAATCCATAGTCATATAAGGAAAAATATACAAAATAAAAGAATAAACTAGAAAATAAAAAGAGTATGTCCAATAAGCTTTAAAACACCCGTTTATTTGTTAAAATCAAAGTTAAAACAAATAAAATAGATCTAGATTAAGATTATGCTATTGAAATTGGTATTTGAAATCATTTAAGACACTTTTCCTAAGAAAAATGAGTTTATACAAATTTTATAACTCGACCGAAGAAACTAAGCCCTTATGAACCTTAAAAACCATATTTAAATGACGAAATTAGGATTAAGATGATATAGGTTGAGTTTAGGAGACAAAAGGGCACAACTGTAAGCCCCGGAAAATTTCAGTAAATAATTTCAAGATGAACTTCGAAAATAAACCTTAAAAATCACTCCAAATTAAAACCGGACTTTGATTAGTCCTAAATCACGAACGAATTCAGAAACTTCTTAATCTTGAGAAAATGAAAATCCTTAAACATAAAATAAGAACTCATCATACTTCAATTCCAAAACCACTACGTACGACGAATTCCATATGTAACTCCGATTTATAAAATCGGGTAATATAGATCCCAAAAACGAATTATTAAAAAGTAAATAACAATTAACTTTCGGAAATGAAACCCAATTCGAAAATTCCGAAAACGTTAAAAGATATTAAATACTTACAAAAATGAAATGTAAAATAAATTTCTTAAAGTAAATACGTTGTATAAACATAAAATATCAGTTTCCAAATTGGCAAAGACCTAAACCGGAAAATCACTTGGAAACCCTAAGTGGAATACAATAGTTTAAGTCTGGCAATCTAGTGCCCTTAAACCTAGAGGCCGAGGTGTAGTTAAATGTGTAGAATAGCTCATAGTAATATATGGTTGTTTAAAAATATCAGATCGGTAAATTTTTGACCTATTTCGAACCCGTTCGGATACAGACTTCGAAAAGCGTGTCTCGGGGCTCGAGATATCAAAAATATACTATTAGTACTGTTAGATTCGTAATTTCATAACATTTCCAAATATATCAGTTATATAATTTTTCGGGTTATAAAAGTTACAGTTATAACCTTTTTATCGTATTTCCGTTATTACCGGTAATTAATTAGTCTTTTGCACTATTCACTTTTATTTCATTACATAATTTTATTATTCTTATAAATTCTTATATTTTTAGATAAATATTTTATATATTATACAAAAATTTGTTTTTCTAAAATTTAGTTAGTTCGGGCTTTTACGGGATTAGATTCTGTTTAAGACCCAATACTAAAAATAAAATAAATTAATCTAATAATTAAAAAATATTTGAAAAATATTTTTATTTTCATAAAATAATTTTTTAGAATTTTTCGGGTTATAAAAATATCATTTATAGCCCATATTCGCGTATTTTGATCATACCAGTAATATATTTGTTGAAATGCTAAAATAATTCAAATAATTATTTAATTTTAATTATGAAAAATCTTCTACAAATATTTGGAATAAATTTTCTAATATTATTTTAATTTAATTTATTTTATTTTATTAAGAAAGTACTTTTACAACCCATACCTTCAAGTATACCTTACACATATCACTTCCTTTTCACTTCAATCTTTCTACACATTTTCCCACACTTCATGGCGGATTTTCCCTCTTTATGGCTACTATTGTCCTTCATTTACTCCTATTTTGACAAAAAATAAATGTATTTCAATCCTTCTTCAAAAGTTACATTACACATCCCCCCCCCCCCCCCCCCCCCCCCCCCCCCCCCCCCCCCCCCCCCCCCCCCCCCCCCCCCCCCCCCCCCCCCCCCCCCCCCCCCCCCCCCCCCCCCCCCCCCCCCCCCCCCCCCAAAAAAAAAAATATGCCTTGTTTTATTTTTTTTTCTTCATTCATTCATTTAATACACTTATTTTCTCTCTCTCCTTCATTTACTCATTTTTCCTTTTTCATTCCTTAGCTTTTCTCTTTCTTTTTCTTCTCTTTTCTTCTTCTTCTTGCTCTTGGTCTTCAAGAAACAAGCTGCCCCCTTCTTCTTCCATAAGCTCCCACACATATTTTTAAAGATTTTTAAGCAAATCTTCTTCTCAAAGCCTCCATAGGTGATATAGGTAAAGTGTAATGAAGGTTTCATGTATCAAATGACCTTCCATGAGCTTAAAAGCTTAGGATGATGATGCCAAAAATGAAACACTCCTCTTCTCCATTATTATTTTCTTGTTTAAAGTTGTTATATTTTGGAGATCTAACTTTTTGTAGCTTTGATTTTTTTTATGTTATAGATCTTGCTATTTGAGTTATTATTTTTGTTATTTCTTATGATTTATGCATTCATGCACTTATAATTAGTTTAGAAGACTAGATTTAGTTGTTTTAGGTTCATACATGCATTAGACTTTTGTTTTATGTTCATGGATAACTTGTAGTAGCATGATGATAGTAGGAATTGTTTAGAAAACTCAAGATCTATTTTATTTTCAACAAAAATCATTTTTGAAAATTCGGATGAAAAATGAATCATATTTAGAAAAGTTATTTTTCAACTTCAAAATGTGTATTTTTCATTTAAAATGAAGGGCTTACGGTATAGATAACATAAATGAGTGATTTTGATTAGCAAAGTTTAGATCTATGAGTTTAAAGTTTATTATTATGGGTTTCATTTAGATGTATGCTCATATTATGTGTAGATCTTAGATTTGAACTTTAACAAAAATTGTGAAATTCGTATTTTGGCAAGACCCCTATTTAAAAACCACATTCCAAGTATCAAAATGTAATTTTTACTTAAGATAATGAAGGCTTAATATATTTATATCATCAAGACTTCTTTTTACAAGAATAAAAAGTTATTTTCAAAATAAAAACCTCATTTTCGAATTTTGGTCAAGACATATTTTAAAAACATGTTTTCCAACTCAAAAATGAAGTTTTTATTTAAGAAATGAAAGACTTTTAAGATAGGATATGTAAGGAATGGATTTTCATAAGCTTAGATAGATTTTATCAAAAGATATGACCAAAAAGAAATTTTGTAAATTCGGATCTCAACCAAGACCAATTTTTAAAACCGATTTGTCAACTCCAAAACTCATGTTTTATGTGAAAAATGAAGGGTATAGGTAATAGGTATCATTAAGTAGTGATTTTTATAGGTTGAAATGAGTTTTGATGAGATTAATGTATAAAATAAGAAATAGAATCAAGATGGGAAATTTTGAGTTAGTAGTCAATTTGTGAAATTCGTAATTTTGAATGAAGGCCATAAGAACACCTATTATCCAAGCTCAAAATGAAAGTTTTATGTAATGAATGGGGTCCTTAAGTAATAGGTACCATAGAGTCTTAAATTTTAATGCATTAAACAAGTTTTTCCCAAAGGAATCATTCAAAAAGTGGATTTTCTAAAATTCGGATTTTTGAGTAAATCATATTGGAAAACATATTTGCAAAGTGTAAAATGAAAATTTTTGTGTAAGAATGAAGTCCTTAGTAGTTATATATGGTTGAGCCTTAAATTTTCTAAGTATCAAATGATTTTTACTTAAAGGAATCACTCAAAAACTAATTTTTGTAAAATTCGGATTTTGGAATTAACCCCACTTGAAAACATGTTTACAAAGTACAAAATGGAAATTTTTATGTAGAAATGAAAGTCATAAGTAATAGATATAATGAAGACTCAATTTTAACAAAAATAATTATATTTTCTTAAGTAATAAATCTAAATCAAATGGAAATGATCAAAGTTAGAAAACTAGATTTTTCATAAGTAGTTGTTATTATGGTCTTGCAAGATAAAAAGTTATAAAATTTTCTTTTAGCAAAAATCATCAAGATTATGCATACATTAAACTCATCTCATGTCATTCATGTTAGGAAATCATTCATATTGCATGTATAGCTAATTTATATAGTAGAAACATTACAAACATTTACAAAACTATTTTTCGGAATCAGAAACCGTTACTGATCAGATCTGATCCCTCTGTTCCGAGACCTAAATGTTTTCAAAACTTGAAAATAATATTAGAAATAGATAGATCTTTCGAAGTGGATAGAAATCGATATATAATTTGCGAGATTCCGAGTTAAAATGACCAAATTATGGCCATTTTAAGTTGGAATTCCACTTAGGACGAGAATTACGAATTTGATAGTTCGTATAAAATCGTTTGGATTAGTTTGAGTTGAAATACTTATTAAAGTATTTCTTCCTTTTTAGGTGATCCCGAAATCGACGATTCCCTGCCACCGAATTACTATTACCAAAAGACCAGTGATCCAATGGCTGAGTGAGTTTTCTCCTTGTTTTGTTACCTTGATTGTGCTTGTAGTTAGTTGCATTAGAATTATAGGAACAAGATAAAAATCGATATGAATGGGGATGGGATATATGATGAGGTTGTGATGAATGTATGCCAAAGAATACTAAAGCATATTGAAACCACGATTTGATTGGATAACTGCACTATTCATATTATTTCTGTTATATGTATGATATTGGTTGGTCGCTTTAAAGAATGTATGAATAATTTGACCTAAGCAAAAATTAAATTGGTCATGCATCACATCAGACATATTGCATTTGGTAGCATGTTACTCCTACGCAGGTTGATCGTTATGGTCCGTTAATGACTCGTTTGGATAACGAGCCTGGTGCCAGAGCTCATTCAAGGGTACTAAGGTGCATGTGAATGCATTCCTTGGATGAGCCTAGCCGAGTTAAGTGCTAAGAGCCGAAGGCTTGGGGACTAGCAGCGGTCGTGTAGACTTCAATACCATTCCTAACCCAAGATACGGAGGGCATAAATCCGTTCTGTGTGTGGGTTCCGGATACCCATGCATAATTACTTGCTCATATGTTTGTTCATGCATAGCATATGATTGATTATAATTTGCTTGTTATGGTACGTAATTAAAGGAATTCTCACTAAGCCAGTGTAGCTTATACCTCAACAGTTATTTAAATGAATAGGTTATCTCAAGAATGCTAAGTGGGGACCGTGTTGGTTGAAGTCGAGAATGACTTCAGGATTCCGGCAAGATATAAGAATGTTTGAAGTTATCAGCTAGTTTTATAATCTGCCTTGTAACAGTTTATGTAGGGAAGTTTGTGGATGAATGTAATTGAAGTTTAATGATTTGTATTATGAAGTATAGTGATTTGTATCTGCAGTATAGTGAATTGTATTTCCTTTACATTGTTTCTCAAGTTATATCAACGTAAAATGTATTACTTCGATAAGTTTCCTCCATGTGTTAGACGCCTGTACATAGTATGAAAGCCTTTGCATGACTGAGGTGGTCATTCTTAGACTTTAATATTGTGTACGGCGGACTGCCACGTTAGGGCACCCTTCGGGGTGTGACAACAACCGAGATTGTTATGCAAATATTAGTATAGTAATAAGTATCTTTTATCTCATTTTATAGGAGAAACAGATCAATCTTTGGAATTTCTAGTAGATTACTATGACTTAGCAAGGATACCAGGTGAGTAACTTTGACCTTATCACATTGTTTGTGCTTGTAGCATAGTCGCATATGTAATAATATACTAATATTGTTATGCATGTGGGGTTAGGTATATCGCATGGTGCTTGGTGTATGATTGGTTGCCAAAACACCATATTGATAGTAACAATTACATTGTATGATAATTAATGTATGAAGCATGTTAAGGTGTGTCTGTGAATTGTATGGACACTTAAAAACCTAACCTAATACTATTCGACTATTTATTGAATTGGTCATGCATTGCATAACTTGCATATACTGCATAAAAAAATGTGATAGCCTGCTCGCATTAGTATTTCGGATCTTGGTTAGTGCTTGGTTTTTCTAGATGTAAATTTCCTAGTTCTTCCATGATTATCCTTGTTCTGTTCTGTTTAGTTCCACGGGAACTACTTGGCAAAAGAAGGAATGCCGTCCGTGGTATCAGCTTGAAATGACTAATACTTAATGGAGCCTCTTTGTTCCGAAAGGAAATTGAGTGAAGAAAATATATCTAATGAAGTGATAAATAAAGTAAGTACTGCTATTCCTATGGTTCTTTGTTTCTCCTGGGCAGGTGGGTCATAAGGATGCGTTCCTTGACTAGGTTCCTTCAACCCTGATGTGAGGGCGTAAATCTACATCCTGTTTGGATTCCGGATGTCCAAACATGTAATTGAGCATATGTTTGATTGATACATTACACTTGCTTGATAATAAATGTCATGCCCCAAAGGGTACCCAAAACGCAACAGTCCACTACACTCGATGTCACGCCCCAATGGGTACCCTAAACGTGACAGTCCGCCACACTCAATATTAAAGCTTAAGTATGACAACCTCAGTCATTTCCAAAAGCTTTTATATTAAGTGTAAGGCTTACTTTCATAATTTTAGAGGACCATATATGGAATTATGAAGCTTAAGGAGATATAAAAACATATTAAGAAAAGAAGAATCACAATAATTATTCGTTCATGGCAAAGACTTTACAAACTTAGGGACAACTCCCTAAATTACTAATCTATTATATACATATTAACATGCTAATACTAAGCTACACTTTATCCAGATTTCTAATGTTCAAAAGGGATTACCTGCCCGCATGGTCCACGTGGCCTTAACCATAAGTAAGGAAACTGCAAAAAATATCTATCGGGGTATAAGCTAATAAGCTTAGTGAGTAAATCCCAAAATTCATACTCGAAGAAAATTATCAATCAAGTTTATTATTCAAACATATGAAATGCAACAACCACGTGAGCATACAAGACATATGACTTTCCGGGAATCATATGTTGAATGAATTACGCCCTTCATTCGGGGTTGGGTATTCAGGCCAATTACAGCCATAACTTTTAAAAACAATTTTATAGATCTTACCGGCTCCTATACGCCATCAAAAACTTGTAGTTATTACAGGCTCCTACTAGCCACCAATTTTGTAGTTTTTACCGGCTCCTACTCGCCACTTACATGATATACCGGTTATGTCTACCACCACTATTATACACTTATCCCACCAATTGTATAGTAGTGAATGCAATGTGACTCAACATATGAAGTGCATGAATAATTTCTTTAATTAAAGTCTAGTAGTTACATTTAACTTCTTTCAAGTGATCAACCAATTTCAAACACTTCAAGATACTAATGCACATACAACTTTATTACAAACAAATCGAGTTTCGATATACTTAGTATTCCTTCAACATATTATCATACACTTCCTTTTGATTTTTCTTAGATTCTAGTGCAACTAATTTTTACAAGCACAATCAAGAGTATGAAAAATAACAGGAAATAAACTCACGATGCCATTGTCGTCTATTCCTTTAAGCGGATGAGTCGTTCACACACTCCACTTAATCGTAATAGTTCTCTGGGCAAAGGAATCCTTCCTCGGGGTCACCTAACCAAAGAAAATACCCACAATGAGTTTTTCTTGATGATTTTCTTGAATTTTGACAAAACAATGTCAAAGAACGTCAAAGTTCGCATGAAAAGAACGTTCCAACTTAAAATGGCCATAACTTAGTCATTTTAACTCGGAATCGCGCATATGATATACCGATTTCTACCTACTCGAAAAGATCTACCCATTTCCAAAATTATATCCAACAAACAAAGCCATATAGGCTCTAAAAAAGTAGCGATAAAATTTACCATGGATTTCTAAGTAAAAACAACTTTGGTTCAAGAAATCGAAATTTGTTTGATAAATACTTAGGTATCTATATTGTAAATCCCCGAAATTTTTGGATCCGAAGTATAGTTTAAACCCTAATTGGAAGTCAACTGGATTTCCCAGAGGCAACCAAACCCTAGTTTACCGTAACCGCTTAAGTCCGGCATTGCCGTTTTCTCAAGCCCTAGAAAACGAAGTTGGGAAAATTAGTTATAATAGTTCGTAATAGCCATAGGTTTTATAAAAATATCAGTTTTTTAAAATTCGAGTATCCTTTGAACCCGATCGGACACAGTTCTTGAAAAACGTGTTCGGAAGCCCGGAATAGGAAAAACATTTCGAATATACCGTTAGACTCGTAAAAATATGAGATTTCCAAAAATATCAATTTCGTAATTTTTCGGTAGCTAGAAATATCAGATATCGCTTTTATACGCGTATTTTCTTACTACCAGTATTTAATTGTCATGTCTACTTTTACATTACACTATTTTCTACTATTCTACACTATTCACCTATCTCTACTTTTTCTTACAACCTATTCTTACAAACCATACACCTACATCTTACACATTTTCATTTCCAATACAACTTCACATCTTTCATTTCTTACTTTTAATTAACAAAATAACAAAAAAATTAATTTTCTCCTCCCCATGCATGATTTGGCGCGCCCCCTCTCTCTATCCCTCTAAATTGTTTTATTTTCCAATATTTAATTAACACAATTTATCTCCCACATTTTCCTATAAATACCCCTCATACCTTCACTTCTTTCACACCTCTTCTTCTCTAAAGTTACTCTAAAAATTTCTCTCCAATTTCTCTCAAGAGTTCTTTCAAGAAGTCTTCTTAGTTTAGCTTCCTTTAGGTAAGAAATTTCTCAAAGAATTCTTCATGTTCATCTACTTAGTATGAGCTTAGTGTGTGTTTTCTAAAACCATAAAGGTTAAGAAAGCAACAATAAGTTCATACTTTGTTTTTGTTCATAATATCAATCTCTTTATGTTCCTTTATGTTCTTTATATTTCCTTTATGTTATTACTATCTAATATATCTATATAGCTATATATATTATTTAGAGCATATAAGCTCATTATCTTGCAATTTATTTATCTTTCATGCAATTTATTTACTTTATCGCGATTTATTTCAAGTTGATTTTAAGACTAGTCATTCTAGTCTTAGACTTGTCCTCATCAAGTCAAAACAATTTCTCTTTCTTTTCTTTTCGGGACTAGTCTTTTCTTAGTCCCGGGGTACCTTGAAGAAGCTAAGGTCCCAATACTTGATTTACTCTATTATTTACTTAAGCTTCTAAGTTATTATGTTCCTTTATATTTATATAGTTTATGATTCATGTCCATGCATGAACATAATGTTTTTGTCTCAACAAAAATAGATGAGGAAGTGTCTTTCTCAAACTAAAAGTTCTTGTTAAATAAAAATAGGAAATAGATTTCCTAAAAACTCATGAACATGCTTGGAAATGATTTTTCTTACGTAAACAAAAGGTTTTATGAAAACTTATCTTTCACCAAGAAATATTCTTTTAGAATCATTACAAAAAACAAAAATTGACATTTTATTACTTTTTGAATCCAAGTTTTGAAAACCACACCTTAGGAATTTAAAGAAATTACGAGAGATTAAATTTAGAAAAAATATTCATCTCAATAACTCAAGATCTTTCAAAAGTAAAATAAATATTCAATAAAATCTCAAGTTCAAAGTCTTTTAAAGCCTTACTTTTTATAAGTTGAGACAACTTCATTTACTTCATACATTTGTTATGAGTCATTACAAATATATATATACCTTTCAAAGGTTTACAAAATAATTGAAATTATTTATCTTTTCAAATGAGCCATGTTTGCAAGAAGGAAAACAAGTGTTTGCAAATTCGTGGCAAATCTGGTCGCTGTCTTTTCAGATCCCAAACGACCTAGTTTTATGAAAATAAGTTTAGAAATGTGTAGATCTTTCCGAGCAGGTAGAAAACGGTATATTATACGCAAAATTCCGAGTTAAAATGAGCAAGTTATGACCATTTTAAGTTGGAATTTTCCCCTTATACGATTTTACCGCGATTTTAAGAAAAGATTAGAATCTTCAAGAAAAGAAGTTCATGAAATACTCATCTTAAGTATTTTTCTTTCTTTTAGATAATCTCGAGGAGGATTGTTCATATCCCGAGGATTATTACGATTAGTGGAAATCCCGAACGACTCATCAGCTTCAAGAAAGGTGTCATCATGGCTGAGTGAGTTTATTCCCCGTTATTTTTCATACTTTTGATTGTGCTTGTAAAATTAGTTGCACTAGAATTTAAGAAAAATCAAAAGAAAGTGTATGATAATATGTTGAAAGAATACTAAGTATATTGAAACTCGATTTGTTTGTAATAAAGTTGTATGTGAATTAATATCTTGAAATGTTTGAAATTGATTGATCACTTGAAAGAAGTTAAATGTAACTACTAGACTTTAATTAAAGAAATTATTCATGCACTTCATATGTTGAGTCACATTGCATTCACTACTATACAATTGGTGGGACAAGTGTATAATAGTGGTCGTAGACATAACCGGTATATCATGTCAGTGGCGAATAGGAGCCAGTAAGAACTACTTAAATTGGTGGCTAGTAGGAGCCTGTAATAACTATAAGTTTTTGATGGCGTATAGGAGCCGGTAAGATCTATAAAAGTGTTTTTAAAAGTTGTGGCTGTAATTGGCCTGAATACCCAACCCCGAATGAAGGGCGTAATTCATTCAACATATGATTCCCGGAAAGTCATATGTCTTGTATGCTCACGTGGTTGTTGCATTTCATATGTTTGAATAATAAACTTGATTGATAATTTTCTTCGAGGATGAATTTTGGGATTTACTCACTAAGCCCATAAGCTTACACCTCTATAGATATTTGTATTCTCAGGAACACCTATTTTTGTGCCCGAGGTCTTCCCGTATCCGTGTAAGTTTTATATATTGAAGCTTTTGGAGAAAATTTACTCGAAGACTTAGATTAGAATTCCTTTGAAATCTTTAAGGTAGTATTTTGGATGTTGTAAAGATTATCATGATCCTTGGAATTAGCGGGGGTATGCCCCTAAGAAATTATGTAATAGACCTTTGGTTATTAATGATATGATATTCTTTATTTCTGAATTCTTGTATGTTTATCTTTACTTGCTTAAACTATGCTTCCCAAAAGCGTCTCCTATTACCGTGTTAGACGCCTTACATATAATACTAAGGCTTTCGCATGACTAAGGTAGCAATTCTTAAGCCTTGATATTATATGTGGCGGAGTGCCACGTTTAGGGTACCCTTCGGGGCGTGACATATATAGTTGAAAAATTCTCTTTTTATAACTATATAACTCATATTTAAGCATGCTCAAGTGTCTTGTTGTCCAATTTATTTTTCTTAGGTAAAACAATGTTGGTTTGAAGCTTTTCGGAAATTGTTTTTGCAAATTTCTTTGAAATGAATACCTTGTTTTCTTTATTTTCTAAAAACGTTTTATGTTGGTTTTATTTATCTTTTTCTAAGTGACCTTTGAAAATAAAATTTTCTACTTTCTAAGTTACATTAATACTATATTTGAAGTTTTCTAGGAAATATGCTATTCTTCATTTTTCTTGTGTAAATTCCTTTATTTACTTGTTTTGCAAAAATCCTTACTTGATATTTCTCATTCTTTTTCTTATGTCTCATATTTTTCAAAAATAATCATCCATGCATGGAAATTGGTTTTCTTCGTAAAAACAATGTGGAACAATTAAGGAATTTTTGTAGAAAAACTAATTTATATAATCTTATTAACTTCTTCTTGTAACTTGAAAAGAAATAACTTTATTATTTTCAAACCATAAATTTTCTTTGCCTATTTGTTTGCAAAGGTCCTTACTTAAAAATTTCCTTAGTCATCCATCTTATTTTCTTTCTTATGAAAAGAACCATTTTTATCAACAAAATATTTTCTTTTGAAAAACAAGGTGGGATAATAAGGATCTAAGTGGCTTTTTAAAGTAAAAGTAATTTATAAAATTATAGTGAGTTCTTTTTGTAACATGAAAAGGAATGAGTTTATTTTGTGTTGCTTTATAGATTCTATACTTTACATAAACTTATTTCTAAGTGACAAAATTCTTCTTTTTGTTTAAATAAAATTATGGACAACAATCTAAATGAACATGATTATGAGAATAATAATAACCAAAATAACATAAAGCATAATAATAAAGTCAAGTATTGGAGTCTTAGCTTTTTCAAGGCTCTCGGGACAAAGAAGTAGACTAGTCCCATAATAAAATAAAATGAAAGAAAGAAAAGCTTGTTTTGACTTGATGAGGACAAGTCTAAGACTAGAGACTAGTCTTAAAAATAACTTGGAATAAATAAAATGCATTGAAGTAAATAAATTGCAAGATTATGAGCTTATATGCTCTAAATAGTATATATAGCTATATAGATATAGTAGATAGTTATGAACATAAAAGAAACATAAATGAACATAAGAGAAACATAATTGAATATAAAAGAAACATGAACATAAAGGAATTATGATTATGGACAAAAACAAAGTATGAACCTATTGTTGCTTTCTTAACCTTTATGGTTTTGGAAAACACACATTAAGTTCATACTAAGAAGATGAACATGGAGACTTCTTGAGGAATTTTTACATAAAGGTGATGAGCTAAAGAGAGCTTCTTGAAAGAACTTCTTGGAGAGAAATTATTGAGATATTTTGAGAGAGTAATTTTAGTGTAGAAGTGGTGTGAAAGAAGTGAAAGAGAAGGGGGTATTTATAGGAATTTGAGGAGTGATTTTTGTGTGATTAAAATAAAGTGAAATTAAAACAAATTGAGGCATTTAGAGAAGGGGGGGGGGGGGGGGGGGGGGGGGGGGGGGGGGGGGGGGCCATGGGGGGGGGCATTTGATTTATTTTTTTGACTTTTTGGAAAAATAAAAGATGTAATATGTAAGGTAGATGTGATATAAAGTTATGGGAAAGGTAAAAAGTTAAGATTATAGTTATGTAGAGTGTAAGAATAGGTGTAAGAAAAACTAGAGATAAAAGAATAGTGTAGAATAGTAATGAATAGTGTAATGTAAAGTAGATATGACAATTAAAGTACCGGTACTAAGAAAATACGCGTATAATAGCTATATCTGTTATTTTTACTTACCGAAAAATTACGAAACTGATATTTTTGAAAAACTTATATTTTTACGAGTCTAACGGTGTATTCGGAATATTTTTACTATTCCGGGCTTTATTCTAGCTGATTATCCCAACTTCGTTTTCTAGGGCCAAAGAAAACGGTAATGCCGAATTTAGTTGGATACGGTAAACTAGGGTTTTGTTGACCTTTAAGGTTCCGTTTGACTTCAGGTTTAGGGTTTTATGCTAAACCGATTCCGAAAATTTGGGGGTTTACACTCGATATTTAAACTTTAGTATGACAACCTTAGTCATCCCATAAGTTTACATATCGAATGTAAGGTGTACTTGCACAACTTTTAGGATCACACTTTGAATCGAATAGCCTAAAAAAGGCATACATTAGCATTAAGAATAGAAATCACAACGAGATAAATAAGTCAAGTCTTTACAAAAGTCAAGGGGGCATACCCCCGCCAAAATAATAATGGAAGTCTATCCAGTCTAAAACCATATTACAATCATTAGGGTTTATGTTAAAGAGATTTTTCTAGAAGTCCACGCCTCTAGCTAGGTCCCGACTTCTTCAAAAGCTCCTTCATCCAAAAGGTAATCCTGTGAAATGTGTTCTCTCGGAACAATAAAAAATAGGAACACCACAATAAAACTATCGGGGTGTAAGCTACAGGCTTAGTGAGATTCATACTCAGCAACAGTATATATAACAAACAAGTTATTAGCAGCCATATGAAATGCACAAGCACATGAGCATACAATACATAAGACCGTCTGGAAATCTTATGTTGAATGGATTTATGTCCTCCATTTGAGGTTAGGTGTTTCAGGCCCATACGACCATCATTTAAATACTTCTCACTTCTTTTTATGGTTGATACAGGTGCCCATCCACCACGTTTAAATTTTTACTGTGGTTTATACAGGTGCCCACCCACGCACATTTCAATTCCAGCCCATTCACCAACAACCGAGTTTACAGGCCCCTCATTGCCCAAATTATTATGCCTTCTTCCCACAAAGGTATAATAACTTATGCAATGTGACTCACTACGTGATATGCATGTACAATTTATTTATCATTATCGTGGCATGTTAATTAAGCAGATTAAATGCGATCATAGAGAATTTTAGACAACCCATGTTTATACTAGCTCATACAATAATTTATCAACAAGTCTCGTCTCGATATACTTATCATTCATTCAACCAAGTTTATGTCACAAATCATCGTGATTTTATCTTTTCCTAATTCTAATGCCACTACGATTACAAGCACACACATGAGCACAACTATTTAAGAAATGAACTCACTCAGCCATGGAGAGAAATCCACTAGTCGTAGTAGTCCTCGGGGAGTGGAAATCCGTCCTCCAATTCACCTAAGTACAAGGAATACCCGAAATGAGTATTTCTTATAAAGTTCTAATAACTTAACAATTCTAACTACTAAGTTCGTCAATTCTCGCATAAGCTAAAGTCCTAACTTTAAATGACTATATCTAACTCATTTTAACTCGGAATTAAGCATATAATATACCGATTTCTATCTACTTTGAAAGATCTATCTATTCCTAATATTATTTTCAAGTTTAAAAAATTTTTAGGTCACGAAAAAAGCTGATCATTTCTGATCGGTCGAAGATTCCAATTTCGAAAAAATAGTTTTGTGAATGTTTGTGATGCTTCTAGCACATAGTTCAACTACACATGCAATATTGATGATTTCCTATCATGAATGACATGATATGAACTTGATGCATGCATGCTTTTGACATTATTTACCAAAAGGAAAAATGAAGAAACTTCTTATTTGTGAAACTCCATGACTATACACTTTCATGAAAACTAGTTTCCTAACTTTGACCATCTCATTTGTTTTGGAGTTATTTCCTTAAGAAAATCAATTTATCCTTGTATAAATTGAGTCTTCATTATACCTATTACCCAAGCCTTCATTCTACATAAAAACTTGCATTTTATACTTTGTAAATATGTTTTCAAATAGGGTTCATCCAAAAATCCGAATTTCTTGAAATTAAATTTTTGAATAATTCTTTTGGGAAAAACTTGCATAATGCATTAAAACGTAAGACTTTAAGATACCTATTACTTAAGGACTCTATTTAATACATAAAACTTCTATTTTGAGCTTAGATGATGGGTGCTATTATGGCCTACATTCAAAATTACGAATTTCATATGTTAACTACTAACTCAAAATTTTCCATCTAGATTCCACTTCTTGTTTCATACATTATTCTCATCAAAACTCATTTCAACTTATAAAAATCACTACTTAAGGATACCTATTACCTATATTCTTCATTTTTCACATAAAACATGAGTTTTAAGGCTGATAAAAGGGTTTTCGAAATAGGGCTTTGAAATCATACGAATTTGTCTTTGAACATGTAAAACAAAAACTTTTCCTTTATAAGTTCCTTGTTTTATTTTCCTAAGGATCCACCAATTACAACATCTATATACACAAAACAAAGCGTTTATGAGCATTAATGCATGAAAACATAAATCATCCATAAGATCTTAAATGTCAAGCATGGTATAAGCATCTAAAAGCTAGATCTACTACTTATGATGTATGAAATGAAGTTTAAAAGCATGAACATGGGTTTTTTATGCTAGATCTCTACTTTACCCTACTTTTACATGCATAAACATGAAAATACTTCGACAAAAACTTAATCAAACACAAGATCCACTCTTGTGATGGCTTGATATTCATGTAGTAGCATTTTCTTGTCCCTAGCAAGCGCTCATGGGGATTTTGAGTGAAAACACGCATGAATAATCTTGCCATTACAAGATTAAATGGTAATAAGGCTTAGGAATCATCACCTAAAGTTTAAAATAGATGAGAAATGGAGAAAAAAATGAAGCTTGTGTGTGTGTGTGGGGAGTGGAGTGTCACGGCAAAGAGGGAGGAAGAAGAGAGAGTTTGAGAGCTTTGAAACAAATGAAATAAAATGAAGGAGAGAGAAAATAAAAGGCAATTTATATTAAATGAAATTATGGTTTGTTTTCCTTATAAAAAGGAGATAAAATAAAACAAATTGGGGGGAAAAATTGAGGGGGATGCGCCGGCCACTAGAAGTGAGAGAGAAAGAGATATTTGATTTTATTTGAAATTGTAATTTATGTAATAAAATGTATTAAATGTAATAATTTAGTAAGAAACAAAAATTTCTTGGAAAGCAAAATTTAATGAGTAGTTGTAAGGTTGTAAGACTAGGGTATAGGTGTGTGTGTGATAGGTTGTACTAGTGAATAGTAATAAATAGTAGATAGGACATCTACTTTACCGGTAGTAACGAAAATACGGGAAAAGGCTATAACTGTAATTTTTATAACCAGAAAAATTATAAAATATATATTTTTGAAATCCTTATAAAATTTCGGTTTTAACAAGTATTTTGGAATATTTTTCTGAGTTTCTAGTTTCGGGGCTCACTTTTCCGTAATGGAGCTCGGAAAAGCCTGGAATAGAAAATTTTTCGAAATTAAAACTTTTTATGGTTTGAAATATACTTTGAAACAATAATCCACATTAAATTATTCTATAGAGGTTCTTCTATATAGAAATAGAAGAAAAGCCGGATCTAAGGTTCTTAGGTTACTCATACTAATCCTGTTTAGGGTTTTGGTTTCCAATTTCCGAAGTTTACTTAATTACTAAGAAAACTGAGGTTTACAACAAACTTGTTTGTTATTACTTGATGTGTGGTTTGGTCAGGTTATCTCACTGAGCCGTGGTTTCGCTCACCCTCAACAGTTTTTGTGCAGGGCTAATGCAGTAATGCTTACTGGGAATGGGCTAGGAATGTGTGAAGAGTGATTTCCGTATTAGACTTTCATGGAGTTAGAAAGATAGATTGCAATGAACTTAGAATGCAAATTTGATAAATTGTATAAGCATGTGAGATTTTGTATTTTATAGGTTGAAACCTAATTTTTATTATTTGGTAGGAGATGCCGATTCTCTGCGATCTTGGCTAGATGTTCATAATTGAGTTTCAATAATAATAGTATATGTATATGTATAACTAATGTTAACAAGTGAATAGAGTCTCATAATCTCTGGCTTACAAGATGGTTTTCATATTGCGGGTGCACACGTAATATGACAACTTTAGGATAATCCTACTAGAACCCTATTAGGGTCATGACAATTCTGTTTTGACGTTATAGACTAGATTTCTCTTAAAATCTTCTAGCTTTAGTTAATCTTCATATTAAGACTATGTTGTTATGGAAATTATCAGGGGAATGCCCCGTAGAAGTTGTGAGACATTATATTTCGATGAAATATATATAATTATTATTTTGCATGTTCTGTTGCCAATATCTTAAAATGCATTACTCCACTGGTCTCCCATTGATGTGAATGTACGCCTTGTACCGATATGGAAGCTTTCGAGTAACTAATGATAAGATCATATTTTGTACAAATCTTGATAATCAATTGAGCTAAAATGGATATTTGTTTTGATTAAATTTTATGTTTCAGGACTAATTTGAATAAAGAAATCAAAACAAGTGAATTTGAATTGAAAAGAGGAAAAATTGAAGTCAAGGCTGGCAATTCATCATTGAAAGCCGCCAGCACAGCCAGCTTTGCCCAGCACAAGTTAAACAACATTCAAAGCCGCCTCAAAGCTGCCGGCGTAGAAGATGAAGCAGCCGGCGTAAATGAAGGCCGGCAGCCTAGAACTGAAACATCACCAGCTTTGAAGGAGTTACATTATAAGCCGGCATGAAAGCCGCCGGCTTTGAGACAATGTACATGGAAGAATTGAAGAGACATGAAGACATGAAACGCTTGAATGAAAATGAAGCAACACATCTGTTGGAATGCCTACGCCGGTATCAAAGCCACCGGCTTTGGGACGGCGTTCGTTATAAATCTGCCCAACGCTTCATTTCTGGCTACATACGCCGGCTAGATCTACATTCAAAGCCGCCGGCGTTGAAGCGGCCTACATTGTAACTGATATTAAAGGCTGCCAGTGCACTACCTGCGCAAAGGACAATTTGAAGATACGCCGCCTGTAAGCCGCCGGCGTAGGATCCAAAACAGCCGGCGTACATTGTGAAACAGCAAAGTTCATTAAATGTTTTTCATGAAATTTTTCCTATAATAGGGGGTCTTCCCCTCACATTCAGAATCATCCAAGCATCCAAATATCCAATACTCCAAATAGCTTTAGAATATTTAGAATAGGCATTTCATTAGAGATTTTTGAAGAGATATTTGAAGTTATACAAGATTTGCAAGTGAAGCTTTAGAATTTTGAATTGGTGATTTCTAATCTTATTCTTTTTATGCAATTCATATACTTGAATATTCTGATCATAATGAAATCATTTGCAATTTCTTATTTGATTGTTGAATCATCATTCATGAGTAACTAAATCATTTTTGTGGGAAGTTGATGAAGCTTTAAACATGCTAAGATGATGTTTGAATCCATGTTATAAGATATTTAGAATCATGAAATATTCATATTGAATTCTGATTATTCATCATGTTTTGGTGTATAAGAATTCTAATAACTCGGAAGGGAAATTAATGTTCACATGAATTCATAAATTGAGATTAAATTGCAATTGCGGAAGAGGCGTAGTTTAATCTAGTTTAGAAATTGTCCATGAATATTAATGCAATGTTTTATGTTGATTTCTCACTAAGGAATTAGGAGATTTTAATATAAAGTATTAGTCAATTATAGAATCGGGAGATTTATAATTGTAATTTTGATTCCACTAATGATTTATTTAACGGAAGTTATTGAATTGTTTTGTGGTTAAAAAGGTTTTCAAACTTTGTTTTTAAATCTTGATAATTTCTTATGAATGTTCATGAATTTAGTTATCATTATAACATGAGTTCAAGTTGATTGGCAATAGTATAAAGTGGATTCTACTCCTTCCCACACTTTTCACCATATCCCTCTCTTTAAAAGCTCATTGCATTTCATATAGATAATTAGTTAGATAGTTTAACTTAATCATCTTAAAAAGATCAATTGCCTAGATATTAGTATTAGTTGATAATTGTCTAGTAGTTAGTAAATCCTCGTGGGAGCGACACTTTATTCATGCTATATTACAATAGAAGACCTAGTATGCTTGCTAGAATTATGCTTTAAAATTCAATACTTATCACAGCACATCAACTAAGGTAGTCATTCTTAAGTTTTAATATTGTGTACAATGAGCTGTCACGTTTAGGGTACCCGTTGAGGTGTGACAAAGTGGGTATATAGGATAAATTTATATTCTTGAAAATTTCTTTATGAATAATAAAGAAATGTTATTATTTTGAAGATCAATAGGAAATGTATATACAGATTTGAAGACATTAGGGGTTATACCCTTAAGATTTGGACTTGAACTTATTTATGATTTACATTCCTTTATGCTTTGTTACTTAATTGTTATCAATATAAATTATGCTACTCTAATGCGTCCTATTTATTGTGATGTACATTTTGTGCATAATATGGAAGCCTTGGTGTAACTAAGGTAGTCATTCCTAAGCTTTAATATTGTGTGTGGCGGATTGTCACATTTAGGGTACTTGTAAGCCCCTGAATTTTTCGAGAATGGTTTTGGAATACCGAATTGAAACCCTAAAGTTTGACCCAAGTTGAAACCGAACCTTAATCAATTTCGATCACAAGATTTCATAAAAGAATCTTCAAAAACGAAAATAGAAAGTTCAATAATCGATCAATTCAAAAACCCAAACATGAAAAAATCCATTTATCCGATCCCTGATATAAACCCCTCAATTTCTAGGGTAAAGTTGGATTAAACCCTAATCCTAGTGAAACCGGAGTTCCAAAAGTCAACAAAAGTTAAGACAATCAAATAATTTCAACTCTGGCAATCCCGCTTTCTCAAACCCTAGAAAACGAATTTGAGTGAATGGCTTTTTATAGTTCGTAATAATATAGGGTTATATCAGATTCGTGAATTTCGAGTGTCCTTCGAACTCAAATGGGATCAGTTCTCGAAAAGCGTATCCCGAAGCTTGGAATAATAAAAATATTTCTTTAACACCAAAAGACTCGTAATTAAACAAGGATTTCAAAAATATTAGTTTTAGAATTTTTTAGCAACTAAAAATAATAGATATAGCTCGATTATGCGTATTTTTATTACTATAGGTATTTTATATGTCTAGTCTACTATTCATAGTACTATTCCTACTATTCATTACTATTTCACTATCTTTACTTTTTCTTACACCTATTTCTTACTACCTACATACCTATTTTCTTACTTTTTACTTTTCCAATACAACTTTATTCACATCAAACCTTACATATTATTTCTTTTTATTACAAAACTACAAAAATTAATGAAATCACTCCCTCTTCCTCCTCCCATTACCGCCGGCCCCCTCTCTCTTTTCTATATATTATTTCTTTTTCAATTTATTTTATTACATCAAAAATTCACTCCAAAAATTCTATAAATACCCCATTCCTCCTTCATTCTTTCACACATCCATTTTATATAACAAAACTCTACCAAAATACTCTCTCAAAATCTCTCTCCAACCATTTCCTCTCAAAATACTCTCTACCAATTTCTACTCTTCAAGAAAAATAACAAAATCCATTCATCTCTTTCAAAACTTTCCATTAAACCTTAGGTAAAAATCCTACTTATATTTCTTCATCATGTTCATACAACTTAGCATGAGCTTAATGTATGTTTCTTAGGCTCATATGAGTTAAAAAAGCAACAATATGTTCATGTTTTGTTTTTGTGCATGTTTTTATTTTACATTATGTTATTATGTTGTTGCTATTATTGTTATTATTTTTGCTCTAATCTAACTTATATAGTATTATGTATACTATGTATATATATTTATTTAGAGCATATAAGCTCATTTGTTATTTATTTACTTTCATGTGTTGTAATTTATTTATTTACTTGTTTTATGCAATTTATTAAGACTAGTCTTTCTAGTCTTAGACTTGTCCATATCAAGTCAAAACAATTTTCTTTCTTTTCGTTTCTTTTGGGACTAGTCTATTCTTAGTCCCGGGTTGCCTTGATGAAGCTGAGGCTCCCAATACATGACCATAATACCTTGATGAAGCCAAGGTTCCCAATGCTTGACTATTTTATTATGTTTATTTACTTACAAGTATTTCTTTATATCTTATTATATATTATCTTTACTTTTACATAGCCACATAATCATATTCATGCATGATTATAATATTGTTGTCTTAAGTAAAAATAAAAATGGGTTTTTAAACAAGGAAAAGTGAACTAGATTTCTTAATAAAGGAGTTTTCAATAAGAAAGTCTAAATTTTGTTTTTCAAAAGCTTAGACAAATTGTTCATAAGTTTTTAAGTAATAGTGCACAAGATTTCTTCAAAATAAAAAGAATTCATTTCTTTTATGAATTAAAACTAAATACTTCATAAAGATAGAATTTTTAGCAGTGAACTTAATATTCAACTTAAACATATCTTTTATAAGACTTAAATAGATTCATTATAGACTTTAAAAATCACATACTATGAAAGTACCTTCAAAACTTCAATTTTATAATGACTAATCTCTTTTCAAAATTAAAATAAATTTTTTACTAAGTTCTAAATGTTAGCAATTCTTTCTTTAGAAAGCTTTTCTTATAAACTTGTCTAAAGAAATTATTCTATCACTTGACAAATATTAAGAATAAAACAAGTTTTTTCATACCGAGATAAAGTCAACTCACTATTTTGGAAACCAACTTAGAAAAATAAAATTTGCCAAGAAAGTAAAGTTTTAAAGGTACACCTATTTCCTAAAGAATAAAAATGATATAAAAATAAGAGGAAAACATACACAACTTCAAATATTTGAAACTTAAAGAATATTTTGAAAGACGTATTTTCAATCACTAGAAATAAAGTTAGTAGATAACTTAAAGAGCCAAAATTTTTGAAAATGAATTTACTTTTGAAAGGTGAGAAAATGAAATAATAATAAAACATTTACTCATAACAACTCAAATATATTTTTGTTTTCTTTCTAACAAATCAAAAAGGAGAAATTCTCAAAAATTTGATCTTTTAAAACCATCAAAGACAATTTGTTTATGAAATATCAATATTGAGACAACACTACCAAAATCATGCATACAATATGAGTATAAATATATGTTCAAAGGATTTTTCAACTATATACATATCCATACATTTTCTTAAGGATTTTTGAGTAAAGCAAAGTTTGGAAAAATCATATTTTGTGAACTATAAATTCGTAATTATTCTATACCATAGTATTTTCCAACACAAATGGCTTTTTATGACAAAAAAATAACCTTAGAAATGGGTAGATCTTTTCAAGTAGGTAGAAAAAGATATATTATTTGCGCGATTCCGAGTTAAAATGACCAAGTTATGACCATTTTAAGTTGGAATTACTTTCTATACGAATTTTAACGATCTTATGACATAGTTTTTGATAAGTACCATAGAATAAATAAGAAATATTCATTATGGGTATTCTTCTTGATTAGGTGATCCCGAGGAGGTGTATTCATACTCGGAGGATTATTTTGATTAGTGGATTTACAAATCGATTCATCCGTAAGAAAGATAGATCCTCATGGCCAAGTGAGTTTATTTCCTACCTTTTACGTACTTGGTTGTGCTTGTAGCTAGAGGCACTAGAAGTAGGAAAAGATGAAAATGAATTATGTATGATAATATTGGTTGAAAGAATGTTAAGCATACCGAGGCATGGATTATTGTTAATTAATTTATGCTTTACTATTATTCTGTTGGAGTGTGTGCAAATTCTGTGATCACCTTTAAATTACTCTAATCATATACTATGAATTATATTAATTGATTCATGTATACCATGTAGTTAGTCTCATTGCATGAGCTGCTATTCTCGATGCGACAAGAGTATAGTAGCCGGGTGTGCAGTAGCCAGAAATTTGCAAGATGGGTGATTAGGAGCCTGAAAGAACTATCTTATGATAGGCGAGTAGGAGCCTGAAATAAACTACATGAGTTGGATTTAAAGATGGGTTTTAAAGAGCCTGGAACACCTAACCCCGAATGGAGGGGTAAATCCATTCAAACATATGATTTTCGATAGATCATATGTATTGCTTGACCACTTGCTCGATGCATTCATATGCTTGTTTAATAACTTGCTTGAAATTATTTATACAAGTACGTTGATTCAGGAATATTCTCACTAAGCTAGTTATGCTTATACTCCGATAGACCTTTGTTGTAACAGGACTATATCTTTTATGCCCGAAGACTTTATATACTCGAGAGGGATGATGTTTTAGAAAAGTTTCTGGAAATCTTTTGAAGATCTTAGGTTAATTATCCTTTAATATCTTTTGGCGTTAGTATTATTTTTGTTGTGAGAAAGATAAGTTGATATTTGGAGAATTATAGGGGAAAACCCCTAAGATGATGTATGGATTATATTCTCTTAATTTTAAATTGGATGATTATTTAGATTCTTGTATGCTGTATTTACTATCTCGAACTATACATCTCACTCGTATCTCCTATTGTTGTGATAGACGCCTTACATATGGTGTTGAAAACTTTCACATGACTTCAGGAAGTCATTCTTAAGTTTTAATACCGTATGTGGCAGACTGCCACGTTTACGATACCCTTGGGGGCGTGACAGTACCCTTCGAGGTATGACAAAAGTTGAGGAAGAAATTTGGTAGATTTTTGTTATATGTAATAAAAGGTCTAAAAAGTAAAGGAGTGAATGGGGTATTTCTAGAGAGAAATTAGTGAATTTAAGTAGGAAAGAAATTGAAAAAGAAAAGAAATGAAGGGAAAGGAGAGGGAGTGGTCGACAATCATATGGGGAAGAGAGAGAGAAAGAGGGGGGGGAGAGAGAGAGAGAGAGAGAGATACAATAGAAGAGAAGTTAAGTAAAGCGTAATGAAAATGTAAACCCCTAAAGTTTTGTGATCTATTTAAGCTTAAACCTTAATTAGAAAGTCAACCGGAAACCCAAAGTCAACAAAATCCTAGTCTTTTGCAACCGTTCAAGTCCGGCATTCCCGTTTAAGCAACCTTAGGAAAGTTAGTAAGAGATTAGTATGTAGAATAATTCGTAATAACCTGAGAAAACTTAAAAATATCAGATTAGTTAAACCACGATTCGTTTTGAGCACAACTGAACACAGTTCTCGAAAAACGTGTCCCGGGGCTCAGATTAGTAAAAATATTCCTAATATGCCATTAGAATTGTAAAAATATAAGGTTTTCAAAAATATCAATTTCATAATATTTCGGTAACTAAAAATACTAGATATCGCAATTATACGCGTATTTTCTTACTACCGGTACTTAAATTGTCATGTGTACTTTACATTACACTATTTTCTACTATTCTACACTATTTATCTATCTCTACTTTTTCTCACAACCTACTCTTACAACCCATACCTCTATTTCTTATAATTTTCATTTCCAATACAACTTCACATCTTTCATATCTTACTTTTCATCAACAAAAATACAAAAAAATAAAATTCACTCCCTCTCCACACTCAAATATGTGCCGGCCATGCTCCCTCTCCCTCTTTAATTTGTTTTATTTTCATTTATTTAATTGACACAAATTTCTGCCCACATTTTCCTATAAATACCCCCTCTTCCTTCCACTTCTTTCACACTTTCCATACACAACAAAATTACTCTTTCACATTCTTTAGAAGAGTTCTCTCTCAAAGTTCTCCAAAAATTAGTCTTGATAAGTGATTCTTCTTTAGAGTTTTCTTTATGTTCATTTACTTAGTATGAGCTTAGTGTGTGTTTTCTAAACCATGAAGGTTAAAGAAAGCAACAATAGGTTTATACTTTGTTTTTGTTCATGAATCAAATTTCTTTATGTTGCATTTATATATATAATTATCTAAATATATCTATATAGATATATATATATATATCTTTTAGAGCATATAAGCTCATTTGTTTTGCAATTTATTTACTTTCATGTTGTTTTTAAGACTAGTCTTTCTAGTCTTAGACTTGTTCTCATCAAGTCAAAACATTTTCTTTTTCTTTATGGGACTAATCTATTCTTAGTCCCGGGATACCTTGATGAAGCTAAGGTTCAAGTACTTGATTTATTTCTTACTAGCTTATTTCTTTAAGTTATTATGTTTCCTTATATTTCATAGCTTAAGGTTCATATTCATGTATGAACATAATGATTTTGTCTCAATAACATAAATAAGGAAAAGTTTTCTTAAAATAGAAATTTTTCTCTAAAATTAAAAGTAGGAAATAATTTTCATAAAAAACAAGAATTTTACCTTAACAAACTTTTCTAAAGAATTTTGAAGAAATCCATAGGAAAAATTTTACAATACATACATAACATGGGAAGAAATTCTTAAGTGAAACAAAAGCTTTACTAAACTCCACTTTTTCAATACTAATTTGACAAATAAGAAATTCCTTTCACGAAAATATTAATTTTAAGAAATAAGGAAATTATTTCTATAAAGATAGAATTGTTGTTACTTTCAAGAAGTATTAGAAACTAAGAAAATAAAATCATTCTTTGAAAATTTAAAGGACTAAGGGAAGGAAATTTACTCATAACTTGAAATATTTTCAAAAGATCCACTTTTCTTAAAAAGACTTTACTTTTACAAAAATTTATGGTTTGAGACAACTTCATTAACTTCATACATTTTGATATGAGTCAATAAATATATGTATATACATTTCAAAGGTATTACAAACTATTATAAATCTATCTCTTTAAAATGAGCTTTTGTTAAAAGAAGGAATTCAAGTTTTGTGAAAATTCGTGGTAAATCTGGTCACCATTGTTTTAGAACCCAAATGACTTAGTTTGATGAAAATAGTTTTAGAAATAGATAGATCTTTTCGAATAGGTAGAAAACGATATATAATATGCGAAATTCCGAGTTAAAATGAGCAAGTTATGACCATTTTAAGTTGGAATTTCCTCAAATCCGATTTTATCGCGATTTTAAGATAGATTTAGAGTTTTCAAGAATAGAAATTCTATGAAAGACTCATTATGGGTATTTCATCTTGTTTAGGTGAAGAAAGAACTGAGATCACTTTCTTGGAAGACTACTTCGATTAGAAGCTGCCGACATGGAGTGAGTTAATCCTTTACTAAGTTACATTTCCTTGTTTGTGCTTGTAAGTAGTAGCATTAGAAAATAAGGAAAAGATAAATGAACAAATATTGTGTGATTTGGATTTATGATTGGTTGAATATAAGTTAAGAATATCGAAAGAGGAATTGACAAATAAATTGTGATTCTTGCATTGATATGATGAATATTGTTTTGATCGCTTTTAACTTGAACTCAACATTTATTGGTTAAACTTATATTAAAAATGATTTATGCATATCATATTTGTGGATCACATTTATTTCACTACTATTCTTTGTGTGGGAAAACGAGGAAGTTGTAGTGGTGGCTAGTAGGAGCCGAAAACTCCACATGGGCCAGTAGGAGCCGGAAAGTCTACAGGGTAAGCAGGAGCCAGCAAATCTACAAATATTGATGGTCGTATGGGCTTATAACCTCCCAACCCCCGACATGGAGGGCGTAAAATCCATGCTACACATGATTTCCGGTTAATCTTGTGTATTTTGTTTGCTTATGTGTTTAATGCATTTTTATATGATTGTTTAAATACTTGTTTAATTTATGAAAATGTCTTGTAGATGGGAATTATCTCACTAAGCTAGATTTGCTTATACCCTTATAGCTTTTTGTTACAATATGATTATCTTTAGTTGGCACCAAGGAGCCCCATATGTTAGGTATGAGCCAAAGCCACTAGGAGTTTTTGGGAGAAGTTATATGTATTTAGTTTTGAACATAGAATTCTAAGAAAATCTCTATAGTAGGTTATGTTATAGTTATGTTTACCTTGTTAATGGTTTAGTTGAATCAAGACTATTTGAGATGGGAGAATGCCCCTAAGAAGATGTAAGAGTTTATTATCTAAATGAATATTCCGTGTTTATTTATATACGTTCTTGCATGCTTTTGTTATCTACTTAAATATAATACCCCTATGAGTCTCTTACTATCTTGGAAGAACGCCTTGCATGTGATATCGAAGCTTCTGCATGACTAAGGTTGTCATTCATTAGCTTTAATATTATATGCGGTGGACTGCCATGCTTAGGATACCTTTTGGGGCATGACAGAATAGCTGTATTGGTAAAGTAAATGTAAGAATATGTATATAAGTTGTAAAAAATAGGTGTAAGAGTAATTGTAAGAAAAACTAGGGTAGTGTGAATAGTAAATGAATAGTAGACAAAACAAATGAATTATCAGTAGAGATAAAAATACTCTTATAAAAGCTATATTTGATGTTTTTATGACCTGATAAAATTCTATATGATATTTTATGAATATCTTAATATATTATTAATCTAGATTGTTTGTCGGATTATTTTGCCCCATTTTGTATGTTAGTGGTTGGATATAGAAACGATTGAAGTTTTCTTGAATCTGATTGTTTTAGGGCATATACTATCTATTCGGTTCATAATTTGAGTTTATCCAATTTTTCTAATTTATTCAATATTTTAGGGTTTTAGAAACTGTCTGATTGAGTTTAGGTGTCACGCCCCAAGGGTACCTTAGTAGTAATAAACAAGATGCACTTGAATATTATTATTAGTTTACCTTATGAGAATGACATATTTTCAATAAATAGGATTTTTTAGTTGCTTTGATAAGAAAAACAAGTATATATAAGACATGAATTAGTAAATAACTGTCATCCAAAGTTTGAGAGTAATAATAATATTACAGACCATAACATTTCTATAAAATCCTCCAAATACATAACTAAAGTTTCTAATATTAAATACTTGCAACTAAAAATAGAAATATAATCTTATCCCACACTACTCCTTAAGCTTCCAACTTCCAAATTCTTATTGGGGCTATGCTCCTGGAAGTAATGAGCCAAGGTTGCAATGTGAACCTGAAAGGACTGTTGGAGTGTGAGCTAAATCACGAGCTCAGTGAATAACCAGAACTTACCACATATCAATCAAGTTTACTAACAATCATATGAAATGCATCAATCAAGTATATGTACAAATACAAGCCTGGATAACCCATAATCCAAATAGGATGAAGATTTACACCTTCTTATCAGGGTTAAAGGATCACAATCCATGGCATACCTACCTTGGAGAGACTAAGCTTTCAGGAAAACAACAATACTCACTTTAATTGTCTCTTTGAATTTATTACGTCTTAAACACTCATTTCTTGTTTTAGCTTTAGAAACTCCACTAAGTGTTAGTCATTTCCAAGCAATACCATGAGTGGCGTCCTTCATTTACCATTTAGTTCCTATGGTATCAACAGAACAAAGGTAATCTTGCGATTAACTAATAGCTTCTTTGCCTAGATAAACTAAGCATTACCAGAGATCCGAAACATTAACACGTAGTAGGCTACCACTTACTCAAATGCTACTTTATGCAAGACATGCAATGCATGTTTAATTTCCTTTATGGTACCAGTAGTTTTATTCAAGTTGAAGGCGATCAATCAATTTACAGGTAATCAATCAAGTTACACAACCAATATAGTCATACAGAATTTTGTTTTATATTTATTAGAGTGACTTGGCAATCAATATTTCATACAACAAATAGTTCCCATAAACCCATATAGTATACTCAAGTTATTATCTTTTATTTAAGGTTCGCTAAGTTACAAGCACATACAATGTAATAAGACTGAGTTACTCACCTGCTCATGTTGACTAATTGTAGTAGTTATCAGGAAAATCCTCACAAGTACCCAAGTCACTTATTGAGATGATTAATATA
Organism: Combretum micranthum; assembly: GCA_024138025.1. Taxonomy (NCBI): domain Eukaryota; kingdom Viridiplantae; phylum Streptophyta; class Magnoliopsida; order Myrtales; family Combretaceae; genus Combretum; species Combretum micranthum. The sequence continues at coordinate 300,771 of JAMXBD010000967.1, read as the reverse complement.
TTCATCAATGCCACATAAACTTTATGATTAAACTCCTATGAGTGTCTAAGTGTCCTATATTGGTGTTGGGTTTTCGTTCTATTACTATATTGGTTCTTTAGTAATCTTATGATAATCAAGCATTAGTTCATATTTATTTTCATGTTGTTTATCTTGGTCTTGTTTGATACTTATATATATATATATATATTCATCGGGTACTCGAAAATTTGATATTTAGTTAGCTCATTTTTATAGTTATTATTGTTATGTTTGTATTGTTCCTTATTTGACTTAGTAAAGCAACTCATATTTATTTATTATTGTTTAGAACTATCAGTTTTCTTTTGATTTACTTGATATAATTTTCTCGTAATGTAAAGATATCCCTTTATTCATAAATTTAGATTATTTAAATTTCCATTGTTATCCATATGTCTATATGTGGCATTTAAATAAATACTTGGTAATTGTCACGCCCTAAGGGGTACCCTAAACGTAACAGTCCACCACACTCAATATTAAAGCTTAAGTATGACAACCTTAGTCATTCCCAGAAGCTTCGATATTAAGTGTAAGGCATGCTCTCCTAAATTTAGAGGACCATACATGGAATTATGAAGCTTAAGAAGATATAATAACAAATTAAGAAAAGAGGATTCATAATATGCATTTGTTCATAACAATAGTCTTACAAATCTTAGGGGCATTCCGCAGCCACAAATAACTATAATCTATTACAAGAATATTTCTATGAAGTCTATATCTTATCAAACACTAAACTTTATCTAGAAATTCCTTAACGAAAAAGGAAAAAACCTGGCTGTAGGGTCCACGTGGCCTCAACCACAAATAGGTAAACTGCAAAAGGTATCTATAGGGGTATAAGCTAACAGGCTTAGTGAGAACTATTTCCATAAATAAACTTCTTGGGTAATGAAATTCAAACAACTTATTTAAGCAGATAAATGAAATGCAACATATACGTGGGCAAACAAGGCATATAGTTTTCTGGGAACTATATGTTGAATAGATTTACGCTCTCCATTTGGGGTTTAGTGATATGTAACCTCAAAACAAGTAGTTTTAGTTAAAAAGTTATGCTTTTGATCAATACCGCCAAGCATATTAAGTCTATTTGAATTGAGCCATGCTCCGGACTTCCACCAAGCATTTAATTCCATGTTGCAAAGTAATCGCTTTTGATCATAACAGCCAAGTGTTGCTTTCAACCTGAGCTACCATCCTTCTCACCCAATGATAATAACCCAATGCAATGTGACTCACTTCGTGGTATGCATGAATCGATTTATTTATGATATCATAACATCATTATTATCAAATTTAAGGTGATCATAGAATTTCATACCAATCAAGTGCTATACTAAAACAAACATTTAATCAATTCCGGCCTTGATATTCTTAGGATTCTTTCAACAAATTTTTCGCATACATATCAATTTATCTTTTCTTAATTCTAATGTGACTAAACTACAAGCAAAATCAAGTAAAGCACTTTAAGGAAATAAACTCACAATGCCATGTCGATAGTTCTCTAAATGGATGAGTCGTTCACACAATCCATTTAGTCGAAATAATCCTCGGGGTATAGGTATCCTTCCTCGGAATCATTTAGTCAAGGAAAATACCCAAAATGAGTATTTTTTGATGACTTTCTTGAATTTTGACAAAACAATGTCATAAGAACGTCAAAGTTCGTATAGAGGAAGATTCTAATTTAAAATGGCCATAACTTGGTCATTTTAACTCGGAATTGTGCAGATAATATACCGATTTCTACCTACTCGAAAAGATCTATCTATTTCTAAAACTATTTTTATCAAACTAGATCATTTAGGCTTCGAAACAGTGGTGATCAGATTCACCACGAATTTTCTCATCCCAAAAGCAATTTGTTTCAAATATTAACTCATCCAAAAATTTCTTTGATAAATACTTAGTTATCTATATAGTTGAAAAATTCCTTTTTCATAGATATATAGCTCATATTTTATCCATGCTCAAGTGTTTATTGTCCAACCATATTTCTTGAGTAAAACAATGGTAATTAAGAGTTTAGAAAACTATAGTTTGCAAGAAATCCATTTTATAAATCCTTTAAAGTGATTATTTTGATTCCTTTGTTTTAAAAAAAAAATTACTTTATGTTTGTCTTACTATTTTTCTAAATGACTTTTTGATAAAAAATGAATTTCTTCTTTTCTAAATTCTCAACATTAGTCTACTTTTCCTATTTGTTTTCTTTAACTTATTTATTTGAAAAATCTTGATTTTGGAAACTCTTATTTTTGTTTTAAGGGATTTCCTTATATTATGAAAATTATTTTAGTATCAAAGTCATCTTCTTTTAAGAAAAACAAGTAATATAGAAAGGATTTAAAAAGTTTTTTCAAAACAAAAAGTAGCTTTTAAAATAGTAGTGAGTTCTTCCTAAAACTTGGAAAAGAATTTTACTTTGGTTAAACCATAGATTTTATATTTTATGTAAAACTATTCTTAAGTGATAAAATCTCATTTTTATCAAATATAATTGGAGCTTTGAAATTTGAACAACAATCTTAATGGAAATGATTATGAGAAATAATAACAAGCAAAGATAACATAAATAATAAATAAAGTCAAGTATTGAGAGTCTTAGCTTCTTCAAGGCTCCCGGGACTAAGAAGTAGACTAGTCCCAAAAGAAAATAAAATAAAAGAAAGAAAACTTGTTTTGACTTGATGAGGACAAGTCTAAAACTAGAAACTAGTCTTAAAACTACAAGAAATAAATAAATTGCAATTGAAGAAATAAATAATTTACTTTGCATGGAAATAAATAAATTGCAAGTGAGCTTATATGCTCTAAATATATATATGTAGATATATAATAATACTTAGTTAGATATAATAACAATAATAATATGAACAATGTGAAATAATAACATAAACATAAATAGATATCCATGAACAAGAATAATACATGAACATAGTGTAGCTTCCATAACATTTAGTTTTCGAAAACTCACACCATGGTAATGTAAAGTTACATGACATGAGAAGAAGAATATGTAAAGAAAAGTTTACCTAAAGAGGGTTTTTGAAGTATTATGTGGTAATGGGTTTTGCGTATGTAGGAGGTGGTTTGAGATTATTTTGAGAGAGTTTTGAGAGAGTATTTGGAGAGAGTGTTGAGAGGAAAATTTGAGAGAGATTTGGTAGTAAATTTTTAGGTAGTAATTATGTGAAAGAAGTGAAAGAGAATGGGGTACTTAGAGGAAATAATGAGTGAATTTTTGTGTGATTTAAATAAAAAAAATTGAAAGAAATCGAGTGGGAGAGAGAGGGTGTATGCACCAACCTTAAGGAGAGAGGAGAGAAAGAGAGTTCGATTTTTGTATTTTTGTTGATTAAATGAAGTAATAAGTAAGATACATGTGAAATAAAGTTATGGAAGAAGTAAAAAGTAAAGGCAATAGGTTATGGTGTTGTAAGAGTAGGTGTTAGAAAAAGTAAAGATAAAAGAATAGTGTAGAATAGTAGTGAATAGTGTAATGTAAAGTAGATATGACTAATAAAGTACCGGTAGTAAGAAAATACACGTATGATTGCGATATCTGATATTTTTACTTACCGAAAAATTATAAGACTAATATTTTTGAAAACCTTACATTTTTATGAGTCTAACGGTATATCCAGAATATTTTTACTATTCCAAGCCCCGGAACACGTTTTTTAAGGACTGTATTCGTTCGAATTTAAAACGATTCTCGGTTTTACTAATTTATTCTTTTTAAGCTTCCTTATGTAATTACGAACTATTCCACATACTAATCTCCTATTTACTTTCTTAGGATTGCTTATTCGGTATTGCCGGACTTAAACTATTACATCTAACTAGGATTTTGTTGACTTTAGGGTTTCCGGTTGACTTTCCAATTAGGGTTTAAGCTAAATTGGTCACAAGACTTTGGAGGTTTACAATAATTACTATACTTCTGGTCACATGTAATATTAAAACTAATGAATGACAATCCTTAGTCACGCAGGAGCTTTGATATCATATGCAAGGCGTGCTTCTAAGATAGTAGGAGACTCCTAGAGGTATTACGTTTAAATAGATAACAATACCGATTAGCTACGCGTAGCATAGGAATTGAACGTAGGAAACTTAATAACTTGCATCAAAGAAAAGGGTTTTGATCCTGACCTGTCATTTATCCAAAATCTGAGCTATACTCTCCATCTACGGCTGCTAGCTCCGCTCCTTCGTCATCAGACTACTCGCATACCCACTATCCTTCCAGGTTGCATATCCTCATTCCGTGGACAGCTGCTCCAGATCGGTTCGAGTTGCTCCCTCCATTTCCATTCTTTGTCGGTACTGCTCCTCCCATAGAACCAAATGGTCTTGCTGGTGCATTCTTCCTTTATGGGCATTCATTAGCGAAGTGCCCAGTTTGCTTGCACAAGAAGCAAATGGTGGAAGCTTTCTTAGGACAATCACCAATCTTGTAGCTTGAGTCTCCACAAAAATAACATTTGTGTTGGAGAAGGGGGCACCTCTTTGGATAGTGCTCCTTCTTACATTTCCAGCATGTCACTTTGATCTCAGGTGTCTCTTTGTTGCCACTAACACTTCCTCTAAAACTGTGGATGGGTTTAAACTTTTTGCTTTGGAAGCTGGGGTTATAGCTATCTTGTACCCTCTTTCCGAACACAAAGGTTTGCTTCTTTGGTGCCTTGCTTTTTCTTTTCTTGGCTCCTTCTATGATACGAGCCCTTTCAACCAGTTCACGAAGAGTCCTTAGATCCAACTCCTCCAAACGCATTCTTAAATCTTCATCCAAGCCACTCAGAAATACTTGCCTCTTCAGCTCCTCACTAAGCTTGAAAGATTTAGGCACGTATTGAAGTAGACGGCTAAGCTCCGTCTCGTACTGCTCTATTGTCCTTCCCTTCTGGGATATGTGGAGGAAGTCTCCACTATACTGTACTCTCAAGCTCCCAGGGAAATAGTTGTCCAAAAACTCCCTTCGAAAGGCTGCCTAGGTTACGGGTGGTAGCAACTCCCTGCTTTTTGACTCCCATCATATCCTAGCATTGAATCTTAACATGTACATGCCATAATCTAGGCACAAATGGTGGGGCTGGCAAAGGGACGGTATGAGACTTAGCTTTTGGTGGTGCAAGTGCCTCAACGGTTGCTTCTAGTGCATTTGCAGCAGGCGGTGGCATATTTTGTGCATGCTGCATGAAATTATTGATTAGCCCTGTTAGTTGGTTGATGGCTGTCACGCCCCAAAGGGTACCCTAAACGTGACAGTCCACTACACTCAATATTAAAGCTTAAGTATGACAACCTTAGCCATTCCGAAAGCTTTTATATTAAGTGTAAGGCGTACTTTCATAACTTTAGAGGACCATATGTGGAATTATGAAGCTTAAGGAGATATAAAAACATATTAAGAAAAGAGGATTCATAATAAACATTTATTCATATCAATGGTTTTACAAACTTAGGGATATTTCTCCTTGATCACTAATTTATTACATGGATATTTGTACATCAATACTAATGCTACACCTCATCTAAATTTCTATTATCCAAAAGAAATTACCTGCCCGCAGAGTCCTCGTGGCCTTAATCATAAATAGGAAAACTGCAAAAGATATTTATGGGGGTATAAGCTAACCGGCTTAGTGAGAACTATTTCCATAAATAACTTCTTGTAATAAGATTTCAAACAAGTTATTTAAACAATCAAATGTAATGCAACATACACGTGGGCAAATAAGTATATAGTTTTCCGGGAACTACATGTTGAATGGATTTGAGCCCTCCATTCGGGGTTTGGTGATGCATAACCTCAATTCAAGTAGTTTTAGTTAAAAAGTTTTATGCTTGTGAGCACTCATCGCCAAGCAGTCCGAATCTACTTGAAATGACCTTGCTTTAAAATCTTCCACCAAGCAATCGCTTTCGGGTCTTCCGCTAAGTGTTGCTTTCGACATGAGCTTACTATCCTTCTTACGCAAGGATAATAACTAAAAATGCAATGTGACTCACTTCGTGGTATGCATGAATCCATTTATTTGTAATACCATAACATTATTATTATCAAGTTTAAGGTGATCAAGGCATTTCATACAAAGCAAGTATTATACTACTAACAAGCAATTTAAATCAATTCCGGCTTCGATATTTTTAGGATTCTTTCAAAGAATTATTTCCAAACATAACCATTTGTCTTTTCTTAGCTTCTAGTGTAACTAATTTACAAGCACAACAAGTATAGTATTTAAAGGAAATAAACTCACGATGCCATGTCGACTATTCCTCTAAGTGGATGAATCGTTCGCACACTCCACTTAATCGTAATAATCCTCGGGGTAAAGGAATCCTTCCTTGAGGTCATCTAGCTAAAGAAAATACCCACAATGAGTATTCCTTGATGATTTTCTTGAAATTTGACAAAACAATGTCAAAAGAACATTAAAGTTCGTATAATGAATGCTCCAACTTAAAATGGCCATAACTTGGTCATTTTAACTCGGAATCGTGCATATAATATACCGATTTCTACCTACTCGAAAAGCTCTACCCATTTCCAAAATTATTTTCAACAAACAAAGCCATATAGGCTCCGAAAAAGTGGCGATAAAATTCACCACGCATTTTCCAACACAAAACAACTTTGGTTCAAGAAATCAAAATTTGTTTGATAAATACTTAGTTATCTATATAGTTGAAAAATTCTCTTTTTATGGCTACTTAGCTCATATTCATTCATGCTTAAGTGTTTGTTGTCCATTTATTTTACTCAAGTAAAATCATGTCGGTTTTGGAGTTGTTTTTAGAAAAATATAGTTTACAAGAATTTCATGTTTGTAAACTCCTTGAAGTGACTATTTGTTTCTTTTTATTTTTTATTTTTTTTAAAATGTTTTATGTTGGATTATATATATATCCAAGTAACTTTTTGAAAATAATTTTTCTTCCTTCTAAGTTTTCTATACTAATACTATTTTTGAGTTTTTAGAAAATATACCATTATCTCTATTCATTTTTTTTTCTTGTATAATTTTCTTTGTTTATTTATTTGCAAAATCTTTATTGAACAATTCTCATCCTTTCCTTATGTTTCATGTATTTCATAGAAATCATCCATGCATAAAAATTTGTTTTCTTGACAAAAACAAAGTGGAACAATATGTGACTTAAGAAACTTTTTATAGTAAAAGTAGTTTCTAAAATCTTAGTGGTTTCTTCTTGTAACTTGAAAAGAGATAACTTTATTTTCAAACTATAGATTTTCTTCTTTACATAAACTTATTTCTAAGTGTCAAAAATCTCCTTTTTGTCAATTTATTTTTAGAACTTGAAACTTTGGATGACAGTTTAAATGAACATGAACTATGAGAAAATAGTAGCAAGTAAAATAATATAAGTAATAAAGTCAAGTATTGGAATTTTAGCTTTTTCAATGCTCCCGGGACTAAGAAGTAGACTAGTCCCCAAAATAAAATAAAATGAAGAAAGAAAAACTTGTTTTGACTTGATGAGGACAAGTCTAAGACTAGAGACTAGTCTTAAAATAACAAGGAATAAGTAAATAAATTGCAATTGAATAAATAAATAAATTGCTTTGCATGAAGTAAATAACTTGCAAGTGAGCTTATATGCTCTAAAGAATATGTATATATATATAGATAATAATACTTAGATATATTAACAATAATAAAAACAAAAATAATAACATAAACATAAATGGATTTGCATGAACAAGAACAATACATGAACATAATGTAGCTTCCATAACTTGTAGTCTTTGGAAACTCACACTATGGTCATATAAAGTTACATGACATGAAGAAGAAGAAAGTAATATGAAGTGGTTACCTAGAGAAGACTTTGGTATGGTTATGTGGTTATGGGTTTTGGTTTGTTTGTAGAAGTTGTTGTGGAATTATTTTGAGAGAGTTTTGAGAGGAGAATTTGAGAGAGTTTTTGTAAGAAATTTGTGGGTAGTGAATGTGTGAAAGAAGTGAATGAGGAGGGGGGTATTTATAGGAAAATGTGGAGGGATTTTTGTATGATTAAAATAAATAAAAATTGAAGCAAATTGAGGATGATAGAGAGAGGGGGGGCATCGGCCATCTTGATGGGGGAAGGAAAGTGATTTATTTTTTTGACTTTTTGTAAAATAAAAGATGTAATATGTAAGGTAGATGTGAAATAAAATTATGGGAAAGGTAAAAAGTAAGGATTATAGGTTATGGAGTGTGTAAGAATAGGTGTAAGAAAAAGTAGAGATAAAAGAATAGTGTAGAATAGTAATGAATAGTGTAATGTAAGATAGATATGACTAATAAAGTACCGGTAGTAAGAAAATACGCGTATAAATGCGATATCTGTTATTTTTACTCATCGAAAAATTATGAAACTGATATTTCTGGAAAACTTATATTTTTACGAGTCTAACGGTGTATTTGGAATAATTTTCCTATTCTGAGCTCTTGAACACATTTTTCGAGAACTGTGTCCTATTGGGTTCAAAGGACACCTGAAATTTGCAAAACTGATATTTTTATATAACCTATAGCTATTACGAACTATTCTAGCTAATAATTCCAACTTCGTTTTCTAAGGCCAAAGAAAACGGCAATGCAGGACTTAATTGGTTACGGTAAACTAGGGTTTTGTTAACCTTTAGGTTTCTATTTGACTTCCGTTTTAAGGTTTATGCTAAACTGATTCCAAAAATTTAGGGGTTTACAATGGCTGCCCACACATCTCCTTGTTGATTCGGTGGGGGATTTGGGGCTTGTTGTCCTGCCAGGGGATTCTCTAGTTCTGCTGGTATATTATTAGAGGCATGACGTTCACGTCTTCTACCTCTCCTACCACGTTTGTTAATTACTCTAGTTTTAGACTTTAAAGAGATCGGAAATATTGGAAATTGCGTAGATAATATTTAAGGCATTCAAATCCATGAATCATCAAATAAAATACTTGCATTCAAAGTAAAAGAGGAAATTAATAATCCTTACATAATGTTGAGAAGGTGGAAACCATTCCCAAAAAAGATAATTGTTCAAATAAAACATAGAAAAGAAAAACATTAATGCATTAAAACAAAGATAAGCCTAGGAAAAGGCTATGTTGGACTCGTCGAGTTATGCTCCCTTCCTTCTTTCCTTTAAACTTCTTCTTTTTACGGGGATGGTGCTGGGTTTATACTCCTGCTGGTGGAACCTTTGTGTCGTTTGACGAATTGTCGTAGGTATTGACTCACAGTCATTCTCTTTCCTCGGTACCGTGAGGTGATCTCCGCCTGAGACGGCCAAACTTCATCATGCACGAAAATCCTTTCTCCATGGGTCGTGCCATTTGTTTCCTCCGATCCTTCTTCCTCTAGTGCTACTGCTATTGCGAGGGTTTGAGATCTGCTTCTCTGGAATCTATTTGGATTGAAAGCGTTATCTCTTCTCCCTTCCTCTTCAGAATCGAAGATCATTACTGGGTTATTCCTTGCAACGGTCTCCATAGGTACATCTTAGCTCAACCTTCGGGGAAGTGCCTGACTGGGGATCAAAGGGCTGTCTTCCCAGAGAGATGCAGACTGGGTTTCCTCAAGCTCTGAGTCTTCATTCGGATTTCCTTCTGTGCAACCATCAGTCTCTCCATTTCCTTCGTTTGCTTGGGCCTCCTCCATGATGAAGTCCTCATCTGAGATAACGTCTAGCTGTATTCCGACGGAGTTGAGCTGAGTATTGTACTCTGATGGCGTAGGGACAATTCGTCGGTAAGCGGCATACCAATAAAATCTCTCTTCAGCATCTTCCTTCAGCCAGTCCGTATGATCCGCCAACTCATCATGTGCGTAGATGTATAGAGGTCCTAGCTTATTCCAAGTCCGGAAGTCTGGTTCCTGTCGCCCATCTTCTGCTTTCAAGATGAAGGTCATCTGTTGCAGCATAGTCTCCCGGTACATAAAAACCATCATTCTTTCGACCACATAAATAACCTCTACGTCACTCTATCTCCGATTGCATACAGCATCGAATCTCAGCTCATTGGGCAAGTTCCTCCACAGGGAATGTCTCAATCCTTTCTTCCATAACTTAAACATTTCGCGGGCAGTCCTGGGCCTTCTGACTAATGCAAACTCTTCACACAGGACCCTTAGTCTAAGACGGTAGTTCACAAAGGTCTCATCATGGTCTTTAAGGAATTGTCGGGATTTTTCTTTGACCTCAGGGAAAGTCAACTATCAAGTAAAACAAAAGGGGATCAGATCTTAAGCTAGAGTTTCTATCTTGTTACTATCTATCTTAAGGTCTATTTCTACTATCTTATGTCTAAAACTTGCGCTATGATACCAACTTAAACTGTCACGCCCCAGAGGGTATCCTAAACGTGGCAGTCCACCGCATGTAATATTAAAGCTAATGAATGACAATCCTTAGTCACGCAGGAGCTTTGATATCATATGCAAAGCGTGCTTCCAAGATAGAAGGAGACTCCTAGGGGTATTACGTTTAAATAGATAGCAAACGCAAGCATGAACTTAAATAGATAAACATAAGATTTTCATTTAATAACAATTTAGTACATCATCTTAGGGGCATTCCCCTGCCTTGAAGTCTTTGTACAACTATACTAATATCAAAATAAACATAACTACCACACAAGCCTACTATAGAGATTTTTCTTAGAAGTCCATGTTCAAAACTAAAAATACATAAACTTCTTCCAAAAACTCCTAGTAGCTTGCACTCGTACTTGGCATACGGGGCTCATTGGGGCCAACCATAGATAATTATGCTGTGATAGAAAACTATAAGGGTATAAGCATGACTAGCTTAGTGAGATAATTCCATTTATAAGACATTTACATAATTCAAACAAGTATTTAATCAAAACATATGAAAATACACAAATCATATGAACAAGCAAGATACACATGATTAACCAAAAATCAAATGTAGCATTGTAAACCCCTAAAATTTCCGGAATCGGTTTAGCACAAAACCCTAACCGGAAGTCAAACGAAACCCTAAAGGTCAACAAAACCCTAGTTTACCGTATCAATCTAAATCCGGCATTGCCGTTTTCTTTGGCCTAGAAAAACGAAGTTGGGATAATTAGCTAAAATAGTTCGTAATAACCATAGGTTTCATAAAAGTTTCAGTTTCGCAAGATTCGGGTGTCCTTCGAACCCGATCGGACATAGATCTCGAAAAATGTGTCCGGAAGCCCGGACTAGTAAAAATATTCCGAATATACCGTTAGATTCGTAAAAATATAAGTTTTCCAAAAATATCAATTTCGAAATTTTTCGGTAAGTAAAAATAACAGATATAGCTATTATACACGTATTTTCTTACTACCGGTACTTTAATTGTCATATCTACTTTACATTACACTATTCATTACTATTCTACACTATTCTTTTATCTCTACTTTTTGTTACACCTACTCTTACACTCTACATAACCTATAATCTTAACTTTTTACCTTTCCCATAACTTTATATCACATTTACCTTACAAATTACATCTTTTATTTAACAAAAAGTCAAAAAAATAAATCACACTCCCCCTCTACACATATGGCCGGCGCTACACCCTCTCTCTCCTCCCTCAATTTTTTTTTAATTTTCTTTTATTTTAATTACGCAAAAATCACTCCTCAAAATCCTATAAATACCCCCCTCCTCTTTCACTTCTTTCACACCACTTCTACACTAAAATTACTCTCTCAAAATCTCTCTAGAATTTCTCTCCAAGAAGCTCTTCAAGAAGTTCTCTTTAAACTCATCTTCTTTAGGTAAAAGTTCTTCAAGAAGTCTTCATGTTCATCTACTTAGTATGAGCTTAGTATGTGTTTTCTAAAACCATGAAGGTTAAGAAAGCAACAATAGGTTCATACTTTGTTTTTGTTCATAATCATAATTCCTCTATGTTCATTTATGTTCCTCTTATGTTCATTTATGTTTCTTATATGTTCATAACTATCTACTATATCTATATAGCTATATATACTATTTAGAGCATATAAGCTCATAATCTTGCAATTTATTTACCTTCCATGTAATTTAATTATTTCAAGTTGTTTTTAAGACTAGTCTCTAGTCTTAGACTTGTCCTCATCAAGTCAAAACAAGCATTTCTTTCATTTATTTTGTTTCGTTATGGGACTAGTTTATTTCTTAGTCCCGGGAGCCTTGAAAAAGCTAAGACTCCAATACTTGATTTTTATTATTTATGCTTTATGTTATTTTGTTATTCTCATAATCATGTTCATTTAGATTGTTGTCCAAAAGTCTTCTAAAGATAATGAAATAAAAGAAAGCTTTTTGTCACTTAGGAATAAGATCATGTGAAACATAAAAATATAAGATAACAAAAATAAACTCATTTATTTTCAAGTTACAAAAAGAATTCACTATGAATTTAGAAACTATTTTTACTTAAAAGCTAGTTAAATCTTCGTTACTCTACCTTGTCTTTCAAAAGAAAGTGTTTTGTTGACAAAAATGGATCCTTTCATAAAGAAAGAAAATAAGACTAAGGAAATTTTAAATATAGACCTTTGCAAACAAATAGGCAAAGAAAATTATGATTTGAAAATAATAAAGTTATTTCTTTTCGAGTTACAAGAGGAAAATAATAGAATTATAGAAATTAGTTTTTCTACAAAAAGTCCTTAAATGTTCCACTTTGTTTTTATAAAAAAACCAAATTTTCGTGCATGGGTAATTATTTTTTATGAGATATGAGAAAAGAATGAGAAATTTCAAGTAAAAGATTTTTGCAAAACAATTAAACAAAGAAATTTACACAAGGGAAATGAAGAATCGCATATTTTCTAAAAAACTTCAAATATAGTATTAATGTAACTTAGAAAGTAGAAAATTTATTTTCAAAAGTCACTTAGAAAAAGATAAATAAAACCAACATAAAAGGTTTTTAGAAAATAAAAGAAAACAAGGTAATCATCTCAAAAGAAGTTCACAAAAAACAATTTCCGAAAAGCTTCAACCCGACATTGTTTTACTTAAGAAAAATAATTTGGACAACAAAACACTTGAGCATGCTTAAATATGAGTTATATAGTTATAAAAAGAGAATTTTTCAACTATATAGATAACTAAGTATTTATCAAACAAATTTTGATTTCTTGAAACAAAGAAGTTTTACTTGGAAAATCCGTGGTGAATTTTGTCGTTACTTTTTCGGAGCCTATATGGCTTTGTTTGTGGGAAATAATTTTAGAAATGGATAGATCTTTTCGAGTAGATAGAAATCGGTATATTATATGCGCGATTCCGAATTAAAATGACCAAGTTATGGCCATTTTAAACTGGAACATTCTTCTATACGAACTTTGACGTTTTTTGACATTGTTTTGTCAAAATTCAAGAAAATCTTCAAGAAAAACTCATTATGGGTATTTTCTTTGGTTAGGTGACCCCGAGGAAGGATTTCTTCACCCCGAGAATTATTACGATTAAGTGGAGTGTGTGAACGACTCATCCGCTTAGAGGAATAGACGACTATGGCATCGTGAGTTTATTTCCATTAAATGCTACACTTGTTGTGCTTGTAAATTAGTTGCACTAGAGTTAGGAAAAGATAAACCGATATGCATGTAAAATAATTCCTTGAAAGAATTCTAAGAATATCGAAGCCCGAATTGTTCTAAGTGATTGTTTTAGTATAATATTGATTGGTGCGAAATTCCTTGATCACCATAAAGTTGAAATTAATTATGTTATGACTTTATAAATTAATGAACTCATGCATACCATGAAGTGAGTCACATTACATGGTTGGGTTATTATCCTTGGGTGAGAAGGATAGTAGGCTCATGTCGAAAGCAACACTTGGCGGAAGATCCGAAAGCGATTGCTTGGCGGCTTAATGGAATATGCTTGGCGGTTGATCCGAAAGCAAGGTCAAATCAAGTAGGTTCGGAATACTTGGCGATGAGTGCTCGCAAGTATAAAAGTTTTTTGTTATAGAATGCTTGGCGATGTGTGCTCGCAAGCTTAAATTTTCTATTATTAAAACTACTTGTTTTGAGTATCACCAAACCCCGAATGGAGGGCGTAAATCCATTCAACATATAGTTCCCGGAAAGCTATATGATTGTTTGTCCACGTGTTTGATGCATTACATATGTGTGCTTAACCAACTTGTTTGAATCTTGTTACAAGAAGTTATTTATGGAAATAGTTCTCACTAAGCCTATTAGCTTATACCCCGATAGCTACCTTTTGCAGTTTCCATATTTACGGTTAAGGCCACGTGGACCATGCGGGCAGGTAATCCCTCTTATATATTAGAAATCTGAATAAAGTATAGTTTAGTATTAGCATGTTAATAGATTTGTAATTTAGGGAGTTGTCCCTAAGTTTGTAAAGATTATGCCATGGACAAATATTATTGTGATTCTTCTTTTCTTAATATGTTTTTATATCTCCTTAAACTTCATTATTCTACATATGGTCCTCTAAAATTGTGAAAGTAAGCCTTACACTTAATATAAAAGCTTTTGGAAATGACTAAGGTTGTCAAACTTAAGCTTTAATATTGAGTGTGGCGGACTGTCACGTTTAGGGTACCCATTGGGGCGTGACAAGCATGGATTTAACGCCCTCCATGACAAGGGTTAGGAGGTTACAGGCCCATACGACCATCAATATCTACAGATTTACCGGCTCTTGCTTGCCCTGTAGACTTTCCGCCTCCTACTAGCCACCATGTAGACTTTCTGGCTCCTACCAGCCACCACTACCATTTCCTCGTTTCCCCACACAAAGAAAAGTAGTGAAACAAATGTGTCCCATGTATATGATATGCATGAATTAATTCCAATATAAATTTAACCAAAAATATTTAGTTCAAGTTAGAGGTGATCAACACAATTCTCATCATATCAATACAAGAATCGCAAATTATTTATCAAACCAAATTGCGATATTCTTAGTTTATATTCAAGCAATCATAATCACAAATCACATGACAATTGTTCATTTTATCTTTCTCTTAATTTCTAGTGCTTCTATTTACAAGCACAAAACAAGAAAATGTAACTTGATGAGAGGAATAACTCACTCCATATCGGTATATCTAATCAAAATAGTCCTCCGGATAGACGATCTCGGGTCCCTCGTCACCTAAACAAGATGAAATACCCAAAATGAGTCTTTCATAAAACTTCTATTCTTAAAGATTCTAAACTTTTCTTAAAATCGCGGTAAAATCGTATAAGGGGAAATTCCAACTTAAAATGGCTATAACTTGCTCATTTTAACTCGGAATTTCACGTATAATATACCGTTTTCTACCTACTCGAAAAGATCTACGCATTTCCAAGCTTATTTTCATAAAAGTACATCGTTGGGGTTCCGAAAAGACAGTGATCAGATTTGCTACGAATTTGCAAAAACTTGTTTTCCTTCTTGTAAACAAAGCTCATTTGAAAAGATGAATATTTCAAGTATTTTGTAAACTTTTTGAAAGGTATATACATATATGTAATGACTCATAACCAATGTATGAAGTAAATGGAGTTGTCTCAATATATGAAAAAGTAAAGTTTTTAGAAGACTTTGAACTTGAGATTTCGTTGGAAGATTCATTTTTCTTTTGAAAAGATCTCGAGTTACGGATATTCCTTTTTCTAAATTTAATCTCTTGTAATTGCTTTTAAACTCCTAAGGAGTGGTTTTATTTTCTAAACTTAGATTCCAACGACTTTTTTAAAAGTGATAAATGATATTTTTGTTTCTTGTAATGATTCCAAAAGAATTTCTAATTCTTGATGAAAGATAAGTTTTCATAAAACCTTTTGTTTGTTTAAGAAAAATCCTTTGCAAGCATGTTCATGAGTTTTTAAGAAATCCATTTTCCATATTTATTTATAAACAACATTTAGTTTAAGAAAACACTTCCTCATTTATTTTTGTTGAGACAAAAACATTATGTTCATGCATGAATATGAATCATAAACTATAGAAATATAAAGGAACATAATAACTTGAAAGATTAAGTAAAAAAGAAAATCAAGTATTGGGACCTTAGCTTTATCAAGGTACCCCGGGACTAAGAAAAGACTAGTCCAGAAAAGAAAAGAAAAAGTTTTGACTTGATAAGGATAAGTCTAAGACTAGAATGACTAGTCTTAAAAACAACTTGAAGTAAATAAATTGCAATGAAGTAAATAAATCGCATGAAAGATAAATAAATTTCAAGACAATGAGCTTATATGCTCTAAATAATATATATAGCTATATAGATATTTAGATAATTATGAACATAAAGGAAACATAAAGGAACATAAAGGAATTGTGATTATGAACAAAAACAAAGTATGAACCTATTGTTGCTTTCTTAACCTTCATAGTTTTAGAAAACACACACAAAGTTCATACTAAGTAGATGAACATAAGAATTCTTGAAGGCATATTACCTAAAAGAAAGAAGAAGAGAGGAACTTCTTGTAAGAAACTTCTTGGAGAGAATTCTTGAGAGATTTTGAGAGAGTAACTTCATTGAAGAAGTGGTGTGAAAGAAGTGAAGGTATGAAGGGGTATTTATAGGAAAATATGGGAGATAATTTGTGTTAATTAAAAATGAAAAACAAAACAATTTGAGGGAAATTGGGAGGGGGCCGGCGCAAATCCATGCGTGGGGGAGAGGAAAATTTTAATTTTTGTTATTTTGTTAATTAAAAGTAAGAAATTAAAGATGTGAAATTGTATTGGAAATGAAAATGTGTAAGAAATAGGTGTATGGTTTGTAAGAGTAGGTTGTAAGAAAAAGTAGAGATAGGTGAATAGTGTAGAATAGTAGAAAATAGTGTAATGTAAAAGTAGACATGACAATTTAATGCCGGTAGTAAGAAAATACGCATATAAAAGCGATATTTGATATTTTTAGCTACCGAAAAATTACGAAATTGATATTTTTTGGAAATCTTATATTTTTATGAGTCTAACGGTATATTTGGAATAATTTTTCTATTCCGGACTCTCAGACACGTTTTTCAAGAACTATGTCCTATCGGGTTCAAAGGACACTCGAATTCCTCCAATCTGATATTTTTATATAACCTATAGCTATTACGAACTATTATAGCTAACTTTTACAACTTCGTTTTCTAGGGCTTGAGAAAACGGCAATGCCGGACTTAAGCGGTTATGGTAAACTAGGGTTTTGTTGACTCTGGGAATCCGGTGGACTTCCGATTAAGGTTTAAGCCTTAATTTGGATAAAAAATTCGGGGATTTACAACCTGCCCCCCTTAAAGAAAGTTTTGTCCTCAAAACTTGAAATTCATACCTGATTCCTTGAACAGACTTAGGTACTTCTGGTGTATGTTGCTTTCTGCTTCCTAGGTTGCTTCCTCGTGTGAGTGGTTTCTCCATAGAACCTTCACATACTTGATCTCCTTATTCCGAAGCTTCTGAACCTTGTGATCTAAGATTTGAACTGGGTGTTCCTCGTATGTGAGATTTTCTTTCAGCCGAACTGATCTAACTCTGCAATCCTGGTAAGGTCTGACACATGTTTCTGTAGAACGGACACGTGGAATACGTTGTGAATTCCAGATAGGCTAGGAGGGAGTGCCAGACGGTAAGCAAGATCTCCTACTCTTTCAAGCACTTCAAAAGGTCCAACATATCGTGGGCTCAACTTTCCTTGTGCTCGAACTCGGCGAATACTCTTGATGGGGTTTACTTTCAAGTAATGGTCTCCAACTTCAAACTCAAGTGTACGTCTTTTCATATCCACCCAACTCTTTTGCCTATCTTGTGCCTCCTTCATCTTTTGTTGGATGATCCTCACCTTGTTGGTCGTATCTTACACCAAGTCAGGTCTGACGCTCAACTTTTCTACATCGTCCTAAAACAAAGGTGATCGACATCTTCTTCCATACAATGCTTCATAGGGTGGCATCTGGATTGTGGAATGGTAGTTGTTGTTGTAAGCAAACCTTACCAAAGGTAGGTGTGCATCCCAACTACCTTTAAACTCTATTACGCAGGCTCGCAGCATATCCTCCAACGTTTGTATTGTCCTCTCCGATTGACCATCTGTCTGAGGGTGATAGGCCGTATTGAAATGTAGCTTAGTTCCCATACATTTCTGCAAACATGTCTAAAATTTGGATACAAACCTTGGGTCTCGGTCGAAGACTATTCCAGCGGGTACTCCATGCAAGCGTACTATTTCTCTTATGTACATTCTTGCCAACTTGTCCATAGAGTACATCATGTTCATTGGAAGGAAGTGTGCCGTCTTCATCAATCGATCCACTATGACCCAAATTGCATCATATCCAGCTGACGTCCTTGGTAATCCACACACAAAATCCATTGTGATTTGGTCCCATTTCCACTCGGGTATTGGCAGGGGTTTCAGAAGTCCACCAGTCCTTTGGTGCTCCACTTTTACTTATTGGCATGTGGGACATTTCAACACAAAGTCTGCTACGTCTCTCTTCATGCCGTTCCACTAATAGTGGCTCTTCAGATCTTGGTACATCTTTGTTCCTCCTGGATGCATGGTGTATCCGGAGTGATGTGCTTCTTCCATGATTTCCTTTCTTATGTCCTCATCATCCGGAACACATAATCTTCCTTTCATTCTCACTACTTTATCCTCATCTATGGCAAAATCGGTGTATCTTCCTTCCTGCACCTCTTTCTTAATCTTCAGAATCGCCTCGTCATATCGCTGGGCCTCCTTGATTCTCTCTACTAAGGTGGGTTCTATGACAAGGTTGGTGATAAGTGTCCAAAGACCCGAATTGTTGGTGCTATATTGGGCATATTTTATATGCTATTTGTTTAAATATTGAGGAAAAGGATCTTTATTGAGTTAATCTTTGTTTCAGGGACAATCATCAAACAATCGAGCTTTCAAGGGATTATCAAGGAAAGAAGCCAAGTTTTGAGATTTTGGAGCTTTTGCGAGGAGTTGCTACCCATACACTAGTGACATTCACACCATTAGTGTACTTTTGGAGGAGCGTTTTTTGAAGAAATTTTGAAGATTTAGCCAAGAATCAAGGGTACACGACCTCTCATACACTAGTTGTGTACATTAGGTCGTGTACATGTGCCAACAAGGGAAAAAAGCTACTTTAATGAGTACACGACCCCGATGTACATGGGTCGTGTAGGCATTAATGTATATATATACATGCCTTCTTGCGAAATTCATTCATTCAATATAGAAACTTTATCCAGAACCCTAGGGACGCCTTTGGAGAGCTCTTGAAGGGGGAAAATCGTGCTTCCACTTGAAGATTCTCAACTACACATCTACAAGGGTTTTATCTTGATGATTTCTCCTTTTTCTTCTTCCATTATGCTTTATTTGTGTTGTTATCTTTTCTATGGAAGAGTAGTTGTGTAACCCTAGGTTTTGAGAAACCCTAGCCTTCATGTAAAGACTTGTTAATCACTTGAATGTAAATTGATTTTGGATTTGCTTCATGATATATAATGTTGTTTGTGATAATTTTAGGTCAAAGTTGTTACAAACTCGATTCTTGTTAATTTGAAAGAAGATTTCGATTAATGAGTATGATCTCTCATGAGCAAAGGGGTTAAGTAATCCACCTAGAAATAGGGTTTTTCTAACTTCTATCGATTAGGGTTCATGAGCTTTAAGCGATTCTAAATTGACCTTTGTGACGGAAGAAATTCCCACTTTTGCAATTTAGGGTTAGGGTTTAATTAACTTGAAGAGAGTAATTAATCTATTTAAGTAACCCGATAGTTCAAAATCAAAGTTCATTCAAGTGAATCCACTTTTAGAGATGAAGGAGGCTAGGGTTGATCAAAACCAAGGGTTTGTTGTGAATCGTTTATCTTCATTTAATTGTGCATATCTTGAGTTAGGGTTCTTGGGTTTATCTTAGATTAGAATTAGTGATTAGTTTAGTATAAAATTCACTCTTGACTTGGCTAGATAATAGTTAAAGGGTAATTACTAGTAGCTGCACATTGATTCCTAGGACGATATCCGAGTTAAATTCTATACTACACGATAGGTGCACTGCCTTGTGTGGATCTAGAATTTACAAGATTATAAATTTTAAAACTTAAAGATTCGACACATCAAAGTTTTTGGCGCCGTTGCCGGGGAATCAAGCAATATTAGGAAAGCCTTAGTAGCTATTACTTTAGTCTTTTCTTTTCTTTTGTTTCTTCTTTTTCTTTTCCTTCTTTCTTTCTTCTTTTCTTTTCTCTCTCTTTCTTTTTTTATTTTTCTCTCTTTTTCTAAGGAATTAATTGTGGAATCCTAATCTTGTGTGTCTCTTTTGCAGTGTATGACCAGGAGTTCTTCCTCATCTACAACTCCATTAGATCCTGAGATCGAGAGGACACTCACAAGATCAGAAGGAATACAAGTGCCAACACTTTGGACAAGCAGATATTGAGGGAAGAACACTGGATTTGAGGGAGAGAACATTGGGTTTGGAAGACTTAGACGAGAACAGCATTAATCCAGATCTAACAAGAGGAACAGAAGGAGAACATCAACAAGAAATCAACATGGCGGACCCTAATGCGCTAAGAACAAATATGGATTATGCAAGACCTTCTCTTCAAGGCACTGCTCCAACAATTGTGAAACCCCCAATTGGGGCAAACAATTTTGAGATCAAGGGGACCATGCTTCAACTTCTACAACAATATTGTCAGTTTGATGGACTACCCGATGAAGATCCCCACTCTCACATCCAAACATTTCTGGAGATATGTGAGACCTGCAAGATGAATGGAGTGGATGATGATGCCATTCGTACTAGACTATTCCCTTTTTCTTTGAGAGGGAAAGCAAAAAATTGGCTTACATCATTGGGACCAGGAGCACTTACCACATGGGAGGAAACAGTGAAGCAGTTTTTGGACAACTATTTTCCACCTTGCAAAACTGCTAAGCTCCGGAATGATATCTCATCCTTTGGCCAAAATGATTCCGAGACTCTATTTGATGCTTGGCAACGATGGAAAGAGCTTCTTAGAAATGTCCTCATCACCAAATTCCACCATGGTTGCAAGTTCAAACATTTTATAATGGGTTGAATCAAATCACTCGCCAGCTTATTGATGCATCTGCCGGTGGTACTCTGAATTCAAAGACCCCAGAAGAATCCCTCAAATTGTTTGAGGAAATGGCTAGAAACAATTATCAATGGGGAAACAACCGGGGGAAGCAAAGAGCTACTGGGGTGTATGAGGTAGATTTGCTTACCTCTTTGGTCGCTAAGATGGATGCCCTTGGTACTCAAGTTATGAGCATCAAGAATCAACAACAATCACCACAATCACAGTTTTACCATGAAGGGATGTTTGATGGTGGTTATCATCCAGAGCAACTGAGCAAGTGGACTACTTGGGGAATCAAAACAGGCAAAATAACCCGTTCAGTAGTACCTAACCCAGGATGGAGGAATCACCCTAATTTCTCCTGGAGTAACCAAAATGCTCAAAGGCCAAATTTTCCACCAGGGTTTCAAAGGCCACAGATGCTTCCATACCAGCAGTTGCCATCATCATCATCAAATCCACAACCCCAGCCTGAGAAGAAATCCAACTTGGAGGAAGTACTTACCAATTCATACAAAGCTCAGATGCAAGGCACAGGAATCAAGAAGCCTCAATTCACAACTTGGAAAAACAAATTGGCCAGCTAGCCAAGATGTTTTCAGAAAGGCAAGTAGGCTCTCTCCCGAGCAATACTGAGAACAATCCTAAGGAGCAAGCTAAGGCTATTAGCTTGCGAAGCGGCAAAGAGTTGCCAAGTAAAAGTGGAGAGACACCTACAGTAGTGCCTGAGAAGGCATGTGAGGAAGGTCAAGTGCTGAGAAGGAGGTCTCCTCACCAATGGAGAAACAACCCCACTTGTAAAGAATACACACCAAGGATACCATATCCTACCCGGTTGAACCAAAGCAAGGACAAGGAGCAGTTTGGGAAATTCTTAGATCTGTTCAAGCAACTCCACATCAACATTCCATTTGTGGAAGCCCTCTCCCAAATGCCCAAATATGCTAAGTTCCTCAAGGAACTCCTTTCAAACAAGGAAGTTAGAAGAGTGTCAACTGTGGAGATAGGAGCAAATTGCTCCTCAATCATTCAGAACAAGCTGCCTCCTAAACTGAAGGATCCCGGAAGCTTCATCATACCATGTAGGGTAGGAGAGCTATGTGTGGAGAAAGCTCTAGCAGACTTGGGGGCGAGCATTAACTTGATGCCCTACTCATTTTTTCAAAAATTGGGTTTGGCGGACCCCACACCAACTCGCATGAGTCTTCAACTAGCGGACCGTTCGGTGAAAATCCCTAGAGGAGTCATTGAGGATGTGCTAGTAAAGGTTGGCAATTTTATTTACCCGTGGACTTTGTTGTGCTTGATATTGATGGAGGGAGATGTTCCATTAATTTTGGGTCGGCCTTTCTTAGCAACCGCGAGAGCTGTTATTGATGTGGAGGAGGGGAAGCTAACTCTCAGGTAGGAGATGAGGAGCTTGTGGTTACTGTGGCTGCAGCATTGAAGAAGCCTATGAGATCGGATGATTCATGCTATTATATTGATATTATTGATTCTTCAGTGGCTGAACATGCAGAAGAGATACTTTCACGGGACAAGGTGAATTGAGCTTGGTTTCCGACAAGGGGAAGGAATTAATAGATCTTGAAGTGGAGGAGATTGTGAGGGAGTTGGATATTGCTGAAGAATTCTTGCCCATAAAGGGGTTTGAGGAGCTTGAGCTTGATAGTGAGAGGCGGTTGAGATCATCGATCGAGGACCACCTACACTCGAATTGAAACAACTTCCAGAACACCTTGAATATGCATTCTTGGAGGAAAATTCCAAACTTCCTGTGATCATTGCTTCGGCACTGTCAAGTGAGTATAAGCAGCAGTTATTGAAAGTTCTCAAAGCACATAAACGTGCTATCGCCTGGAAGATAGAGGACATAAAGGGTATCAATCCGTCTTTTTGCACGCATAAATTTTGTTGGAAGAAGGATTTAAGTCAGTCATTCAACCTCAAAGACGACTAAATCCTAATATGAAGGAAGTAGTGAAGAAAGAAGTCATCAAACTTCTGGATGCCGGCTTGATATACCCGATTTCTGATAGTACTTGGGTGAGCCCAACCCAAGTAGTGCCTAAAAAGGGGGGGGGGGGGGGGGGGGGGGGGGGGGGGGTGGGGGGGGGGGGGGGGGGGGGGGGGGGGGGGGGCGGGGTGGATGACTGGGTCCCTAATGAAAGAATGAACTTGTTCTCCATGAGGACAGTTACTGGTTGGCGTGTGTGCATTGATTATAGAAAATTGATGAAGCTACCAGAAGGATCATTTTCCCTTGCCCTTCATTGATCAGATGCTAGAAAGGCTTGCAGGGCACATGTATTACTGTTACCTGGATGGCATGTCGGGGTACTTTCAAATTCCTATTGCCCCAGAGGACCAAGAGAAGACTACATTTACATGTCCTTATGGCACTTACGCTTATAGACGAATGCCCTTCGGACTTTGTAATGCACCTGCCACATTTCAACGATGCATGTTGAGTGTTTTTGAAGATCTGGTTGAAGACATAATGGAAGTGTTCATGGATGATTTCTCAGTTTCGGAGACTCGTTTGAACAGTTTTGCTAATTTGGAGAAAGTCTTGATCCGATGTGAGGAAACCAATCTAGTGCTAAATTGGGAAAAGTGCCACTTTATGTGCACAGAAGGCATAGTACTTGGGCACAAAATTTCGCAGAGAGGGATTGAAGTGGATAGGGCTAAAGTAGAGATCATTGCAAGATTGCCACCTCCAACATCTGTAAGAGCTATTCGCAGTTTTTTGGGACATGCGGGTTTCTATAGAAGGTTCATCAAGGACTTCTCCAAAATCGCCCGGCCTCTTACTAGGCTTTTGGAGAAGGATGTGGTGTTTGAGTTCGATCAAGATTGTTTAGAAGCCTTTAGATTGCTGAAGGAGAAATTGACTCAAGCTCCCATCATGATTGCTCCTAATTGGGATCTTCCATTTGAGCTCATGTGTGATGCGAGTGACTTCGCAGTTGGGGCGGTTCTTGGCCAGAGACATGATAAGCACTTTAGGCCCATTCACTACGCCAGTAGAACTTTGAACCGTGCACAAGAGAACTATACTACTACTGAAAAGGAGTTATTGGCGGTGGTCTTCGCCTTTGATAAGTTTCGACCCTACCTTGTATTGTCGAAGGTTATTGTGTATACTGATCATTCGGCCCTTAAATTTTTATTATCCAAGACTGATGCAAAACCAAGACTGATTCGATGGATATTGCTCCTACAAGAGTTCGATCTGGAAATTCATGATAAGAAAGGATCGGAAAACTTGGCGGCCGATCATTTATCAAGGCTAGAAGATCCACACCGAGGTGAATTGGGAGAGGATGACATAAATGACCGATTTCCTGAAGAAAGGTTGTATGCAGTTTATCAACTTTTGAGTTTGGCAATCACGGAGCCACCTTGGTTTGCTGATATAGCAAACTATCTTGTTGCATGGGTTTTCCCTAGTGAATTGAATTATCATGCAAGAAAAAAGTTCTTCTCAGATCTCAAGCACTATTATTGGGAAGACCCATTTCTATTTCGGGTTTGTGCGGATCAGATAATTCGTCGTTGTGTGTCTCATGCTGAAGGGTGGAAAATTCTAGGGGATTGTCATTCGGGCCCTGTTGGTGGCCACTATAGTGCAAATCGTACTGCCCACAAGGTCTTGGAGGCCGGTTTTTATTGGCCATCTATATTTAGAGATGCGCACCATCTAGTCTCTCTTTGTGATCGATGCCAAAGAGTGGGAACTACATCAAGAAGAGATGAAATGCCACAAAACTACATTCTAGGATGTGAAGTTTTCGACTTGTGGGGCATAGATTTTGTTGGTCCACTTCCACCATCCTACGGGAACAAGTATATACTTGTAGCAGTGGATTATGTCTCGAAATGGGTGGAAGCTCAGGCTTTACCCACCAACGACGCAAGAGTAGTATGCAAGTTCCTGAGGAAGTTATTTGCCCGGTTTGGAACCCCTAGAGCTATTATTAGTGATAGGGGACACATTTTTGTAATGACCAAATGGATAGGATCTTGAAGAGATATGGGGTGACACATCGCATAGCAACTGCTTATCACCCACAGACTAGTGGGCAAGTAGAAGTGACCAACAGAGAGCTCAAGAGGATTCTTGAGAAGACAGTGAGCCACCACAGGAAGGATTGGGCCGATAAGCTTGATGATGCCCTTTGGGCACATAGGACTGCATACAAAACACCACTCGGGACCACTCCCTATAGATTGGTGTACGGGAAAGCATGCCACTTGCCAGTTGAAGTCGAACATAGAGCCTATTGGGCAATCAAGCAAGTGAACTTCGATTTGGGTGCATCTGGGTCACAAAGGAAGTTTCAACTTAATGAGCTAGACGAGTGGAGGCTATTAGCCTATGAGAATATGAGACTCTATAAGGAGAAGACCAAGAGATTTCATGATGCACATATCCGTCACCCGAAGAAGTTCCAAGTAGGGGACCAAGTTCTCTTATTCAATGCCAGGTTGAAGCTTTTCCCTGGCAAGCTGAAGTCCAGGTGTGGTGGTCCCTATCTGGTCAAACAAATATTCCCACATGGAGCTGTGGAGTTAGAGCACCCGGAACACGGTACTTTCAAGGTGAATGGCCAAAGAGTGAAGCTTTACATGGGTAATAGCCCGGAATTTGAAGGCCGAGAGGAGTTTCGACTCCAACCACCAGCTAACTAACTTTGATTAGTTCCTTTGTAAATAGTTTTTTCTTTTTCTTTTTTCTTTTGTTCTCTTTTCCCTTGTTTTGTTTCTTTTGGATTTGCTTTTCTGCAGCTTTTTGGGGCAACTCCATGAAGAAATGGTGTTCTTGAGTTAAGTGTGGGGAAAAAGCTTCCCAATTATGAATCAAAGGACACAAACACTTTTCAAGTGTTGCAGGTAAGTCATCCTCCTCAAGTACTTTCATGAAAATCACTTTTCGAAAGATTTTTCCGAGCCCAAAAATTTTTCCCAGTATACACTACCCTACATGACTCATGTATGTGTAATAGGATAGTGTATCAATTTTTCCAACAATCTGTGGAGTCACAAGCTGTCCTACACGAATTGTGTATGAGTAGTGCATGTTGTGTAAAAAAGTTTAACAATCTGTGGAGTCACTAGTAGGACTACACGACTCGTGTAGGGGTCGTGTATGAACATTTCACAAGCTATGGACTCACTGGTGGGACTACACGACCCGTGTAGGGGTCGTGTATGTATATTTCGTGAGCTGTGGAGTCACGAGTCCCCCTACACGGGTCGTGTAGGGGTCGTGTACTCATTAAAAGCTCCTCCACTATTTAAGCCACACACACGCACACTAGCTCATTCTCTCCTCCATCACGCCCGTAATCCCGCATTTCCTCTCTGTCACGAACACATCCCATCTCCCCCACGCACTTCATCTTCATCTCCATCTCCTCCAAGTGCCAAATCGCCCCAAGAAAGGTATGATTTCCATTCCTTCTTTCTATTCCTTGCATGTTCTCCATGAAAATGAGCTAAGGCAAAGGTGTAGTTGGATTTTTCTTTTACCTAGAAATGGGTTTTGGATGGTTGTTAGGGTTGATTCTTGTTGTATATAGTGTATTCACATGCTTGGTGTAGTGATTTAACTTGAAAGTTCCTTAGATCTTACATGCATTGGATAGATTTCAACTAATCTAGGGTTTATGTGAATTTTTCAAGTGTTGTATAAATTAGGGCTTTTGCAATTTTCATGAAATTAACTACTTCTTAAACGTGTTGGGCTGTTTATTTTATTAAAATCCATGACAAAATTCGTCAATTGCAAAATTAGGGTTCTTGTGCGAAAATTGGGGCTTTTGAAGGAATTGAAGGAATTTGTGAAAACTAATGCACAATAATGGGTAGAATGGTGATTAGGATGATCAAGATGAGTTTTTGTGCACAAGAATTGAATTTTTCAAAATTTGGGTTGTACACTACACCTACACTACTCGTGTACACTTACTAGTGTATGCACAGATTATGTGAAACATGTACCTATTCATGTCAATTGCATTCCAAAGCTTTGGTACTTGTATTCTATGAGTGTAGGGTCTGTTAGTGCTTTATTGTGTCAATTTTAGATTGAGTTTACCCACTTTTTCTCAACCATTGTGTGATCTTTTGTCACAGGGATGGCAAGACCCAAACAACCAATTAGAAGACCCGGTCTATCCCGACGCACATCAAAAGCTCAGTCTACCCAATCCTCACCTACACCGACGAAGAGACAAAAAGTATCACAACCACAACCACAACCAAGACCTGCTACTCTACTTTCTGAAACTCCATGGGCTAAGACAAAACTGAGGCGGTTTGAGCACAAATCCTTTGGAGCTCACAGGTTCTTAGATTGGAGTATGCTGGCAGATTATGGGAAGCGGGAGGAGATTAAGGAGATGTTGTCCATTGGGCCGTGGGGGAAATTGTTTGCCATATACACTGCTGCCTATAGGGACATCACTATGGAGGTGTTAGCCACTTTGAAACTTACAGCAAAGCGTAGGCGATCGATAGTGGATGATGTTCTGACTTTCCAAGCCTTTAAAGTGGTACATACAATTACTCTGGCTGACTTTTGTGTTTACATGGGCCTGTATACCAAGGAGGAAGTTGAGACAGCTGAATTTCGCGCACTTCCTATTGGACTACCAAAAGGTGTGGAACCTCAGGAAGTCTGGCAAGAGTTGTGTCAAAGCAATCTGAAATATGAGCCATCAAGATCAAAAGCCTCTTGTATTGTGGATGACAATCTGAAGATCATTCACCACATCCTTGCTCATACCATTGGAGCAAGGAAGAGTAGCAATGGTGTGGTGAATAATTTCGAACTGGGGCATCTATACAGCATTGCCAACAAGCATAAGATTAATGTTGGTGTTGAATTGGCCCACTTTATCATTCGCCAAGCTACTGATCCCCGCACTAAGGGAATCTTTTGTGGAGGCTACATCACCCAGTTGTTGCATGGAATGAAGATTTGGGAAGAACCCTCCAATGAAGCAATCAAGGTGGAGGTCAAGCAAGTTCTAGAAGGCCCTTTTAGACACTGGGGACTTTGTAGGGTCAGGGAGAGGCTAGTTCCTTCCAAGCAGTATTCTACACCACCTAGAGCTCCTTTGAGCTCTCCAGCTTCAGGATCATCCACTCCTCAAGTGTCGATCTTGGATAAGGAATCGAAATCCTTTAGGAAGGAATTTCGAAAAGAAAAGCAAAAGAATAGGGAGGAGCGGAAGAAAAACAAGAAGTTTAGAGCGGCAGTTTGGAGTTTTCTCCAAGCAATAGCTGACTGCCTCTCAAAACCCCCTGAGAACCTTCCAAGCTACGAGTCCTTGCCCGGTAGGACCACTTCTGAAGAGAGTGAACCGCCTCCAGTGGTTGATCGAAAAGGCAAAGCTCCATTAGTTCTATCATCTAGCTCAGATAAGGAAGTGGCTGATTCAGGTTCTGAAGAGGAAATTGAAGTAGAAACTAAAGCTGATGATGATGATGAGGAGGAGGCAACAACTGAGGCGGATGATGATGATGAGGAGGAAGCAACAACTGAGGCGCATGATGATGATGAGGAGGCCACATCCGATGCTGAAGATAAGGATAAATGATTTACCTCTCTTGTTGTTGCTCATGTTGTCTATATTTCTGTTTTATGTTTTAAGAATTTTTGGCTGGTTTGTAGTCTCTTTTTGGGAGCCCCCCTTGTCGGAAGACTCTTGTTGCTTTTTCTATGTTCTTGATGGATGTTTAGAGTAGGGTAACCTGTATAGTTGATGTTTGTTCGTTTGCTTCTTTTAGGTCTTTGTTCGCAAGCTCCTGGTGAAGCAACTTTTGTCCTTGAATCCAATGCTGTATTGGGGAAGTTCTCAATTCCTTTTCTTCTTCTTATTTCTTTACCTCTTTTCCCCTTTATTTTGATTGTTTTAATAGACACTGAGGACACTGTAAACCCCGGTTTTTCAAGTAGCCAAGAAAACCCTAGAACCGGAAACCAAAACCCTAAACCGGAATAGCTTAAGTCTGGAGTGAGAACTAAGAACCCTAATTCCGGCTTTTCCTCGGTTTCCAATTAACAAACTTTTCTAAGAAAATTTAATTTTGATTATAGTTCTTGATTATATTTCAAACTAAGAAAATATCTGATTTTAAGAAAATTTCAATTCCGGGTCATCCCGAGACCTATTATAGGAAAACGTGCCCCGGAACTAGAATTTCGAAAATATACTTATGAGTACTCATTTGAACCGAAATAAAATAAGGATTTCAAAAATATATTTTTCATAATTTTCCGGTTTATGAAAAATACAGTTATAGCCTTTTTATTCGTGTTTCATTACTACCGGAAATTAAATTGTCTTGTCAACTATTCATTACTATTCATAAAAGTACCACCTACACTACCTATTAGCCACCCTACAAATCTAACTCTTACCATCAATCAAATCTCTTCCATTCTTCCATAACTTTTGTCCCTTCAACTTCACTTTAATATGACAAGTGATGTAAATCAAATCAAGCCAAATCAAGATGGACAAGCAAGCTTTCCCCTCCCCTTATGCTTCAAACCGGCGCCAATTTGGCCCCCCTCCATGCTCCTTTTGAATTTTTTTTCTTTTCATTTAACCTAATTACACTTCCTATATAAGCTATCTTTCCTCTCTCTCTCCTCATTCTTCACTTTCCAAATTTTACAAAGTGTAAAAAGCTCCAAATCTCTCCTTTTCTCTCTTGGCCGAAACTTCAAGCCACACACACACACATACAACTTTCCATTTTCTCTTTATATCTCCATTCCACTTCAAGTAAGTAAAGTTCCACTTCCCACTCATAAAACTTTGTTATGGCTAAGTGATTTTTGGATATTTCAACTCCATGTCCCATGATCTTTTAGTAGGGACAATGAGATATCAAAACAAAAATCCCGAACCATTACAAAGTGGATCTAACTTTTAAGAAGCTTTCATACCAAAAGCTTTACTTTTATCCATCAAAAAGTCTTTTAAACAAAGGATCTTTATAAAAATATGGTTTTTATGTTTTTAAAACTCATTTAAGCATTTGATAAAGTAGATCCATCATCTTATTACTCATGATCATGTAGGCATTAAGGTTCATTATTATTTTGTTTTTATGTGCATAAATAGTCTTAAATACTTTTGTCTTTAGTAAATGACTTTCCTAGTATATAGATCTATAGATAGATGAGTCCATGAAGTCAAAAAGAAAAGTACTTTACAAAAAAAAACTTATGAAAATTCGGATGACTTTGAAAACCTAGGTCAAAAACACTTTTAACAACTTCTAAACATATATTTTATAAGAGAAATGAAGCCTATGGGTAATAGATAATGTTTAGTAGTATTTCTTTTGAGTCTAAATGAGTTTTTACTAAAGAAAATGTTGGAAACAAGAAATGAAGTCCATAGAAGTTTTGAGTTAAAAGTCATGTAGACAAAATTCGTAATAATGGATGTAGGGTTAGAAAACACTATTTTTCCAACTTCAAAAATGATATTTTCTTAAACAAATGAAGTCCTTAGGATATAGGTATAATAAATACTTAAATTTTAAGTACAAAATATATTTTTCCTAAAGGAATCAACTTGAAAATGGACTTTTGTAAATTCGGATTTTTGGAAACCCCATAGTAAAAGACCCACTTAAAAGTTTATAAATGGATTTATTAAAGAAATAAAGGCCTTAGGATATAACTAATATAAGGGTCAAAATTTCTTAAACAAAGTAGAGTTTTTCTAAAGAAATCCTTGTAATATGTAGGTGTGGTCAAGTGTAGTAATTTCACTTACTAAACATTGGTATCAATGGTTTCTAAGAAAGTTTATTTTAAAATTCTTTAAATCTAAAAAGTTATGAGAACATAGACTCATTAAAGTTCACATCATGACATTCATGTTAGGGAAAATCATTACCATTGCATTTAGTATCATTTTATACTTAGGAATCTCAAATGCATTCATGAAAACCGCATTTTTGGAATCAAGAAACCCGCTGTACAGATCTGATCCCTCAATTCCGAGGCTTATATATTTTCAAAACTTGATTTAAACTTCATATTTAGAAAGCTCTTCCGAAGTAGATAGAAATCGGTATAAAATTTGCGAAATTCCGACTTAAAACGACCAAGTTATGGCCATTTTAAAACGGAACTTCGGAAATGACGCGAATTCCGATTTCATTAAGTTTCCTTAGAGTTTTAGTGTCTTAAGTTGATAGAATACTTATTAGGGTATTTCTTATATGAATAGGTGAACCCGTGGATGGTGACTATTTGCCTCCGGACTATTATTACTAGAAGAACGGAGTACCAATGGCGGAGTGAGTTTTTCTTCCCAATTCATTTATTGTATGTGCTTGTAAAGTAGTGCACTAGAATGTAGGTCAATTGAATGGAATATGAATGATGGGGATTAATGGGAAATTATATGATTGATGATGATGTGAGAACACAAATTAAGAATATCGAAACCGGGTGATAAACTTTGATTGTATAGTTAGCTATGATGGATTGTCTGATAAATTGATTGATCGCCTAAGTAAATTGGCTTAATCAACTACTTGAGTTAATGATAAATTGACATGTGCATATCACAAGGGGATGGAGCATGAGCATTTGTAGGTTAGTCGTGAACCATAAACGACATCGAATAATCGTAGGTTAGTCGTGAACCATAAACGACATCGAATAATCGTAGGTTAGCCGTGATCCATAAACGGGATATTGTTAGTACCGCAGTATTCGTTAATCTGCTAACCCGGGATGGAGGGCGCAATTCCATCCATATATGATTTCCGGTTGGTCATATGTATGTTGAACTCATGTGTTTGATGCATACACTTGCTTGATTAATAACTTGATTGAATTGTTGTGACATAAATGTTTTTGTGGGAGATTACACTCACTAAGCTAGTTAGCTTACGTCCCTACAGTCCATTCCTTTTGCAGCTTACACATTTATGGCTTAGGCGAAGAGACCCGGCTGAACAGGTACCGAAGCTAGGAGTTTTCCCTAGAAGTTGTAATTTCTGTATTAGACTTCCATAGAAAACTTCTAAGACTTGGATGACTGTAATGGACCGTTAAATATTCTTTTGCGGGGGAATGCCCCTTAGAATTTGTAATATTTATTTATATTTCATGAATTATATCCTATTGCCTATGCATGCCAAATTAAGCTTTTATCTCCATTCGGACTTGTACTCTATTGTGTAAAGGTACGCCTTACATCTATATGAGACTCTCGAAAGACTAAGGTGGTAATTCGGGAATCTTATATGGCATGTGGCGGACTGTTACGTTTAGGGTACCCTATGGGGCGTGACAGACACTGTCTGAATTAAGTGTGGGGAAGGGGGTAATTCTGAAGGAAATATTCGGGTCTTGAATGATACTGGTCTCTATGCACTTAGTTGAACATATCATTTGGTGTATCAGTGTGTGCTAAATTTGAACTTATTCAAAATTCCCCCAATTTCATGTTTGCTTTTGTGCTTTAAAAGTTTGATTTTAGTTGATAAATCTTGAAAATATGCTCTAAAAAAAATATTAAATTAGCATTCAAATCAAGAGAAGAAAAAGCGACTTACACAATGCCTTACTCACTTATCTTGTGACTAGCATACTTAGTCGAAATTATAAGATGAAATCTAGATGGGGTAATCTTACTTGCTATTTAACAATGGAATTTAGAGTTTAGAAGTGGTTGAAGTCCTTAGTTGAAAGTTAAACTGTTATGTTTTTTAAGCTTGTTGATTTGTATATTTTCTTTTTAAAAATTTTGAGAGTTCTCTTAATATTTTGTGAAAGAGCATATGATGTTTATCACTTGGTGATCCTTTATTAATAATTTTTTTGAAAAAAAAAAGAGAACACAATCTTTACTCCAATGACTCAAGCAATTGAGTTATGAGTATTCCGAACTTGAATGTTAGAGTGAGGGAGAGTTCGATGGGGTCCCTTTAAAACCTGGTTACTTGGGTGATGAGCCCGGGATATGCCGACTCAATGAACTCACTATAACGAGAAAGGAGGAAATGCAAAATTTCATTATATGAGCTTTGAACAAATAATAAGAGCTGAAAAGATACGGGCTACACCCCGTCCAAAGGAAATCCCTTTGAAGGCTATATAAAATAAATAAATAAATAAATAAATTTCAAAGAGATTTAAAATGAAGGAGAAAATCCAAGAGAAAAACGGATGCAATTACTTTCACTTTATATTATTGTGCTTAGAGAAGTGGGTGAAAAGTTTATATACTTGTTAATAGGTGGTGAAGTATAACTGGGTCTCTTTTGCTATTATTTGACTTTGTAATTACTTTGTCACTCTGGAATCTACTTTTAAATGGTGAGGGTAAAGTTTAACTTACCTGGATTAGCCTTAAAATTTTGATTCTAGTATGCTAGTTACATTTATGTGATGGGTTAGAGTGGTAGGTATGAAGTGAGTTGCTAGTATCTCAAGGAATTAATGAATGCTATGTGGATCTTAATTTTGTGAAAAGAAACTTTTTGAGTATATTTGATGATAGATTCTTTTTGTCCTAAGTTGTTTCCTTGAGGATAAGCAAATGTTTAAGTGTGGGGAAGTTTGATAAGTGTCCAAAGACCCGAATTGTTGGTGCTATATTGGGCATATTTTATATGCTATTTGTTTAAATATTGAGGAAAAGGATCTTTATTGAGTTAATCTTTTGTTTCAGGGACAATCATCAAACTATCGAGCTTTTCAAGGGGATTATCAAGGAAAGAAGCTAAGTTTTAGAGATTTTTGGAGCTTTTGCGGAGTTGCTACCCATACACTAGTGACATTTACACCATTAGTGTACTTTTGGAGGAGCGTTTTTTGAAGAAATTTTGAAGATTTAGCCAAGAATCAAGGGTACACGACCTCTCATACACTAGTTGTGTACATTAGGTCGTGTACATATGCCAATAAGGGAAAAACACGCTACTTTAATGAGTACACGACCCCGATGTACACGGGTCGTGTAGAGGTCATGTAGGCATTAATGTATATATGTACATGCCTTCTTGTGAAAAAATTCATTCATTCAATATAGAAACTTTATCCCAGAACCCTAAGGACGCCTTTGGAGAGCTCTTGAAGGGGGAAAATCGTGCTTCCACTTGAAGATTCTCAACTACACATCTACAAGGGTTTATCTTGATGATTTCTCTTTTTCTTCTTCCATTATGCTATTTATTTGTGTTGTTGTCTTTTCTATGGAAGAGTAGTTGTGTAACCCTAGGTTTTGAGAAACCTAGCCTTCATGTAAAGACTTGTTAATCACTTGAATGTAAATTGATTTTGGATTTGTTCATGATTATAATGTTGTTTGTGATAATTTTAGGTGAAAGTTGTTACAAACTCGATTCTTGTTAATTGAAAGAGATTTCAATTAATGAGTATGATCTCTCATGAGCAAAGGGGGTTAAGTAATCCACCTAGAAATAGGGTTTTTTAACTTTCTATCGATAGGGTTCATGAGATTAGGATTCTAAATTGACTTTGTGATGGAAGAAATTCCCACTTTTGCAATTTAGGGCTAGGGTTTAATTAACTTGAAGAGAGTAGTAATCTATTTAAGTAACCCGATAGTTCAAAATCAAAGTTCATTTAAGTGAATCCACTTTTAGAGATGAAGGAGGCTAGGGTTGATCAAAACCAAGGGTTTTGTTGTGAATCGTTTATCTTCATTTAATTGTGCATATCTTGAGTTAGGGTTCTTGGGTTTATCTTAGATTAGAATTAATGATTAGTTTAGACTTGGCTAAATAATAGTTAAAGGGTAATTAGTAGTAGCTGCACATTGATTCCTAGGACGATATCCGAGTTAAATTCTATACTACACGATAGGTGCATTGCCTTGTGTGGATCTAGAATTTACAAGATTATAAATTTTAAAACTTAAAGATTTGACACATCAGTTGGAAATCTCCACTTCCACACTTTGCCCTATGAATTCAATGCTCATTCTTTCAAATTCCTTTATCAACTTGTTCTTGTCAGTGAGCAAAGAGGCTACTTCCCCATAATTCTTTCTGCTTAGGGCATTTGCAACTGCGTTTACTCTCCCTGGACAGTAGTTTATTCCAAGGTCATAATCCTTGATGAGCTCTAACCATCTCCGTTGTCGCATATTCAACTCCTTTTGTGTGAATAAGTACTTGAGGCTCTTATGGACTGTGTAGATTTCGCACCTTTGTCCATATAGGTAGTGTCTCCATAACTTAAGTGCGAAGACAACAACAGCTAAGTCCAGATCGTGGGTAAGATAATTCTGCTCATGAGGTCTGAGCCGTCATGATGCATAAGTGATCACTTTTCCATCTTGCATCAATACGCATCCAAGACCATTCCTAGAAGCATCGTTGTGCATTGTATAGGACTTCTCAGGATCTAGTAGAATTAGAATTGGGGCAGAGATAAGCCTTTTCTTTAGTTCTTGGAAACTTTGCTCCCTCTTGTCTGTCTAGATGAACTTCTCCTCCTTTTGGGTTAACTGCGTGAGGGGTTTGGCGATGGTTGAAAAATTCTTAACAAACTTCCTATAATATCGAGCCAAATCGAGAAAACTCCTCACCTCAATCATAGTTTTAGGTTGCTTCCAATCCATCACTGCCTTAATCTTCTCAGGGTCCACCGATATTCCTTCTTCAGATATCACGTGTCCTAGGAAAGATATCCGATCCAACAAAAAGTCACACTTAGATAGCTTGGCGTACAACTTATGCTCACGCAAGGTCTGTAATGCCATCCTTAAGTGTTCCTCATGTTGCTCTCGCGTCCTGGAATAGATCAGAATATCGTCGATGAAGACTATCACGCATTTATCCAACAGAGGCTTATATACTCGATTCATGAGATCCATGAAAGCTGCTGGTACGTTGTTTAATCCAAAAGGCATTACTAGAAACTCGTAATGTCCATAGGGAGTTCTGAAAGCTGTCTTCGTACATCCTCAGGTTTAATCCTCAACTGGTGGTATCTTGGTCGTAGATCAATCCTTGAGAAGATGCTAGCTCCTTAAAGTTGATCGAAAAGGTCATATATCCTTAGGAGTGGATACTTGTTCTTGATGGTGACTTTGTTGAGCTCCCGATAGTCGATGCATAAGCGCATGGAACCATCCTTCTTCTTTACGAACAACACTGGTGCTCCCCAAGGTGATACACTTGGTCGGATAAAACCTTGATCTAACAAGTCTTGTAACTAAATTTTTAACTCCTTGAGCTCCACTGGTGCCATTCGATAGGGTGCCTTTGATATTGGCTCTGTATTAACCAATAGGTCGATTTCGAAATCGATCTCTCTCTTTGGTGGCAATCCAGGCAATCCGTCCGGAAATATATCTGGGAATTCATTAACCACGGGTATGGATCCAAGTTCAGGTTTTTCTTCTTCTTCTTCATCCAGGTTGTTTAGGTTGATCTCATCATCGTCCATTAACTCGAACGAGTTTAACTTCACCATGGATTCACCTCTGAACACTACTTCACTTTCATTTTAGTCCTTAAACTTCACTTCATTTTGTTTACAATTCACTAAAGCTTTGACAGATGTCAACCATCTCATACCCAAGATAACTTCGTTTTTGCTCATCTCCAGGATTATTAGGTCACACTTAGAGTGACTTTCTTGTATCTCCATTGGACAGCCTTTATGCATTTCCTTTGTCGTTACTATGCTTCCGGTGGGGGTCTTAACTCGAAAGCCGGTAGCAGTAGTATCTACGAGTAACCCAATTTGCTTAGCCAGGCTAATGGTGATAAAAGAATGGGTAGCTCCTGTATTGGACAAAGCATACACGGGTTGATTAGCTACGCGTATGTGTCCTGCACTCGAATTCTATATTAACTACGAGACTGGTATACTTAAGCTAATCGTGGGTATAAAACTTTTGTAGCATAGGAATTGAACGTAGGAAACTTAATAACTTGCATCAAAGAAAGGGGTTTTAATCCTGACCTGTCACTAATCCAAAATCTGAGCCATACTCTCCATCTACGGCTGCTAGCTCCGCTCCTTCGTCATTAGACTACTCGCATACCCAGTGTCCTTCCAGGTTGTATATCCTCATTCCGTGGACAGCTGCTCCAAATCGGTTCGAGTTGCTCCCTCCATTTCCGTTCTTTGTCAGTGCTGCTCCTCCCATAGAACCAAACGGTCTTGCTGGTGCATTCTTCCTTTGTGGGCATTCATTGGCGAAGTGCCCAGTTTGCTTGCACACGTAGCAAATGGTGGAAGCTTTCTTAGGACAATCACCAATCTTGTAGCTTGGGTCTCCACAAAAATAACATTTGTGTTGGAGAAGGGGGCACCTCTTTGGATAATGCTCCTTCTTACATTTCCAGCATGTCACTTTGATCTCAGGTGTCTCCTTCACTTCCTCTAAAACTGTGGAAGTGTTTAAACTTTTTTCTTTGGAAGCTGGGGTTATAGCTATCTTGTGCCCTCTTTTCAAACACAAAGGTTCGCTTCTCTGGTGCCTTGCTTTTTCTTTTCTTGGCTCCTTCTATGATACGAGCCCTTTCAACTAGCTCACGAAGAGTCCTTAGATCCAACTCCTCCAAACGCATTCTTAAATCTTCATCCATGCCACTCAGAAATACTTGCCTCTTCAGCTCCTCACTATGCTTGAAAGATTCAGGCACGTATTGAAGTAGACGGCTAAACTCCGTCTCGTACTGCTCTATTGTCCTTCCCTTCTGGGATATATGGAGGAAGTCTCCACTATATGTACCCTCAAGCTCCCAGGGAAATAGTTGTCCAAAAACTCCCTTCGGAAGGCTACCCAGGTTACGGGTGGTAGCAACTCCCTGCTTTTTGACTCCCACCATATCCTAGCATTGAATCTTAACATGTACGTGCCATAATCCAGGCGCAGATGGTGGGGGACTTCATAGGCGGCAAACTACCTTTCGATTTGTGCTAGCCAGTCTTCAGCTTCGTCTAGCTTTCCGAAATTTTCATCGAAATATTTGTTGCTTTTTATGAAGTCTGGCAAACAACTTCTGTAAGGTCGAGGCGGCGGTGGTGCTGGCAAAGGGACGGTATGAGACTCAGCTTCTGGTGCTGCGAGTGCCTCAACGGTTGCTTTTGTTGCATTTGCAGCAGGTGGTAGCATATTTTGTGCATGCTGCATGAAATTATTGACTAGCCCTGTTAGTTGGTTCATGGCTATCATGCCCCAAAGGGTACCCTAAACGTGACAGTCCGCCACACTCAATATTAAAGCTTAAGTATGACAACCTTAGCCATTCCGAAAGCTTTTATATTAAGTGTAAGGCGTACTTTCACAACTTTAGAGGACCATATATGGAATTATGAAGCTTAAGGAGATATAAAAATATATTAAGAAAAGAGGATTCATAATAAACATTTATTCATATCAATGGTTTTATAAACTTAGGGACATTTCTCCTTGATCACTAATCTATTACATGGATATTTGTACATCAATACTAATGCTACACTTTATCTAAATTTCTATTATCCAAAAGAAATTACCTGCCCGCAGGGTCCTCGTGGCCTTAACCATAAATAGGGAAACTGCAAAAGATATCTATGGGGGTATAAGCTAACAAGCTTAGTGAGAACTATTTCCATAAATAATTTCTTGTAATAAGATTTCAAACAAGTTATTTAAACAATCAAATGTAATGCAACATACACGTGGGCAAACAACCATATAGTTTTCCGGGAACTATATGTTGAATGGATTTACACCCTTCATTCGGGGTTTGGTGATACATAACCTCAATTCAAGTAGTTTTAGTTAAAAAGTTTTAAGCTTGCGAGCACTCATTGCCAAGCAATCTGAATCTACTTGAAATGACCTTGCTTTTGGATCTTCCGCCAAGCATTTTCCATAAGCCGCCAAGCAATCGCTTTCGGATCTTCCGCCAAGTGTTGCTTTCGACATGAGCTTACTATCCTTCTCACCCAAGGATAATAACCCAAAATGCAAAGTGACTCACTTCGTGGTATGCATGAATCCATTTATTTGTAATACTATAACATTATTATTATCAAGTTTAAGGTGATCAAGGCATTTCATACAAAGCAAGTATTATACTACTAACAAGCAATTTAAATCAATTCCGGCTTCGATATTCTTAGGATTCTTTCAAAGAATTATTTCCAAACATAGCCATTTGTCTTTTCTTAGCTTCTATTGCAACTAATTTATAAGCACAACAGGTATAGCATTTAAAGGAAATA
Organism: Combretum micranthum; assembly: GCA_024138025.1. Lineage (NCBI taxonomy): Eukaryota > Viridiplantae > Streptophyta > Magnoliopsida > Myrtales > Combretaceae > Combretum > Combretum micranthum. The sequence continues at coordinate 261,397 of JAMXBD010000967.1, read as the reverse complement.
AACTCACGATGCCATGTCGACTATTCCTCTAAGCGGATGAGTCATTCACACACTCCACTTAATCGTAATAATCCTTCGGGTAAAGGAATCCTTCCTCGGGGTCACCTAGCTAAAGAAAATACCCACAATGAGTATTCCTTGATGATTTTCTTGAAATTTGACAAAACAATGTCAAAAGAACATTAAAGTTCGTATAAAGGAATGTTCCAACTTAAAATGGCCATAACTTGGTCATTTTAACTCGGAATCGCGCATATAATATACCGATTTCTACCTACTCGAAAAGATCTACCAATTTACAAAATTATTTTCAATAAAAAAAGCCAAATAGGCTCCAAAAAAGTGGCGATAAAATTCACCATGGATTTTCCAACACAAAACAACTTTGGTTCAAGAAATCAAAATTTGTTTGATAAATACTTAGTTATCTATATAGTTGAAAAATTCTCTTTTTATGGCTACTTAGCTCATATTCATTCATGCTCTAGTGTTTTTTGTCCATTTATTTTACTCAAGTAAAATCATGTCGGTTTTGGAGTTGTTTTTTAGAAAAATATAGTTTACAAGAATTTCATGTTTGTAAACTCCTTGAAGTGACTATTTGTTTCTTTTTATTTTTTTTTAAATGTTTTATGTTGGCTTATATATATATCCAAGTAACTTTTTGAAAATAAATTTTCTTCCTTCTAAGTTTTCTATACTAATACTATTTTTGAGTTTTTAGAAAATATACCATTATCCCTATTCATTTTTTTTTCTTGTACAATTTTCTTTGTTTATTTATTTGCAAAAATCTTTATTGAACAATTCTCATCCTTTCCTTATGTCTCATGTTTTTCATAGAAATCATCAATGCATAAAAATTTGTTTTCTTGACAAAAACAAAGTGGAACAATATGTGACTTAAGAAACTTTTTATAGTAAAAGTAGTTTCTAAAATCTTAGTGGCTTCTTCTTGTAACTTGAAAAAAGATAACTTTGTTTTCAAACCATAGATTTTCTTCTTTACATAAACTTATTTCTAGGTGTCAAAAATCTCCTTTTTGTCAATTTATTTTTAGAACTTGAAACTTTGGACAACAATTTAAATGAACATGAACTATGAGAAAATAGTAGCAAGTAAAATAACATAAGTAATAAAGTCAAGTATTGGAGTCTTAGCTTTTTCAAGGCTCCCGGGACTAAGAAGTAGACTAGTCCCCAAAATAAAATAAAATTAAGAAAGAAAAACTTATTTTGACTTGATGAAGACAAGTCTAAGACTAGAGACTAGTCTTAAAATAACAAGGAATAAGTAAATAAATTGCAATTGAATAAATAAATAAATTGCTTTGCATGAAGTAAATAACTTGCAAGTGAGCTTATATGCTCTAAAGAATATGTATATATATATATATAGATAATAATACTTAGATATATTAACAATAATAAAAACAAAAATAATAACATAAACATAAATGGATTTGCATAAACAAGAAGAATACATGAACATAATGTAGCTTCCATAACTTGTAGTCTTTGGAAACTCACACTATGGTTATGTAAAGTTACATGACATGAAGAAGAAGAAAGTAATATGAAGTGGTTACCTAGAGAAGACTTTGATATGGTTATGTGATTATGGGTTTTGGTTTGTTGGTAGAAGTTGTTGTGGAATTATTTTGAGAGAGTTTTGGTAAGAAATTTGTGGGTAGTGAATGTGTGAAAGAAGTGAAAGAGGAGGGGGGTATTTATAGGATTATAGGTTATGGAGTGCGTAAGAATAGGTGTAAGAAAAAGCAGAGATAAAAGAATAGTGTAGAATAGTGTAATGTAAGATAGATATGTCTAATAAAATACTGGTAGTAAGAAAATACGCCTATAAATGTGATATCTATTATTTTTACTCATCGAAAAATTATGAAATTGATATTTTTGGAAAACTTATTTTTACGAGTCTAATAGCGTATTCGGAATAATTTTCCTATTCCGAGCTCCTAGATAAGTTTTTCGAGAACTGTGTCCGATCGGGTTCAAAGGACACCCAAAATTCACAAAACTGATGTTTTTATATAACCTATGGCTATTATGAACTATTCAAGCTAATAATTCCAACTTCGTTTTCTAGGGCCAAAGAAAATGGCAATGCCGGACTTAATTGGTTACGGTAAACTAGGGTTTTGTTGACCTTTAGAGTTCCGTTTGACTTCCGTTTTAGAGTTTTATGCTAAATTGATTCAAAAAATTTGGGGGTTTACAATGGCTGCCCACACATCTCCTTGTTGATTCGGTGGGGGATTTGGGGCTTGTTATCCTGCCGGAGGATTCTCTAGTTCTGCTGGTATATTATTAGAGGCGCGACATTCGTGTCTTCTACCTCTCCTGCCACGTCTGTTAATTACTCTAGTTTTGGACTTTAAAGAGATTGGAAATATCGGAAATTGCGTAGAAAATATTTAAGGCATTCAAATCCAGGAATCATCATATAAAATACTTGCATTCAAAGTAAAAGAGGAAATTAATAATCCTTACATAACCTTGAGAAGGTGGAAACCATTCCCAAAAAAGATAATTGTTCAAATAAAACATAGAAAAGCAAAACATTAATGCATTAAAACAAAGATAAGCCTAGGAAAAGGCTATGTTGGACTCATCGGGTTATGCTCCCTTCCTTCTTTCCTTTAAACTTCTTCTTTTTACGGGGATGGTGCTGGGTTCATACTACTGCTGGTGGAACCTTTGTGTCGTTTGACGAATTGTCGTAGGTATTGACTCACAGTCATTCTCTTTCCTCGGTACTGTGAGGTGATCTCCTCCTGAGACGGCCAAACTTCGTCATGCACGGAAATCCTTTCTCCATGGGTAGTGCCATTTGTTTCCTCCAGTCCTTCTTCCTCTGGTGCCACTGCTATTGTGGGGGTTTGAGATCTGCTTCTCAGGAATCTATTTGGATCAAAAGCGTTATCTCTTCTCCCCTCCTCTTCAGAATCGGAGATCATTATTGGGTTATTCCTTGCAACGGTCTCCATAGGTACATCTTGGCTCAACCTTCGGGGAGGTGCCTGACTAGGGATCAAAGGGCTGTCTTCCCAGAGAGATGCAGACTGGGTTTCCTCAGGCTCCAAGTCTTCATTCGGATTTCCTTTTGTGCAACCATCAGTCTCTCCATTTCCTTCGTTTGCTTGGGCCTCCTCCATGATGAAGTCCTCATCTGGGATAACGTCTAGCTGCATTCCGACGGAGTTGGGCTGAGTATTGTACTCTGATGGCGTAGGGACAATCCGTCGGTAAGCGGCATACCAATAAAATCGCTCTTCAGCATCTGCCTTCAGCCAGTCCGTATGATCCGCTAACTCATCATGTGCGTAGAAGTATAGAGGTCCTAGCTTATTCTAAGTCCGAAAGTCTGGTTCCTGTCGCCCATCTTCTGCTTTCAAGATGAAGGTCATCTGTTGCAGCATGGTCTCCCGGTACATAAAAACCATCATTCTTTCGACCACATAAATAACCTCTATGTCACTCCATCTCCGATTGCTTACAGCGTCGAATCTCAGCTCATTGGGCAAGTTCCTCCACAGGGAATGTCTCAATCCTTTCTTCCATAACTTGAACATTTCGCGGGCGGTCCTGGGCCTTCCGACTAATGCAAACTCCTCTCATAGGACCCTTAGTCTAAGATGGTAGTTCACGAAGGTCTCGTCATGGTCTTTAAGGAATTGTCGGGATTTTTCTTTGACCTCAGGGAAAGTCAACTATCAAGTAAAACAAAAGGGGATCAGATCTTAAGCTAGAGTTTCTATCTTGTTACTATCTATCTTAAGGTCTATTTCTACTATCTTATGTCTAAAACTTGCGCTCTGATACCAACTTAAACGGTCACGTCCCAGAGGGTACCCTAAACGTGGCAGTCCGCCGCATGTAATATTAAAGCTAATGAATGACAATCCTTAGTCACGCAGGAGCTTCGATATCATATGCAAAGCGTGCTTCCAAGATAGTAGGAGACTCCTAGGGGTATTATGTTTAAATAGATAGCAAAAGCAAGCATGAACTTAAATAGATAAACATAAGATCTTCATTTAATAACAATTTAGTACATCATCTTAGGGGCATTCCTCTGCCTTAAAGTCTTTGTACAACTATACTAATATCAAAATAAACATAACTACCACACAAGCCTACTATAGAGATTTTTCCTAGAAGTCTATTCAAAACTAAAAATACATAAACTTCTTCCAAAAACTCCTAGTAGCTTACACTCGTACCTGGCATAGGGCTTCTTGGGGCCAACCATAGATAATCATACTGTAATAAAAACTATAAGGGTATAAGCATGACTAGCTTAGTAAGATAATTCCATCTATAAGACATTTCCATAATTCAAACAAGTATTTAATCAAAACATATGAAAATGCACAAATCATATGAACAAGCAAGATACACATGATTAACCAAATCAAGTGTAGCATGGATTTAACGCCCTCCATGACAAGGTTGGGAGGTTACAGGCCCATACGACCATCAATATCTGCAGATTTACCGCTCCTGCTTGCCCTGTAGACTTTCGGCTCCTACTAGCCACCATGTAGACTTTGGCTCCTACCAGCCACCACTACCATTTCCTCGTTTCCCCACACGAAGAAAAGTAGTGAAACAAATGTGTCCCATGTATATGATATGCATGAATTAATTCCAATATAAATTTAACCAAAAATATTTAGTTCAAGTTAGAGGTGATCAACACAATTCTCATCATATCAATACAAGAATCACAAATTATTTATCAAACCAAATTCCGATATTCTTAGTTTATATTCAAGCAATCATAATCACAAGTCACATGACAATTGTTCATTTTATCTTTCTCTTAATTTCTAGTGCTTCTATTTACAAGCACAAAACAAGGAAATGTAACTTGATGAGAGGAATAACTCACTCCATATCGGTAGATCTAATCAAAATAGTCCTCCGGATAGACGATCTCGGGTCCCTCGTCACCTAAACAAGATGAAATACCCAAAATGAGTCTTTCATAAAACTTCTATTCTTGAAGATTCTAAACTTTTCTTAAAATCGCGGTAAAATCGTATAAGGGGAAATTCCAACTTAAAATGGCCATAACTTGCTCATTTTAACTCGGAATTTCGCGTATAATATACCGTTTTCTACCTACTCGAAAAGATCTACGCATTTCTAAGCTTATTTTCATAAAACTACATCGTTTGGGTTCCGAAAAGACAGCGACCAGATTTGCCACGAATTTGCAAAAACTTGTTTTCCTTCTTGTAAACAAAGCTCATTTGAAAAGATGAATATTTCAAGTATTTTGTAAACTTTTTGAAAGGTATATACATATATGTAATGACTCATAACAATGTATGAAGTAAATGGAGTTGTCTCAATTTATGAAAAGTAAAGTTTTTAGAAGACTTTGAACTTGAGATTTCGTTGGAATATTCATTTTTCTTTTGAAAAGATCTTGAGTTAGGATATTCCTTTTTCTAAATTTAATCTCTTGTAATTGCTTTTAAACTCCTAAGGAGTGGTTTTATTTTCTAAACTTAGATTCCAACAACTTTTTAAAAGTAATAAATGATATTTTTGTTTCTTGTAATGATTCCAAAAGAATTTCTAATTCTTGATGAAAGATAAGTTTTCATAAAACCTTTTGTTTGTTTAAGAAAAATCCTTTCCAAGCATGTTCATGAGTTTTTAAGAAATCCATTTTCCATATTTAATTATAAAGAACCTTTAGTTTAAGAAAACACTTCCTCATTTATTTTTGTTGAGACAAAAACATTATGTTCATGCATGAATATGAATTATAAACTATAGAAATATAAAGGAACATAATAACTTGAAAGATTAAGTAAGTAAGAAAATCAAGTATTGGGACTTTAGCTTCATGAAGGTACTCCGGGACTAAGAAAAGACTAGTCCCGAAAAGAAAAGAAAAAGTTTTGACTTGATGAGGACAAGTCTAAGACTAGAATGACTAGTCTTAAAAACAACTTGAAATAAATAAATTGCAATGAAGTAAATAAATTGCATGAAAGATAAATAAATTTCAAGACAATGAGCTTATATGCTCTAAATAATATATATAGCTATATAGATATTTAGATAGTTATGAAACATGAAGGAATTGTGATTATGAAAAAAAACAAAGTATGAACCTATTGTTGCTTTCTTAACCTGCATGGTTTTAGAAAATATACACAAAGTTCATACTAAGTAGATGAACATAAGAATTTCTTGAAGGCATATTACCTAAAAGAAAGAAGAAGAGAGGAACTTCTTGTAAGAGACTTCTTGGAGAGAATTCTTGAGAGATTTTGAGAGAGTAACTTTAGTGAAGAAGTGGTGTGAAAGAAGTGAAGGTATGAGGGGTATTTATAGGAAAATGTGGGAGATAATTTGTGTTAATTAAATAATGAAAAACAAAACAATTTAAGGGAAATTGGGAGGGGGCCGGTGCAAATCCATGCATGGGGGGAGAGGAAAATTTTAATTTTTGTTATTTTGTTAATTAAAAATAAGAAATGAAAAATGTGAAATTGTATTGGAAATGAAAATATATAAGAAATAGGTATATGGTTTGTAAGAGTAGGTTGTAAGAAAAAGTAGAGATAGGTGAATAGTGTAGGATAGTAGAAAATAGTGTAATGTAAAAGTAGACATGACAATTTAATGCCAGTAGTAAGAAAATACGCGTATAAAAGCGATATCTGATATTTTTAGCTATAAAAAAATTACGAAATTGATATTTTTGAAAATCTTATATTTTTACGAGTCTAACGGTATATTCGGAATAATTTTCCTATTTCGGACTTTCGAACACGTTTTTCAAGAACCATATCCGATTGGGTTCAAAGGACACTCGAATTCCTCCAATCTGATATTTTTATATAACTTATAGCTATTATGAACTATTATAGCTAACTTTTCCAACTTCGTTTTCTAGGGCTTGAGAAAACGACAATAGCGGACTTAAGCGGTTATGGTAAACTAGGGTTTTATTGACTCTGGAAATCCGGTTGACTTCCGATTAGGGTTTAAGCCTTAATTTGGCTAAAAAATTCGAGGATTTACACTTCTAACTTTTCTTGTAAAACACATTAAATTCATCTATAATGATAATAAAATTAGTAACATTAAGATTTGATAAATTTAAAAATTATTTTCAAAAATATCAATAGTATTATCTTTTTGCAGTTATAATAATAATAATAATAATAATAATAATAATAATAATAATAATAATAATACTTGTAATATTCATCTAATAATTAAGATTAAAAGTAATTCAAAAATCTTACCCATTAAAGTTAATGCTAGTAGTAATATTATTAAGATAGCTTTAAGTTTAACTTTTGGGTTTTAATTATGAATATTAAGTATAATAATATCTAAAAATGATAATTCCAGCAATATTATTAATCAAACTACTTTTAATGGTATTAATAATATTAACAACTATAATTGTAAAACTTTATGGACTTTAATTAAATTAGTGATTGTGATTGTATATTATTAGTAATCCTTTCATGATATTATTAATATCAATAATATATCATAACTATATCAATATTTCCAAATAATATCATAATATATTACTTAAATGCTATATATTTGATAATATAGAAAATTTTTAGTTTTAAATTTAATATTAAAAAATTTCATGACTATATTACTAACAAATAATAGTATTCTTAATAATACATAAAATACATAAATAAAAATAATAACAACATTAATAATATTTGTAATATTAATTATTATTTTTTATGTATGCCTTGTTAAGCAACTTGTTACAAAGATTGGTCCTATATATTGGTGAAAGTATGCCTTACATTCATTGTCTTAACTTATGAGATGACTAAGGTTGTCATACTTAAGTTTAAATATTGGATGTGGTGGACTATCACGTTTAAGATACCTTTTGGGACGTGACACACGCCTAATAGCAAATCATATATGGTAAAGTTATGGTTCATGATTAGGGTTTGAGTAGAAGTTAAAAGTTTGACTTACCTTCACCTAGTTATATTAGATAGCCAATTTGAGGCTAGGGTTATGGGATTTTATAATCTAAGAAAAAGAGAAAAGAAATGTAAAGTGGAATAGCAAAAGAGAAAATAGGGGGAGAGAAAGAGAGAGACACGGTTAGACTCTATTAGCACCAAACTGTAGTTTTGGGGGAAATATTAGGTGGGTGTAGTTTTGGGGGAAATATTAGGTGGGTGTAGTTTTGAGGGAAATATTAGGTGAGTGTAGTTTTTTTTATTTTTTATTTTTCATATTTCCATGTGGATATAAATGACAATTAAATTGTCGTGATTACCTTATATATTTGTGAGAATTTCCTTTCTCTAATTCTATTTTTGTTGTAGTGCTTAAAACTTGCATCTTTACTTTTTGTAGACTAGTAGTCCGAGCAAATATTAAACCACACATTGATTTTTTATTCACTTTTAATTTTATAACTTTCATCGATGTAGACTCCTAAAAATTACACAATTTTCAACAATCTTTTTATTTTCTAGTAGGGTGAGATTTGAAATCATCAGGTGGATCAATTTCCAAATTCCACGTTATTTCTGTGGTAGCTTTAAAATTAATGCATGAGCCAACTTTCTATTCCTTGTATTGACCTTGTCCTTTGTACCCTGTGAATTAATCATCCATCATTTTCCAACCTTAAACTTTTGAATTTGAAGCTTGCAGTCATGCCATGTTTTCACCAAGCTTGTGCCTCTTGGTTTTTTTTTTATGATAATTAATCTATGTACATGTATGCTGATAAGTGTTTAGGACCTACTTATCTCTAGCTTTTATTCTGGATGATTTGTTTTACTTCAATTTTCTACAAGTTCGGCATTTTATTATTGAGTCTCTTTTGGGCTTCATCTCAATGTCAATTTTCTCTAAGTAGGTGCCAATATATATTGACATGAAAATGAAATCGGAGATTTATTAAGGTCTTTTTCGCAGAGCAAACATCATTAATACCTTTTTCGATGTATGCCTCAAATTAAGAGTTCTATCATGCAATTTAATTTGTTATAGTTCAATTTAGGCTAATGTTGAATGATAAAGATGTTTGGTCAGCTGAATTTTATTATATTTGTTTTAATTTGATGCACCTTTTCAAAATATGTATATATAAGTGATTTCATGATAATTAAAAATAAAAAAATTAATATATAATAATAAACCCTGCAAAAATTTGTTGATAACACATTAAAAAAAAAGAAAAAGAAAAAGAACAAAGAGTATACGTTTTATGATAATTGTGGGATTCTTTGTCAAATCCTTAGTTAACGAGGTTATTTTGTTAATAGCAACATACACACTACACAACTTGGCACAGAATTAGTGTGTTACTCTTCACATGAAAAAACCATTTATTTTTTCATTCACATGCAAAGGCACGCAATTAGGAGATGGCTTGTTCAAACTTGCTAATATCATAAATGAGCATCACGTGAATAGTCCATATTAGTAATAATAATTATAATAATAGCAATACTCCTCTTTGGCTACAATGGCTTATATACGAAGTTAGGCTCAAAATTACGATCTACAAAAAAATCAATTTAAATATGATGCAGGGAAGATACTTAGTTCTAGTTTTGTTCAACTTTTTTGTGATCCTTGTCTTCTTCTTTCTCTTCTTCATTGTAGTGAATATCCGTATTAAATCTCCATTTCTCACTTCAGATGCCAAGGGAGTAGAAGTTAGATATCCACCAATTCCAAACACAAAATTCAGCCTTTTTATTGGAATTTTAACCATGCCACATACTCTGAACCATCGGAATTTCCTTCGCATGGTATATGGAACCCAATCATCTCCCAGCTTTGCTAAAGTAGATATTAAGTTCGTGTTATGCAACGTTACAACCGAGGATCAGAAGATACTGATAGGCCTAGAAATCTTAAGATTCAATGACATTATCATCCTGAATTGCACTGAGAATATGAACTCAGGAAAGACATACACTTACTTCTCTTCACTCCCTCATATCCTCAAAAAACAGTATGACTATGTAATGAAAGCGGATGATGATGTTTTCCTAAGGCTCTTGCCATTGGTCTCTTCCCTTCAGCCATTACCAAGGTCAGATTTGTACTATGGTTTTGTTATCCCATGTCAAAGCAAGAACCCATTTATCAAGTACATGTCAGGGATGGGATATATATTATCTTGGGACATTGTTGAATGGATAGGAGGAAATGGTGGAATTCCTGAAGCTGATAAGTATGGCCCTGAGGATAAACTTGTTGGCAAATGGTTGAATATTGGAAACAAAGCTAAAAATCGGTTTTCTAATAAGCCAGCAATGTACGACTTTCCTGGAACCAATGGAAGATGTTCCCATGAATTGATTCCTGAAACTATAGCAGTTCACAGACTCAAGAGATGGGATCAGTGGTTACAAGTACTGAAGTTCTTCAATGTTACCAAGGAATTGAAAAATTCCAAACCTTATTATTTGTAATGTTTCTTGTGATAGGTCAATTTTTAGTACTACATTTTCAATAATGCATCAGGATATTTATATATATATTAGATTTACAAGAAACCATTGCAAAATTCATCCTTAGAGCTATATGGTGTGTTTGAATTGGCATAAATGAGTGGAATGGAAGAAAATGAATGGAAATGGAAAGAATTTTATGTTTGATAAATTAAGATTAGTGAGTGGCAATTTATGGAAATGTAAGAAAAGGAGTGAATTCCATTTTGCAGATCACTATTCTTAGTTGACAACAAATAGAGTTCCCCCAAACAAAATTACCTTTCGTAAGAAATAACAATCCAATTTCGTTCTTTCCTTCTCATTTTAGTTTTCTCGAGAGAGTTATTGCTCTCTGACTTCTTTATCTCTCTTTCTTGTTTCTAGACCAACATGAATTTTATTTTATTTTTTGTTTATAGCTCCTTGGACTTGTAGGTTAGTTCAATTCCATAAAAATTGCCAATGATCCTAATAAAACAGACTTTAGAGGACAACAAACTTTGGCTCAAAAAGTCATCAATCATTAAGGAAATTTCATTCAAAGTCTACACTGTTTTCTTCTATCTTTGTTTAAATTTTAAATTTCAGCTATCATTAAAAGTCCATTCAATTCTTGTGCAATATGGTATGATTCATTTAGTTAGATACCGACTATAATGGAGATGCCAAATAGGATAAAAACAATATCCGCTCCAAATTTTTAATAAAATTTTTGTCATTGCAGTTTTGTTCGGCACTTTATCCACAAGAATTCTTGCAACCAATAAGATATCTTGCACTTCACTTCGGAAGCATGACTCCATCGCCTTCTTCACGCAGGAGTAGAATACTTAATTAATAATTTAGGGTACTAAACAATAATTGATTCAGTTATAGCTGACATTTGACTGCAAAAAGGAAGAAAGAAGGAGAGAAATAGAATACTAAAATAAAAGCAAGCACCCAAAAGGAACGAAGAAGACATAGAGTTGTAATATGCAAATCTAACCAAATGTATATAACAAAAAGGGTAAATATCAAATTTGCTATTTAAATTTTGCACAAAGATTTGAATCGATACTTAAACTTTGAAGTGATCAATTTAATACTCAATTAAAATTTTTGTAGTTATTTTCACTTCCTCCTTAATATTGTTTATGTTATATGATGATTTAGAAGAGGTAGTATATCATTTAATTTTTATTATTTCTCTTAACATCGTCTACGTTGATTGATTGCTTGTTAACATCATGAAATAGAGTAAAAAATGTGAGTGAAATAGGAAAAACAATTGTCATGAAAAATTGTGATTTCAGATAACAAATTGAATTTTTATGTAAAGTTCAAATGGCAAATTTAACATTTATCCTAATGGAAATTATAATATTATATGCTTTAGTAATTTTCAAATTTTTCTTTATTTTTTCAATAATGTACAATGGGTAAAGAAGAAAAACTAGATTTAACAAATAGTTTGGCTTTGATGAAAAGTATTTCCTAAGATTTCGATTCGAAAATGCAAAATTTAATGAAATGTTGCCTAAGTGATGAAGCATTAAAAAGCAATGATGAAAGAGGAAAAAAAGGAGAACCCACTAGTCCTGACATATGTTTAACAAGTAACCACTTTTCAATAGAGAGAGAAATTCACTGTAGAGTGCCGAAGAAAGAGCCATGGTTAGGACACATGTTCAACTAAATTCATATCAATAGAATATACATATATATTTTCAATGCCCATGATGTGTTTTCATCAGTTTTTGTAGCTTAAAAGGGATGTTATTAGGATGAGTTTCCATATGCGGACTTAATATAACAACTTTGTTCACATATAAACGAACTTATTACAAATGGACGAATTTGTCATATTTAGAAGAACCTATTTCAATTGGATGAATTGACAACAATAACTTTACAACATTTGCACCAACCTACCATATTTAGATGAAGTGTACTACATTTAGACAAAGTCTTTATTCTAATTCGTCACACTGGGACTTATTTCAATAATTTCCCTAGCTCTAGTATAGTTCCAAAAAAATAAAAGTTTCTTATAGTGTTGTCTGATGAGAGAAGGGAGATCATGAATGTTCGACAATGGGTGATGGTAATGGAAATAATCACTACCATGGTCTTAGAACTCATAACAAAGCCTAATTATAGAATTGTCAAAATCTAACCCATGTTATCATCTTACTAACGCTACCTTTGTAATGTCTCTATGAGTAGATTCAAAAGGTAACTTTGACCTCTCTCTCTCTCTTCATGCTACCATTCGTCTTTTCGTTTGGGATTTCTTACAAGTAAATGCTCTAACTTTGATTTGCAAAATCATTGTCACACTCCCACAAGGTACCCTAGTAGTAATTATGTAACATGTAACAAACAAAAGTCACAAACATTTATATTAATCTCTCTATGGCTTCTAGAAAGGTACATGAACATGACATAACTAGAATACTCCATAGCATGGACAATTATAATAGGATTGGAGGTTGATTGGAATAAGAAAAATATTGTATACATATAAGTCAAATACGAGAATAATATACCAAGTCCTTGGTCATTAAACCATAACATTAGAGCTTTACAATTTTTAGTTGTCAAAAGACTTCATATCATTGCAAATTTACATCCATAGATCTCCAAAAGACGTCTTCACACATACAACTTTTACTAAGTTCTCAACTATTACAACAAAGGTATACGAACATTGATCTTAAATTGCTCTTCATTTAAAAGACTATATCCTCTCTTTGATTCAAGTCGTGATGTTTTTTGCTAATTATATAAGCTTTTGCTCCTTAGATCATTTTTCTACTAATTCCTATAAACAACAATCTGTTGAAGCATGAGCATAATAAGCTCAGTGAATAACCTAATATTATCACAACTTAATCAATATCGAGCAAGTTTAATTACCAAACATATGCAAAATAATAATTAAGCATACTCAACAAACATAGTTTGGATGACTGATATCTAAACTAATGGAACTTTATGCCCTCCCTTGAGGGTTAAAGACTAGCTTAAGTAATTCATGCCTAAGAGAGACAAAGGTCTAAGGAAGGAGAAATCCCTTTTTAACTCATTTATTATTTCAAAACAGTTATAAGAATATAGTCTCAAATTCACTTAAAACTCATAAACTCCACTAAATATTAATATCCTAATGCTAACTTCAACTCAAGCGACATCGTTTGGTGCCTGCTTTGTCACGCCTCGAAGGGTACCCTAAGCGTGGCAATCCACCACATATAATATCAAGACTTAAGAATGACAACTTTAGTCATGCAAAAGCCTCGGTATTACATGTAAGGCGTACAACACGGTAATAGAAGACGCTTTTGGGAAGTGTGGTCTAAGCAAGTAATATTGAACATACAAGAATTTAGAAATAAAGATAGTTCATAAATAATAATTAAAATTCTATTACATGAATCTTAAGGGCATACTCCCGCTAAAACTCCAAGGATAGAAATAACTAATGGTCTTTACAATAACTTAAATACTACATCAAAAGATTCTAAAAGAATTCTAGTCTAATCCTTCAAGTAGATATCCTTCAAGTAGATTTCTTTCAAAAACTCCCAAAAGAAAACTTACACGGATATGAGGAGACCTCGTGTACAATAACAGGTGTTCCTGTGAATACAAATATCTATAGGGACGTAAGCTTTTCGGGCTTAGTGAGTATAATCCCAATAATTATAACTAAGATAAAATAACAACCAAGTTTATTAAGCAACCAAATGGGATGCAACATACACATAACTATACAAGACATATGATTTTCCGAAAATCATATGTTGAATGAATTACACCCTTCATTTAGGGTTAGGTATTCTGGCCCATTACAGCCATCATTTCTCTTTAAAAATCACTTTTATAGATCTTACCGGTTCTTATTTGCCATAAAAAATATGTAGTTATTACCGACTCCTACTAGTCATCAATTTATGTAGTTCTTACCAGCTCCTACTCACCACATATATAATATACCGGTAATGCCTACCACCACTATCATACACTTGTCCCACCAATTGTATAATAGCGAATGCAATGTGACTCAACTTATGAAGTGCATGCATCAAATTTTATTTAGAGCCTAGTCATTAAATTTCAATTTCTTGCAAGTGATCAACCAATTTCAGACACTTCGATATGCTAATGAACATACAATTTATTACAAGCATTTTGTGGCTCAATATGCTTAATATTCTTTCAACATGTTATAAACACATACATCTTCAATTTTATCTTTCCTTAAGTCTAGTGCAATTAAATTACAAGCACAAACATACGCATGAAAAATAGACTCACTCGGCCATGACAATACTCCCTTAATTGAAATAGTCCTCGGGGTAGTACACGTCCTCCTCTTCGATTCCTAGACAAAGGAAATACCCAAAATGAGTATTCCATGGAATTTCTAGTCCAAACTTCTAACTCTATTTTCTAGTTGCGGTAAAATTCGTATATGTGGAAATTCCAACTTAAAACGGCCATAACTTGCTTGTTTTAACTCGAAATTTCGCATATAATATATCATTTTTTAGCTATTCGAAAAGATCTATCCATTTCTAAGGTTATTTTTGTTATAAAAAGTCATTTGGGCCCCAAAACCATAGGGTACAAGTTTACCACAAAAATTCTAGTTTTCGAAACTTAAATTTGCAAACTTTTCTTCATCCAAAAATACTTGTACCAAAATATAGATATTATTATAGTTGAAAAAACTTTAGAATATATATATATATATATATATATATATGCACATTGACTCATATCTTATGCATGAATTTAATGAAGTTGTCTCAATAATGATTTTTTTTTTTTAAGCAATGTTGTCTAGAAATTGGAAAAGCAATACTTTGAAAATTTCCACTTAATTTGTTAGAGAAATTTCTTGGATCATTTTAAGTGAGTATTTTCTCCTTTTAATTCTATTCCTTATTATTTCAAATTTCTCAAAAAAAAAAAACAAAAAAAAAAGATATTTGTCTTCCTAAGTTTCTTATAACTTAATTTCTAGAGGTTCAGAAGGTAGTTTCTAAATACTATTTAAGGTAGTAAAAATTTATCAAACTTTATGTTTTCTTAACTTTTCCTAAAGTTTATTCTAATTAAAATGATTTCCTAATTTGTTTACTAATTTTATTTCTTAAGAACATTTTATTTCTATAAAAAAAAACATTCTTGGTGATTTTCAAACTAGTCTATTCATTGATATTCTAGAGTATTGGTGAAACTTTCTTAATGAAGAACTTTTGTTAATCAAGAATTTGAAATTTTAATTCTAAGGAAAACTTTTTCACTTTATTGTTTTGTAAAGTGCATGAGTGATATATCTACTGTGTGTATCACTTAGAAATTTCCATGTTCTATTGTTACTCAAAACTTGTGATGAGTTTTTCTAGACTTTGGAAAGGATTTACTAAATTAAATTTCTAAGTCTTATGGAAAAATCATTTCTTACATGACAAAATTTATTTTGGAAAAGAACTCTATCTTCTTTTTATTTAAGAAGACTTTTCCCTTTTTATTTTGTTGAGACAATAATCAATATGCTCATGCATGAACATGAATATGTAATATGAAAATATAAGAAAGACATAATAAGCAATATAGTAAGCAAGTTAATATATCAAGTATTGGGAACCTTAACTTCATCAAGGTAACTCGATCAAGTATTGGGAGCCTTAGCTTCATCAAGGCAACTCGAGACTAAGAATAGACTAGTCCAAAAAAAAAAAAAAAGAAAATGAAAAAGAAAAGAAAAAGCAATAATAATAGCAAGTTAGAGAAAGTTAGTGAGCATTAGGCACTAAAAATATATATAAATATAAATATACTTAATAATATATATATAAAGTTAGATTAGAGCATAATAACAACAATAATATCATTAATAATCAACATATATATATGAGCATAATAACAACATAGAAAAATTGGAATTTTATGTATAAGAACAAAACATGAACATGTTGTTGATTTTTCTACTCATATGAGTTTCAAAACAACACCATGATCATGTTAGTTACATGACATGCATAAATAAAATAAGAATAGGAGTTCTACCTAAAGTGTTTATGGTGTAGGAAGAAGGTAGTGAATGTATGGTTATATGGTTAGTGAGAAATGGTAGATGGTTTGTGTATAAAGAAGGATTTGTGTGTGTATTTAGTGAAAGAGAGTTTTGTTATAGAAGAAAATTTTGTGGAGAGTGTTTGTAGAGTAAATTTGAGAGAGTTTTGTTATGTATAAAGATGGTGTGAAAGAAGTAGAGGGAGATGGGATATTTATAGTTGAAGATGGAGGGAAATTTGATGTAATAAAATAAATTGAAAAGGGAAATTAAATTGATAGAGGAAAAGAGAGGGGACGTCGGCCACTTGAGAGAGAAGAGAGAGAGAGAATTAGTTTTGTTGTTTTGTAATAAAAAGTAATAAAGATGTGAAGTATGATTGATGTGAAGCTGTATTGGAAATGAAAAAAAGTAGAAAAATAAGTATATAGATAGTAAGAATAGGTTGTAAGGTAAAGTAGAAATAGATGAATAGTAGTATAGGATAATGAATAGTAAACAAGAGTAATAATATACCGATAGTAAAAAAAATATTCGTATAAATGCAATATATGTTATTTTTAGTTACTAAAAAATTAAGAAACTAATATTTTTGAAATCCTTGTTTATTTTGGTCCTAACGGTGTTATCAGAATATTTTAACTATCCCGAGCCCTAGAACACGCTTTTTGAGAGTTGATCCCATTCAAGTTTGAACGACACTCAAAATGCATGAGTTTAATATTTTTACGCTTTTTTGTATTATTACAAACTATTATCATTAATTATTTCAATTCTGTTATCTAAGGCTAAAGAACACGGGATTGCTAGATCTAAACTCTAGGATTTGTTGTAGTCTTTTGTTGATCTTTAGGGTTTCTGGTTGACTTTTAATTCTAAGATTAAACTTAAAATTAACCAAAATTTCCAGGCATTTACATGCTTGGTTTGTGTGTGTCATGCCCCAAAGGATACCCTAGATGTAGCAATCCACCACACACGGTATTAAAACTTAAGAATGACTTCCCGAAGTCATGTGAAAGCTTCGACACCATATGTAAGGTGTCTATCACAACAATAGGACACACCGGTGGGATGTGTAGTTCAAGATAGCAAATACAGCATGTAAGAAATCTAGATAACCAACAAATTTCAATATTATAAGAATATAATCCTTACATCTTCTTAGGGGCTTTTCCCTATAAATCTCCAAAAATCATAATATCAGCTTAGTCTTTCACACAAGGAAACATTACTAACACCAAAAGATATTAAGGGATATTTAGCCTAAGATCTTCAGAGGATTTCCAGAAGCTCCCTAAAACATAATCTCACTCGAGTATATGAAGTCCTCGGACATAAGAGATATTGGTGCTGTTACAACAAAGTTTATCAGAGTATAAGCATAACTAGCTTAGTGAGAATATTCCTGAATCAACGTATTTGTATCAATAATTTCAAACAAGTTATTAAACAAGTATATGAATGCTTCAAGCAAGTGAACAAGCAATACATGTGATCTACTGGAAATCATATGTTTTGAATGGATTTACCCCTTCATTCAGTGGTTAGGTGTTTCAGGCTCTTTAAAACCCATCTTTAAAATTTAACTTATGTAGTTTATTTCTGGCTCCTATTCGCTCATCTTTGTAGACTTATGGCTCTTGTAAACCTCACTACTATACTCTTGTCCCATCGAGTATAGTAGCTAATGAAATGAAACTAACTACGTGATATGCATAAATCAATTAATATATAACTTGAAATATGTAATTAAGGTACTTTAAAGCGATCATAGAATTGCAGACATTCTAGCATTGTAATAATAAAACACAATTTGATTTAACAACAATTAATGTCTCGATATTCTTAGTATTCTTTCAATCAATGTTATCATACAAAATTCATTTTTATCTTTTCCTACTTCTAGTGTCTCTAGTTACAAGCACAAACAAGTACGTAAAAGGTAGGAAATAAACTCACTCGGCCATCCTTGCTAAAAACTCTTTACTTGTAATGGTCCTTCGAATATAGATCTTGCCAAACTTCGTTACCTAAACGAAAGAAATACCCGAAATGAGTATTTTATGGAATCTCTTCTTGAACTTTCTAATTCTATTCTAGCATTTGCGTCAAAATTCAAGTAAAAGGAAATTCTAACTTAAAATAGCCATAACTAGCTCATTTTAACTCGAAATTTCGCATATTATATACCATTTTCCACCTATTAGAAAAGATCTATCCATTTCTAAGGTTATTTTTGTCATAAAAAGCCATTTGGTTATAGAATACTACGGTATAGAATAGTTATGAATTTCATAGTCCACAAAATATGATTTTTCCAAACTTCTCTTTACTCAAAAATCCTTAAGCAAAATATATGGATATTTATATAATTGAAAAATCCTTTGAACATATATTTATAGTCATGTCGTATGCATGATTTTTTGTAGTGTTGTCTCAACATTGATATTTCACAAACAATTTGTCTTTAAGAGTTTTAAAAGATGAAACTTTGAAAGTTTTTCCTTTTTAAATTTCTAGAAGGAAACTTAAAAATTCTTGAGTTGTTATAAGTGAGTGTTTTTCCTATTATAATTCCATTTCCTATGTTTTCAAAAGTAAATTAATTCTAAAAAATTTGGTTCTTTAAGTTATCTACCAACTTTATTTCTAGTGATTGAAAAATAAGTGTAAGCCTCAGAAAATTTTAGTAAATAATTCCAAAATGAACTTAAAAAATACACCCTAAAAATGACTCCAAATTAAAACTGAACTTCGACTAGTCCTAAATCACGAACGAATCCAGAAATTTCTTAATCTTGAGAAAAACAAGAATCCCTAAAAATAAAATAAGAACTCAACATACTTCTAATCCAAAACCACTACGTACGACAAATTCCATACTTAACTCTAACTTATAAAATCGGGCAATATAGAACCCAAAAACAAATTATTAAAAAATAAATAACGATAAACTTTCGGAAATAAAACTCAATTCAAGAATTTCGAAAACGTTAAGAGATATTAAATACTTAGAAATTAAAATTTAAAATAATTATCTCAAACTAAATATGTTGTATAAACATAAAACGTTAGTTTTCAAATTGACAAAAATCCAAACCGGAAAACCACCCGGAAACTCTAAGTGGAATACAGTATTTTAAGTCCGACAATCTCGAGCCCTTAAACCTAGAGGCCGAGGTGTAGTTTAAGTGTATAGAATATCTCGTAGTAATATAAGTTCGCTTAAAAATATCTGATTGGTAAATTTTTGACCTATTTCGAACCTGTTCGGATACAGACTTCGAAAAGTGTGTCCCAGGGCTCGAGATATAAAAAATATACTATTAATACCGTTAGACTCATATTTTCATAAGGATTTCTAAAATATCAGTTTTACAATTTTTCGATAACTAGAAATATCTGATTTTGACAATTATATTTCTATTTCATTACTACCGGTAATTAACTAGTCTTTTGGTACTATTCACTACTATTCATTATATAATTTTATTATTCTTATAAATCCTTATATTTTTAGATAAATATTTTATATATTATAGAAAATTCTGTTTTTCCAAAATTTAGTTCGTTTCGGGTTTTTACGGGATCAGTTTCTATTTAAGACCCGATATTAAAAATAAAATAAATTAATTTTATAATTGAAAAATATTTTTATTTCATAAAATAATTTTTTTAGAATTTTTCAAGTTATAAAAATATCAATTATAGCTCATATTCGCGTATTTTGATCATACCGATAACATATTTGTTGAAATCATAAAATGATTCAAATAATTATTTAATTTTATTTATGAAAGTTCTACCACTCATTTAAAGATATTTTTCTTAATTTTATTTTATATATTTTCTTAATAAAAAGTACTTTTTCATCCCATACTTCAAGTACACTTCAATTGTCACTTCTACACATTATTCAAGTCTTCTTTCACTTATTTTACACTTCATTCCCATGCTTGGATAGCTGACCACACCCCTAATAATAGCCTCATTTTCTTTTATTTTAATGATTTATTTAATGATTTAAAGTCTCATTTAGTTAGCAAATTAAGTAAAGTAAGTTACGCTTTCAAAAATCAAGTTACAAGACAATTAAACACCCCTCTCTCTTCCTTTGAAGTTCACGTGTAGCCCCTCCCCAAATTCTGCCCTTGTTTTATTTTTTTTTCATTTATTTAACACACATTAATACACTCGTCTCTCTCTATTTAATGCTTCTTATTTACACTCTTTCCTTCTTTGAAACCCTACACCATTTACTCTCTCTTTATCACTTTGTTAGTCTTGTTCTTGCAAGGAATACAAGCTGCCCCCATCTCTAAATCTTGCTTCCACACTCCATTCTTGAAGATCCTTTGAGTAAACTTTCTTCTTAAGCTTCCATAGATGATATAGGTAAAGTATAGTGAGAGTTTCATACATCAAATGACCTTCGATAAGCTTAAAAGCTAAGGATGATGATGCCAAAATGAAACACTCCTCTTATTCATGATTATTTTCTTGCATCATTATTATTTTCTTGCTAAAAGTAGTTATATTTTGAAGATCTAACTTTTTTTTTGTAGGTCTGATTTTGTTTATGTTTTAGATCTTGTTGTATGAGTTATTATTTTGTTATTGCTAATGATTTATGCATATATTCATCATTCATATAACCATCATAGTGTTCATGCATTGATAACTAGTATAGTAAACTAGATCTAGTTGCTTTAGGTTCATAAATACATTAGACTTTTGATTTATTTTCCTAAATAACTTGTAATAGCTTGATGATAGTAGAAAAGTTTTAGAAAGCCCAAGATCTATTTTAGTTTCAACAAATTTTTTTTTTTTGTTTATTTGGATAAAAAGGGAACCATATTTAGAAAAGCTATTTTTCAACTTCAAAATGTGTATTTTTCATTTAAAATGAAGGGCTTAAGGAATAGATATCATAAATGAATGGTTTTGAGGAGTAAAGTTTAGATCTATGAGTTCATAGTTTACTACCATGGATTTCTTTTATATTTATGATCATAGAAAGTGTAGATCTCAGTTTCGAACTTGAATAAAAATAGTGAAATTCGTATCTAGGCAAGACCTATTTTTAAAAACCTTCTTCCAAGTCTCAAAATGGGAGTTTTAGTTGAAAAATGAAGATTTAGTGGATGTAAATCATCAAGACTTCTTTTTACAAGAATCAAAGATGATTTTCAAAAATTACTTTCAAAAATAAAAATCATATTTTCAGATTTAGGCCAAGACATGGTTTGAAAACATGTTTTACAACTTAAAAATGAAGTTTTTATTCAAGAAATGGAAGGCTCTTAAGATAGGATATGTAAAGGATGATTTTTCCTAAGTTTAGATGGATTTTATCAAAAGATATGTCCAAAAATAAATTTGGTAAATTCGGATCTCAACCAAGACCAATTTTGAAAACCCATTTTTCAACACTAAAATGAAAGTTTTGTTTAGAAAATGAAAGGCTTATGAAATAGGTATCAATAGGAGATGTTTTTTTATAAGTAAATGGTAGATCTACTAGTAGAGATTCTCAAAAATAGAAAGAGATTACAAAATATGAAATTTGAGTTTTATCCAAATTTTATAAATTCGGATGGTTCCAAAACCATCCTTAAAAACCCATTTATCAACTCCAAAACTTGTGTTTTATATGAAAAATGAGGAGTTTAGGTCATAGATATCATCAAGTAATGATTTTTATAAATTAAGAGGAGATTTGTTAACAAAAATATGTAGAACAAGGAGTAGAAATAAAGTAGGAAAATTTGAGTTGTTTGTCATTTTGAGAAATTCGTAATAATGGAGTAATGGTATGAAAACTCCTAATTTTCAAACTCAAAATAGAAGTTTTATTAAAGAAATGAAGTCCTCAGTGGCTAGGTATGGTTGAGCCTTAATTTTCTAAGTATCAAATGATTTTTACTTAAAGGAATCACCACAAAAATAATTTTTACAAAATTCGAATTTTGGGATGAACCAATTTTAAAAACATGTTTACGAAGTGTAAAATGGGAGTTTTTATTGAAAAACAAAGGCCTTAGGGAATATACATAATGAAGGCTTAATTTTAACAAGAATAAATAGATTTTATCAAGGAATTTTTCTAAAAACAAGTAGGGATCGTCAAGAATACAAGACTAGCCTTTCTAAGTTGATTATTCATAAAGTCTTATAAAGAAAATGTTTTCAAAGAATTTCTTTTGTTCAATATCATCAAGAACATGTATATATATATATATATATATATCTCATGACATATCATTTATGGTAGTAACTTGTTCATATTGCATGTAAACTTGCTTTGGATAGTTGAAACATTACAAACATTCGCAAAACTACTTTTTGAAATTGAATTTTGCTACTGATAAAAAATGATCAAACCTTTTCCAAGCTTCAAAGTTTTCAAAACTTAAATATGATATTATAATTAGATATATCTTTGCTAAATTCCGAGTTAAAACGACCAAGTTATAACAGTTTTAAGTTAGAATTCCCGCTTAAGACGAGAATTACGAATTTAATAGTTTGTATGAGATAGAATGGATTAGTTTGAATTGAAATACTTATTAGGGTATTTCTTCCTTTTTAGGTGACCTCGAAATCGACGATTCCATACCACCGGATTATTTTTTAAGAGACCGGTGATCTAATGGCCGAGTGAGTTTTCCTCTTATTTTGTTACCTTGTTTGTGCTTGTAGCTCGTTGCATTAGAGTTAGGAAAAAGATAAAATTGTAATGGATTGTGATATAATCTTGGTTGAATAAATGATAAGTATAACGAGGCGAGACTTGTCGTAAAATTATTGTATGAGCTAGTATAGACTTTAATTGTCTGAATTTCTCTATGATAGCTCTTAACTTACTTAATTCACATGTCACGATTATATGAATAAACTGTACATGTATATCACATAGTGAGTCACATTGCATTGGCTGATATACCTTTAGTGGGACAAAAGTATATTAGCAGATAGGCGAAGGGGTCTATGTTAACATTAAGGATTTGAGATTGCTTAAGTTAACGGATGTGGGGTAGATACATAAAACCATCACAATAAAACAACAGAGGTTGTATAATCAAGAGAAAGAGATCTGGGTTATGGTTGCATGACCTATGGACCACCCTACTCAAGATTGGAATTATGGTTGCATGTCTTATGGACCATCCCAACCTCGAATGAAGGGCGTAAATCCATTCACATATGACTCTCGGAAAGTCATATGCTTGTCTGCTCATGTGTTTATTCATGTATAGCATATGGATGAATTATAACTTGCTTGTTATGGTACGAAATTAAAGGAACTCTCACTAAGCTAGTGTAGCATATACCCCAATAGATGTTTGAATAAACAGGTTGACGAGAGAATGCTACGTGGGAACCGAGATGGTTGGAGCTGAATATAACTTCGGGATTTCGACAGGAAGTAAGAATGTTTGAAGATATTAGCTAGGTTTTGTGAATTGCTTTTAATAGTTCTATGTAGTGAAATCTTTTGATGAATTGAAATTGAAGTATAATGATTTGTATTTGAAGTATAGTGAATCATATTTCCTTTACATTGTTACTCAAGTTGTATCAATATAAAATGTATCATTCTGATGAGTCTCCTCCATGTGTTAGATGCCTTGTACATAGTATGGAAGCCTTCGCGTGACTGAGGCAGTCATTCCTAGGTTTAATATTGTGTACGGCGGACTGCCACGTTTAGGGTACCATTTGAGGCGTGACAATAAGCTTTTCAAAACTTTTCTTAAGTTGTTGGTGTGGTCAAATATTTGGAGTTGTGTTAAATGTATGTTTTTTCTCTCATTTTTATATCCTTTTTCTTCTTTAAAAAAAATTTACCTTTAAAACTTTACTTTCTTGGCAAATTTTATTTTTCTAAGTTGGTTTCTAAAATAGTGAGTTGATTTTACATTGATTTGAAAAACTTGTTTCATTCTAAATGGTAGAATAATAAGAAAGGCTTTCTTAATAAAGAATAGTTAATATTAGAACTTAGCAAAAATTTCATTTTGATTTTGAAAAGAGAATAACAATATAAAAATTAAGTTTTGAAGAAACTTTCTTAGTATGTGATTTTCGAAGTCTATAGTGAACCTATTTAAGTTTTATAAAAAATATGGTTGAGTTAAAATATTAAGTTCAATGCTAAAAATTCTATCTTTATGGAGTATTTAATTTTTATTTATAAAAGAAATGAGTTCCTTTCATTTGAATAAATCTTCAGCACTAATACTTTAAAACTTATTATTAACTTGTCTAAGCTTTTGAAAAGAATTTATTAAAAACAACACTTAGACTTTATGTTGAAAGATCATTTGTTGAGAAATCTAGTTCACTTTTCTTTGTTTAAGAAAGAACCCATTTTTATTTTTATTTAAGAAAAAAACATTTTAAGCAGGCATGAATATGATTATATAGCAATGAAAAAGTAAGAATAATACACGATAGAAAGAAATACTCATAAGTAAATAAACGTAATAATATGGTCAAGCATTGAGAACCTTAGCTTCATCAAGGTATCCCGATCATGTATTGAGAGCCTTAGCTTCATCAAGGCAACTCGGGACTAAGAATATACTAGTCCCAAAAAGAAAAGAAAAGAAAAGAAAGACAATCGTTTTGACTTGATATGGTGTCATGCCCCATAGGGGTATCCTAAACGTAACAGTCTGCCACATGTCATATAAGACTCCAAAATTACTATCCAAGTCTTTCGAGAGTCTTGTATAGATGTAAGGCGTCCCTTTACGACAATAGAATACTCTATTCAATGGAGTTAAAGAGTTTAATTCAGCATTCAATAGCATTAAATAATAAATCAAAACGCATAAGCAATAAGTTACAAAGTCTAAGGGGCATTCCCCTTCAAAAGAATATTTAAAGGTCCATTACAATCATCCAGAGTCCCTTCGTTTTCTGTAGAAGTATAAACAAATATGAATACAACTTCTATAGGAAACGCCTAGCTCCTATACCTGAGCTGTAGCTTCTCTCGATCTAAGCCACATAAACTCGTGCTACAATAAATAGAAACTATAGGGGCATAAGCTATACTAGCTTAGTGAGTGAAAACTTCCATGATCACAATTATAACACATCAATCAAACAAGTGATTAATCAGATAAATGATATGCATCAAACACATGAATTTAACAAACATATGAACAGCTAGAAATCATATGTGGATGGACTTGCGCCCTCCATCCCAAGTTAGCAGATTAACAAATCCTGCGGTACGACACTGTTTAGGCTCACGGTCAACCAACTTACAAATTCATTTTATGGATCACGATTAACCAACTCAATAATTCGTTTTATGGATCACGATTAACCAACTTTTACACCGTTTAGGATCACGGAAAACCAACCAATGCTAATGCTCCATCCCCATTGTGATATGAATGAGTTCAAATTCATTTTTAATTTCGCATAATCAATTATACCAATTCTTTTAAGTGACCAATCAATATCCATAGACAGTCAATCCTAACTCATCTATGCAAGCAATGATTAATCACCCCGCTTCGATATTCTTTAAATTCAACTTCTCATAACAAAATCAAACATATATAATTCCCGTTCGACCCCATCATGCATATTCATTTAATCTTTGCCAAGTATCTAGTGCAACTAACATTACAATCACGAACAATAATTAAAATCGAAAGTGATACTCACTCGGCCATGGTTCACCGGTATTTTAGTAGTAATAGTCCAGTGGTAGAGAATCGTCGGGTTCGGGATCACCTAAAAAGGAAGAAATAACCTAAAAAGCATTTCACCACTCAACTAATCCAAACTATATATCAAAACTTAGCAATTTTGCAATTCTCTTTATTTGCGGAAGTCTCGATTTAAAACGGTCATAACTCGATCATTTTAACTCGAAATTTCGCAAATTTTATATCGATTTCTATCTACTTCGAAAGTTCTATCTATTTCTAAAATTATTTTCAAGTTTTGAAAATACTTGGGTCATGAAATAGAAGGATCAGTTCTGATCAGTAACAGTTCCCATTTCCGAAAAAAAAATAGTTTTGTAATTGTTTGAAATGTTTTCACTTGATAAATCAATTATACATGTAATATGAATGATTTCCTAACATGAATGACATGTGATGAGTTTAATGTATGCATGCTCTTGATGATTTTTGCTAAAGAAAATTTTAGAAATCTTTATTTTGCAAGACTTCAACAATAACTACTTATGAGAAATCTAGTTTCCTAACTTTGATAACTCACTTGTGTTTTGGGATTAATTCTTAGGAATTTCTAGTTATCTTAGTTAAAATTGAGTCTTCATAACATACACTACCTAAGACCTTCATTTTTACATAAAAATTTATATTTTACACTCTGCAAATATGTTTTCAAATAGGATTTACTCAAAAATCCGAATTTTTAGAAATCTAAGTTTTTAATTGATTCCTTTGGGAAAAACTTGTTTAATGCATTAAAATTTAAGACTTTGCTATACCTATTACTTAAGGACTTCATTTAATGCATAAAACTTTTATTTTGAGCTTAGATAATAGGTGTTTTCATGGTCACCATCCAAAGTTACGAATTTCACAAGTTGACTAACAACTCAAAATCTTCTATCTTGTTTCTACTATTTGTTTTACACATTAATCTCATCAAAACTCATTTCAACTTATAAAAATCACTCCTTAATGATATCTATTACCTATACCCTTCATTTTTCACATAAAACATGAGTTTTAAAGTTGATACAAGGGTTATTAAAATATAGCTTTGAAGTCATTCGAATTTTTCTTTGAATATTTCCAACAAAAGCTTTTCCTTTTTAAGTTCTTTGTCTTATCCACTTAAAGATCTACTAACTACCACCTTTATATATATAATACAAAGCCTTTATGAGCATTAATGCATGAAAACATAAAATATCCATGTGATCATGAATGTCAAGTATAATATGAGTATCTAAATTTGGTTTAAGTGAAGAAATGAAGAAGAATGAAGCTTGTTGCGTGTGTGTGTGGTGGGGGTGGGAGTCACGGCAATGGAGAGTAAAAAGGAGGATTTTATGAGTTTTGAACAAATGAAATGAAAATGAAAGAGAGAGAAAATTAAAAGACTATTTATATTAAGTGAATTAGGGTTTGTTTTAAGTAATAAAAGGAAATAAAAATAAGCAAATTGGAGTCAAATTGGGGGGATGTGCGCCGACCATCCTTGGAGTGAGAGAGAGGGAGAGTTGAATTTGTTTGAATTTGTAATTTATGTAATAAAATGTGTTAAAAGTGATAATTTGTTTAAGAGACAAAAAATTCTTGGAAAAGAAAATATAATGAGTATTTGCAAGGATGTAAGACTAGGGTGTGGATTGTGTGCGTAGTAGGTTGTACTTGTGAATAGTAATAAATAGTAGACAAAACATTTACTTTACTGGTAGTAAAGAAAATATGAGAAAAAGGCTATAACCGTAATTTTTATAACCCGAAAAATTATAAAACTTATATTTTTGAAATCCTTATAAAATTTTGGTTCTAAAGAGTATTTTGGATTATTTTTCTAAATTTCTAGTTTCGGGGCTCTTTTTTCCGTAATGGAGCTTAGGAAGGCTCGAAATAGAAAATTTTTTCGAAATCAAAACTTTCTATGGTTTGAAATATACTTTAAAACAATATTCCACATTAATTTATTTTATAAAAGTCCTTTTGATTTGAAACCGAAGAAAAGCCGGATCTAGGGTTTCTAGGTTTCTCTCACAAAGCTTGAACTAATCCGGTTTAGGGTTTCGTTTTTCGGTTTCCGAAGTTTACTTGATTACTAGGAAAGCCGAGGTTTACGTATGGACAAGTTTAAGACTAGAAGGACAAGTCTAAGACTAGAAGGACTAGTCATAATAATAGCATGAATTAAATAAATAAATTACAAAGCATAAAAATAAATAAATAACAAGTGAGCTTATATGCTCTAAAAAATATATATATACATAATACTATATAGAAGTTATATTAGAGCAAAAATAATAATAACAATAATAACAACAACATAATAACATAATGTAAAATATGAACATGAACAAAAACGAAACATGAATATATTGTTGTTTCTTTAACTCTCATGAGTGTAAGAAACTTACACTAAGCTCATGCTAAGTTGTATGAACATGATGAGTATGTGTAAGAAATTTACCTAAGGTTATGTGTTTATTGAAGAGGAAAAGAATGAGTTGTAGTATTATGTAGGAAATGGTTTATGGAGAGAAGAGAGAACTTAGGAGAGAATTTGAGAGAGTGTATTTGTAGAGTAATTTTGATAGAGTTTTAGTAGGAAATAAGTTGTGTGAAAGAATAAAGGAGGAAATGGCTATTTATAGAGTTTTGGACTGAAAATTAGATGTAATTAAATAAATTGAAAAAAGAAAATAAAATGGGAATGATGGAGAGAGAGGGGGCGCCGGTTTTTCTTGTAAAGGAGGAGAGAAATTGATTTATTTTGTCGTTTTGTAATAAAAGAAGTAATGTGTAAAGTGTGATGTGATTAAAGTTATATGGGGAAGGTAAATTGTAAAGTATAGATATCGTAGAGTATAAGAAAAAGTAGAGATAAAGAAATAGTAATGAATAGTAGAAATAGTACTATGAATAGTAAACTAAATAATTAAAATACTGGTAGTAAAGAAAATATGCGTAAACAGCCTATATCTGATATTTTTAGTTACCGAAAAATTCTAAAACTAATATTTTTGAAATCCTCATATTTTTATGAGCCTAATGGTATTGTCGCAATATTTTCACTATTCGGTGCACCGGGGCATGCTTTTTGAAAAATGATCCTATTCGTATCCAAAAAACGCTAGAAAATTATGAATCTGATATTTTTATACTTCTCCATATTATTACGAACTCTTATAAGCTATTAACTCAATTTCGTTTTCTAGGGTTTGAGAGCGTGGGTTTGCCAGATTTGAAATTGTTAAATTGTCTTAATCTTTGTTGACTTTTGAAACTACGGTTTGACTAGGGTTAGGGTTTAATCCAACTTTACCCTAGAAATTGAGGAGTTTACATTAAGGATCGAATAGATGGATTGTCTCATGTTTAGGTTTTGAGTCGAATGATTAATGAATCTTCTGTTTTTGTTTTTTAAGATTCTCTTATGAAATCCCATGATTGATATTGATTAAAGTTCGGTTTCAACTTGGGTCAATCTTTAGGGTTTCGATTTGGTATTCCAAAACCATTCTCGAAAAATTTGGGGGTTTACAGTGTGGAGCTAACAACCCAATGGTAACCTTTACCAGATTCATTGGACATAACAAAGCATTACCATATAATAGAATATTAATATGTGTCGTGAATATCATGCAAATGCAATTTATGATGCTGTAAAATGCAAGTCTGATTTATTTTGTTGGTCGCTTAAGGCTTAAGTCAAATAACTTGGTGGCCAATCAATTTCCAGACAATCAACAATATCCATTGCATAATAATTTTGAATTAAATAGTTATCACTTTTAGCATTAAAGTAAATCATTCACACAAACATGCATTAATCCCCATCCCTATGCACATAACCAAGTTCAGTTATAACTAAAATAATTTCCCACTACATTACATTCACAAACAATATGAGAAGATTCAAGTAACTCATCTGTGCATCTTGGCTTACTCGTCGTACTAGTCTATTAGAAAGCATAGATCTTGATTTATGGTTCCCATAAGATAACAAACATATATTACTAAGTACATAACTATATAAAAATTCTATCAATATCCAAGTGTCCTATATCTATATCATCATTTCCTTAATTTATTAGCTCTTAATAAAATTACATATGCTTAACTAATTATTCAAGTCTAAGCATAAAAAAATTAACATATCTTTAATATATACTTCTATGATCTAACCTGAGTAAAGATTCTACAAAAGATCTTATGCTATTATTATTATTATTATTATTATTTTATATAAGGCGGAATAGGGGAACAATCATGGACATTGTTAAGGCTATGATCATCATCATAGGATCGATCATGCCCATGATCAAGTAAAATTCAGACATCTAGAATCATCACACCCTTTATCACGTCCGTAATCAACCAAACCTTAAATTACATTTCCAAACTTCGAAATTGTACACTTTTTAACTAAGTATTATGATCTTAATTCTAACAAAAGCATTTCAACATCATCATATAAGGTATATGTAATATATAAGTAAATAATACATAAAGAATGATAAAGTATCCATTGATATAAATTATAAGGTTAAAATTGTCAACAATGTCTAATTTTAGTGAAATTTTGGTCACATGACAGACACATGACGGAAGATGAAAAGTCACAAATCTTTATATATTCTTTCTTTGTTCTCTTCTCCAAAAAAACCCTAAACTTAGATTCTTATCCTCTGAGAGTTTATTGCCACCAAAGGATTCAGAAGTCCAGATCAGGTAACTGAATCACTATTTTTGCTTTAAAATCTTATGGATTATTAGATTTCTTAGGGTTTGTTTGTTGAATTTACAGTAGAATTGGAAAACTTAAATATCGGGTTTGGAGATTTAGTTATGTTGGTCAAAGGAGATCTTGGAAGATCGGATTCAGGTAATCAAAATCATATCTTTCCTTTAGAGTCTTTCAATCTATGAATTATATTAGGATTTTCTTTTGTCTTGAAGGAGAATTGGAGAAACAGTTCTAATTTTCTTAGAGATTTGAAGAGTAGGTATTTAAGGAAGATTGAGGATCAGATCAGGTAATTGAATAACCAGTTTTCCTTTAAGATAAACAATTTTATAGTTCCTTAGAATTTTCTATTGTTTGAAGGGAGATTGGAGAAAACCCTGATTATATGTAGATCTGGTTTTGGGGTTAAAAGGATTTAGAATTGAATTTAGGTAAGTATTTTAAAGTTTTAATCTTTATGATTTTATAAAAATGGTAGTTGTTGATTTCTTGTATATGTGGTGTTGAATGAAAT
Organism: Combretum micranthum; assembly: GCA_024138025.1. NCBI lineage: Eukaryota > Viridiplantae > Streptophyta > Magnoliopsida > Myrtales > Combretaceae > Combretum > Combretum micranthum. The sequence continues at coordinate 229,848 of JAMXBD010000967.1, read as the reverse complement.
TCTAGGGTTTGGAGAAGTAGTTGAGGAGATTTGTTGAATTGAAGAATGTTGGTGTTGTGATTAAGGAAAAAGGTATAGATATTATATTATGTTCAAATTTGGGTTTTAGATATGAATAGATTTAGGTTTATTTGATGAGATATATTTTGAATTTTACCTATTCATGTTATTAGGTTCTGCTGAATTAGGAGTTATGTTATGAAAACATATTTGGGCGATTTATAGTACTATTCCTGAAATTTGATATAGGTATGACCTTACCTTGTTTGTTGTATGTGCTCGTAGGTTTAGATCTATTTATTGTGTGTGTGTAGGATTAGAATATCAAATTAAGCTAATTCTATATAACATATAAAATTTTTTTATTGCTTGTGTTTGGCTTTGGTTGGTAAAAACCACGCAGAATGTGATACTAATGAGGCACCCTGATAATATATGTGTGAGGTTTTCCCGAGTGGACTTATGCATAGAAATGATTCCAGTAGATTACGTTTTGGTAGAGGTCGTAGTGTGTGGATGATTCTCTAACACCAATATATTTATAATTACCTATTTTCTATATTGTTTTTTTTTTCAGGGGTCATGAGAAACTCTAGGTTTGGAACTAGAGTAATATAGTTCTAAACTATATTGTTTGCTGATTAATTAAAGATAATAAATTGTATTCGTTGCATTAGGATTAATTGCATGAATATATATATATATATGTATGTTATGTGGCATTTGTATTTTGTTTGTGGTTTGGTGTACCGAGCGTTTTCGCTCATTCTTTTATCATTGTCAGGAGCAGGTGAGGATCTAGTTATGTATGACATATCAGGATATGACATTTATGTGGATGAGGGAGAGGAAGCTAGTGGAGTAGACTATCTTACTAATATTTAAGATGTTATAGATCTTAAAGATCGACTTGGAAGATGATGTGAAGTTTTCAAATTTTACTTTTTATAAACTTTGATATTTTTATAAGTTTTAGTTGAATTTTTGGATTATTAGTTATGTTGGCTTTGGTTTATGCCAATAAGGTGTTTTTTTCAAAGGATTTGTTTTATGAGATAACTTAAATAGGTATCCTTTATGAGAGTTTATGAAGTTTTATATTGTGAATACTTATGATTTAGATTTTTAGCCTTGGCGTGTTCTTAAAAGAGAAGGGTACATGGCAAGTTGTAATGTCTTTATTTTTAGGGCGTTACAGCTTAATTGGTATCAAAGCAATATTTTTTTATCATAATAGATTTAAGTTATGAACTCTTTAGGACGGTGAGCATTGATAAGTGGGGTAGTAAATGGGTTAGGTTTGCTTAGTATTTATGTTATGATCTTATTAGCTTGTGTTGATCTTTATGGTATATTATATCATATTCTTTTATGCTATGTTTAATCTCTTAGTATGCCTAGGAGCCCTTGATGCTGGTTCCTCCAGAATTGGTCAGGAGGAAGAATCACCTTTGAACCAACCACCATTGAATCAAGTACCTGAAGATTTACCACCACCTCTAGCTATAGGACAACAAGCACCTTTACCTGTAGGACAACAAGCACCTTTACCTACAGGACAGCAAGCGTTTGTAGATGTAACCTAACTAATGCATGCAGTAAATACTTTACTGGGAGTGGTAGCACAATAGCACCAAACCACGAGGCATGATGTGAACCTGGTACAGGCTAATGCTGAGGCTTGGAGACAAGAAAATCAGAGGAATAATGGAAATGGAGGTAATGGGGCTAGACAAGCTGATGTGCTGAGCCTCAGCAAATTTGTAGACCTGGTATACAAGTTTGAGCTTGTGCTAGGGAAACCATTGGATGTTCAATTTTGGATGGAAGAAGTAGAGAAAACATTTGCTGCTCTGGACATACTTGAGAACAAGAAAGTGGAATATGCCTCCTACTTACTGATTGAGAGAGCTAATAATTAGTGGATGAGCACCAAGTGACACATGGAAGGGGCAATTATTTAGCAGATTTTCCAACAAGCTTTCTATAGGGAGTTCTTCCCTGATAGTGTGAAGCCAAAGATGCCTCAAGAATATTATACGCTGCAACATGGAAAGATGTCTGTAGAGGAGTATGAAGCTGAGCTACATCGATTGATGAGATTCCTTCCTGATCCTTTGAAGGAAAGTGAAGAAGCTAAAGTAAGCAGGTTCATCACTGGGTTAGAGCCTGAAATTCAATATCAAGTGAATCTAATGGACTTGACCAATTACTTAGCTATGGTCAACAAAGCCAAAACTGTGGAACAAGGATTGAATAAAATGAAAAGTAGTGGACCCTAAAGAAGTCAAATATTCTTAGGAAAGAGACCAGCTGCTAGTTTTTGAACCAGGACAAGAATAAGAGGCTTTTTACACAGCTTGTTAGATTAGCTATTCAGGGTACTGATAAGGAATGTAGCAGATGTTTTGGACCCCATGACTTAAAGGATTGCAAATGGATTGAGAATGCTTACTTTTCTTATGGCAAGGTAGGACATATCCCCAAGGTCTGCACAGAAACAGTTCTTCCTCATGTTTTCTGCTTCAAGTGTGGACAAAGAGGGCATAGGGCGTTGATTGTAAGGAACCTAGAAAACAAGTTGTCTCAAGAGCTTAGTTTTGTAGTGTAAACCTCTGAAAATTTCATAATTCTTAGAAAATAATCCAAGAGTCAAACACCGCAATTGAAACCCTAAAAATCGAACCAAGATAAAACTTAATTCTAACTAAGATAAAAAACGAGATTTCTTAATTTGAGAAAAAGAAAACCCTAAAAAAACAAAAGAAAATCCAAGTATCGGTTGAATTAACATCCGTACATCAATCGAATCACCTATCCGATTCCTAAAACGTAAATCAAGACAATATATCCAAATAACGCTCATCAACGAAATGCTAAGATCTTAAATCCTTCGGTGAATTTTAGAATCAGAAATTTCAATTTTCACCAAAAGTCAAACTGAGTCAACTCATAATCCTAGACTTGGTTACACGATCTCGATAACTAAAAACTATTAAATAATCATAAATAAAATGAGATAAACCATAGATATCGAACTAAAAATATAATACAGTAAAAACTCCAAAATTATATCTTACGAATAGCTAAACAAAAACCGAAAGTCAAACCGGAACCTTAAAAGTCAACAAAGCATACAAACAAACTCTAGTGTTTAAGATCCGGTAATCCCATGCTCTTAAACCCTAAACAAAGAAATGAAAATAATTGTTGATAATAGTTCGTAATAATATAGAGAAGCTTAAAAATATCATATTCGCGAATTTCTAATGTCCTTCGGATCCAAACGGGATCAGTTTTCAAAACAGTGCCCTGGTACACCGGATGTCAAAAATATTCCGTAAATACCAATAAACTTGTAAAAATATAAGGATTTCAAAAATGTCGGTTTTAGAATTTTTCGGTAGCTAAAAATTACAAATATTGATTTATGCATGTATTTTTATTACTACCGGTATTTTAATTGTCTAGTTTACTATTTGTAGTACTTTTCTACTATTCATTACTATTAATCTATCTCTACTTTTTCCTACTATCTATTCTTACATCTACATACCTATTTCTTACAATTTTCTTTTCCCATAAAACTTCTACACCACATATTACTAAACTTCTCTTACACTTTTCTTCTAAAATTATTTTTTTATCAAATTTCTCTCTCTTCCCTTCAATTGTCGTCCACCCCTCTCTCTCCTCCCTTTCCAATTATTTTTTTCAATTAATTTAATTACATCTAATTTTCCCTCTAAAATTCTATAAATACCCCATTCTTCCTTCATTCTTTCACACAATTCATTTCACTCTCCTAAAATCTTTCGATAAATTCTCTCTTCAAGATTTCTCTCTACCAAAACTCTCTTAAACCAATTCTTCACAAAAATCATTCCTTATACACAAACTTTCTACCACATATCACTACTTCCATAATACCCCTTTCATCTACCATCTTCATACCACATAAACACTTTAGGTAAAAATTTCTTCCAACCATTTAGCTATCCATGTCATGTAACTTAACATGACTATGGTGTTTTTTTGAAACTCATATGAATAGTAAAAGCAACAACATGTTCATGTTTTGTTCTTGCACATGAACTTCCTATTTTATTATGTTGTTATATTGATTTTATTATTCATATCTAACTAAATATATTTATGTATTTATATATAATCTTTAGAGCATATAAGCTCACTTGTTATTTATTTAATTTTATGCTTTGTAATTTATTTATTTCATGCTATTTCTTTAAGACTAGTCTTTCTAGTCTTAGATTTGTCCATATCAAGTCAAAATAATCTTTTCATTATTTTCTTTATTCTTTTTGGGACTAGTCTATTCTTAGTCTCGGGACGCCTTAATAAAGCTAAGGATCCCAATACTTGACCGGGATACCTTGATGAAGCTAAGATTCCCAATATTTGATATTTTTATTATTTTGCTTATTGTTATTTGTTTCTATTATTTTCTCATGGTCTTATTATTTTACATGCTCATAACACTTGCATCCACATAATGATAATGTCTCAACTAATTTAAAAGTAGAATTTACTAAAGAAACTTCAAACTAGATTTTCTATTATGTGACTTGTCACAAAATAATAGAGTTATTATCAAACAATATAGAAATAGAGTAATATAAGTTTTCTCAAAGTTTTCTCAAAGTTTTCTTATATAACAGAGATAGTTTTACCAATGAAACATAAGAAATAAATACTTTCATTGTATATTATAGGAACCTAAGTTTTAGTAAAATAATTTGTTAGTTTTCAAAGTTCATACAAAAAGCTTAAAGATTAAACTCTTTTAAACTCCATGACAAAACCAAGAAACAAACTAATTTTCAAAATTAAGATAAAATCAACTCAAAAAGTTATGAACCCACTTAGGAAAATAATGATTTTCAAGTTCCTAAAGAAGAAACTTATTTTCAAAGAATATAAATAAGATAAGATTAAAAATAAAGGATTTTATCAATAAAGAGGATTCTTTTCAAAGGAAATAAAAGAACAAGTTTTAGAAAACAAAAACTTATATTTTAGATAATAAATATAAGAAGACAAGACTCATTTTCTAAAACCATTCTAAATACAAAGTTATAAAAGGGTTTTCAACAACTTAATACACTTTGATAACTTTGATCTTTTATCACTAGAATTAAAATTTATGAAAGACTAAAGTTAAAGGAAAATTTACTCGTTTTAGAAAAATGAATGAAGAAAATAAAATAAGAATATACTCATTTATAATAATTATGAAAATATAAACTTTCTTCAAAATACTTGAAAAGAAATTATTAAGTTAAGTTTTAACACTTTTAAAAAGAATTATTTTATGAAATAAATTGTTGAGATACTACCATTAGAAATTTTGCATATAAAGTGAGCTTATCTAGATACTCAAAGGATTTATCAATTATATATATATATATATATATGTATTTACTAGAAGATTTTTGAATGAAGTTGAGTTAGGAAATGGTTTTGCAAAATCTAGAAATTTTTTCGTTTTAAATCTGTACCCAACGTTTTTGGAACCCAAATGACCTTATATGACAAAGATGACCTTAGAAATGGATATATATTTTTGAATAGATAGAAAACGGTATATTATATGCGAAATTCCAAGTTAAAATGAGCAAGTTATGGCCATTTTAATTTGGAATTTCATTCTATACGAATTTAACGAACATAGTGAAATAGAATTAGAAACTTTAAGTAGAATTTCTACGAAATACTCATCCCGGGTATTTGTTTTGTCTAGGTAATGAAGGATATGAGAATACATTTCCCGAGGATTACTATGACTAAGAAGATCGCAAAATGGACGAGTGAGTTATTTCTCTTAATTTCGTTACCTTGCTTTGTGCTTGTAAAGTAGTGGCATTAGTATACTAAGAAAAGATACAAATGGATGTGTATGGGAATTCGGGGATATGTGTATATGTGATTCTTTATTTATGCGTGAAATGAGATTTAAGAATATCGCAACTTCAAACTGCTTGTTTAAGTGTTTTTGTTTACTTACTTGTATGACTTTTTATTTGCTAAATTGATTGATCGCCCCCTAATAAACCTTAATAAGGTTTGGCTTATGAAAAATTGTCACGCCCCAATGGTACCCTAGTAGTAATAAACAAGTTACACTTGAATATTATCACTAGATTACCTACAAAGAATGACAGGTTTTCAAAACAACAGGATCTTTTAAGTTGCTTGATAAGAAATAACAAATGTATGAGAGAAATGATTTAGTGAATAACCATTATAAACTATTACAATCCATATATCTCCTTTGAAATATACAACTAATTATCTACTCTAATAATACATAACCATCAAACTAAAATATATATATGTAGACTTCTAGCTTCAAAGCTCTTACCGGAGCCATATTCCTGGATGTAACTAAACAGGGACGTAAAGTGAACCTGAAAAGACTGTAGGAGTATGAGCGAAACCACAGCTCAGTGAATAATCAGACATACCATACATCACACAAGTCATTAACAAATCATATGCAATGCAATTACTCAACCATATGCACAAATACAAGTCTGGATGATCTAGAATCCAAACAGGAAAAAGATTTACGCCCTCTTTTTAATGAGTTGAAGAACCAGCATTCAATGACCCACCTGCCCAGGAGAGACTAAGTACACAGGAGAATCAACGATTTCTCGTTTTAATGTTATCACTTTGAATATAGTGGCTTGCACAAACCATCACCTGCGATCCCCTTAGAAACTCCTTAAGTATTAATCATTTCAAAGCGATTCTACGGGCGACGTTCTTCGGTGCCTTTTAGTTCCTCATAGGACTGCCAAACCAAAGAGAACCTTGGAAGACTCATACATTGGATCAACCAAGCAAAAACAGAGATCCGAAATATTAATACGTAGCAGGCTGTCACAACCATATATGCAATAATGCAATTTGTGCAATGCATGTTTATTTTATTTTGTTAAGTCCATAATTCTTAATCAATTTGGGGGTGACCATACATTACACACAATCATCATTATACTACTGCACAACACCAACCATTGCGTTATCGCTTGTATAAAGATATTTTAACAATCATACAATCAGATCATATCATACTTTCATCAAACATTCATTTGATTATCTTGCATTATATATTCGACTATTTACAATCACAACTAGTACAATATGACTGAATTACTCACCTGCTCATACCGACTCAGTTGTAGTAATCCGCTGGTAGATCTTCTAATGAGTCAAAGTCACCTATTTAAGATAAAATATTCATTAATACAATCTAGCTAAATCCCTATATGTGATTAGTGTCCTAGACTCGATATTAATACTTAGTATCGTCGTGTTTTTCCTATTTAATCTCACATAATTGTTTGGTTATTGTTAGAAGTCGCAATGCTTAAGAAATTAACTTATTTCAATTTCCATTCTTATGTATTTTATTTGTTTAGAACAAGTATTTGACTAATACCAACTTTAATTAATACTAAATATTTTCTTAGTTCTATGGTTTCATAAGTTACTAGATATTAATTCTAAATGGACTTAAATACTTGTATTATAGTCACTATCTAATACATATTGTATAACATACATATGTACATACTTAGTAAATATATTATATATATATATATATATATTTAAATTCGGTTTAAGTCAGAAAACTTTCGTTGGAAAATTTTAGCTGTAAGCCGGCTCAAGGCCGTCGGCCTAAATCTCTAGGTGCCGATGTAAATCAATTTGAAGAGAAATATTTCATATCAAAAGCACCGGTGTTGAAGGCCGCCAGCTTTCAACGTACGCCGGCCCTACGCCGCCGGCGTAGATTCCCAGGTAGCCGGCTTACGTTGAATCTTTATGTGAAAATTATTTTATGTAGCCTTTGATTAGTGTAAGCCGCCTGTAAGCCACCGGCCTATCTATGTAAGCCGCCGGCGTACAGCATTTACACTGTCGGCCTTGAGGCAGCGTTGCACTATTCATCATCTTCTTCCTCGGTTCGATTCTTTTTTTTTTTTTACACGTTAGAATCATACTTAAACTACTTCTAAGAGTTTATATATCATATATAAGGATATATAACAACTTTTAACATATTTAAAAACATAAATATATAGATTTCGATTCTTGGAACTTAAAGCTAGGGTTTTGAAATTTTACCTTGTTGGAGCTCTTTGAGTGCAATCCGAAGCTGGTGTTTGTGTTAAATAAGTTCCTAAGATAATTATAAGTCAATTACAAAGCTTAGATTTGGACAAAAATAACTTGAGTTACCTCTACTTACCTTTGAGCTCGTTTTTGAGGGTTTTTGGCTTTGTTTTTCCTTTGATCCGAGTTTATGTTTTATGATCTGTTTGTTTTTCGTTTCTAGTTCGTTTGGTTGTTGTTTGGGAGTATTTTCGTGCTGAGGAGTGTAAAGATTAACGAGTTTTGATCTGTTCTCCATTAAGGTCACTTATTGCACATATATATAAGAGAAGAAAAAGAAAGAAGTTTCGGTTGATTTCTCCTCCAATTCTCCCCCGAAATTGTTCTCATCCTGCTGTTATTTTCAAGCCAATTAATGTTAAAGTGACTTGGCAACATGTGATTGGTGTGGGTAGTTGATTTTTGTGGAAATTTGGTCCATGATTGAAGCAAATCCGGCTCTCCTCTTCTTCTCCTTCAACTTGCACCAAACTCAGCCGCATTTCCCACCAAAAAACAGCAGCCCAAATATATATATATTAGTTTATTTATTTAGTTAAATTTTGAGTTAATTATACGGGTTATACCGGTATAGATTAGCTAATATTTGAAAGTTTTCGTACAAAAATATGGGTATAAAATTGTATAAAACACTTAGATTTTCAAATAATACAATTTGAGGTTATTTATATACGTAGTTAATTATTCGTATAATTTTATCTCCGCGATTTAGATTTCTTAAGCTCATTAGGTCAATTTTTGTTTCAGGCTCGATAGCTTAGAAAACTCGGTTAGAACAATAGCGCGATCCGATTATTTATTTGAAGTTTAGATTTCAAGTTATTTGTCAGTTTATATTTTCGTTGTGTATTTAAAATCTTAACAGTTCATTTTTGGATTACCGTTTTCTGTTTAGAAGCATAAATAATCATTTATATAGTATTGGACTTAATACAGAAACTAAAATATATTTATATCTCTAGTTTTGATACTGAACATAAATTCTTATTAGTAGCTTTTAAATTTAACTAGAGATCTCAAAATTAGGGTTTAAGTCTAAATATAAACTCATTACTACTCGTTATTCTAGTCTCGAATCATTATCGGGATCAAAAACAATCATTTAATCTTTATATTCACATTTTCTATTTAAATCTATTAGTATACTAGGTTTTCGGGTCTTAGATTTTAGATCATATCTTGAATTAGTTATTCAAGACACAAGATCTCGTTTTCGGTATTAACTAGGGTTAAAGAATTTCGATTCCTAAATCTTTCATTTATCCAAAAATCTAAATGTTAACCTATTATTAGACTTCACTCAGAATCTAAATCTATTATCTAGTTTATACAATCTATTATAAAATTGGGTACTAAGGTGAAAATTCCCGGGGTTTACAAAAATAAAACGCTCATGCATAGTATCCATCGGGTCACATCTCTTTCGGAAGGTTGTTACTCCTATGTGTAGAGATGGATTGGCTGTTATCATGCTGTGACACGGGCCATGTTCCTTCCTAAAGAATCCAAATCGCCCAGGGAAATGCAACTCTAGGTTCGAAGCCGAGCCAACCAAACACTTTGGGTGGGGACCTAGGGACTAGCAGTAGAAGATCGAGGATCTTCATCACTGATTCCCTAACCTTCGATACGGAGGGATAAATCCGTTCTATATATGGTTTTCGGATAACTATATATATTTGTGTATCACGTGATTGTTGAATTGTACGCATAGCATATGTGTGAAAATTTAAATGAACTTATTTGAAAACATGGTGCGAATGAAAAGGAATATCTCACTAAGCTAATTGTAGCTTATACCCCTATAGATTTTGTTGAAACAGGTATACCCATGGCTTACATTGAGGATCATGACGTTAAGGAAGTCATGGAAGGATGTTAAGTTTCTATGAAGAAAATGGAAACATAAGATGAAGTTATTTTGTAAGGTTCTTTATATGTAATGTATTCTATGTTAGTGTTTTGGAAATTCTAAGATGTATATTTATTTGAAGACAATAGAGGGATATGCCCCTAAGAATTGTAATTCAACATGTTTATGTTTTATGATAAGTATTCTCTTTGCCTTGTTACTTATTTATTATCAATATAAATTGCGCTACTCTGATGCGTTTCCTTGGTTGTGATGTATGCCTTATACATAATATGGAAGCCATTGCGTGACTGAGGTAGTCATTCCTAGGCTTTAGTATTGTGTACAGCGGACTGCCACGTTTATGGTACCCCTCGGGGCATAACAGGTAAACTTCAGAGTTTTGGTCAAGGACACAAGGCACTAGCTAAGATATATGCTTTCTAGTACAGTGACACTGCTAGTGTGACACTATTGCAGGTACGTTGCCTATGCTCTTGCATAGTGCATATGTATTGTTTGATACGCGTGCAAGTTTTTCTTGCATTTATGAGATGTTTGTATCTAGTTATGGTGTACATGTTGAATGTATGTATGAAAGTTTTTTTATTAGTATACCTTTGGCAAATGGATCTGTATTAAATAGAATTTATAGGAATGTGGATATAGAGATAGGAGGTAAATATTTACCTACAAATCTTGTAGTGTTAGATATGCTGGATTTTGATGTAATATTGGGAGTAGATTGGTTGGTGAAATATCAAGTTGTTATAGATTGTCGAAATTTAATAATAGAATTTAGTTTGGAGGATGGAGATAAGTTTGTTTATAAACTTGAAGTGCAAAGACCTCCAAATTTGCCTACATATTTGGTAGCTATGGTGATAGAAGATAAACCAAAGAAAGATTATTCTCATATACCAGTTATATGTAGGTACCTAGAAGTTTTTCTATAAGATTTACCAGTATTACCACCAGAGAGAGAAGTTGAATTTTGTATAGACTTGGTACCGGGTACCATAGCTATTTCTAAGATACCATATTGCATGGCTCCTACAGAACTTGTAGAGCTCAAAGTATAATTAGATGATTTGTTGAAGAAGAAGTTTATCAAACCTAGTGTTTCACCTTGGGGAGCTCCAGTTCTATTTGTAAAGAAGAAAGATGGAAGCATGAGATTATCTATAGACTATAGGTGTCACGCCCCAAAGAGTACTATCACGTCCCGAAGGGTATCCTAAACATGGCAGTCCGCTGTACATAATATTAAAGCCTAAGAATGACTGCTTTAGTCACGCGAAGGCTTCCATACTATGTACAAGGCGTCTAACACATGGAGGAGACTCATCGGAGTGATACATTTTATGTTGATATAACTTAAGTAACAATGTAAAGGAAATTCAATTTACTATACTCCAAATACAAAACATATTATACTTCAATTACATTCATCCAAAGACTTTCCTACATAAAACTATTACAAGGAAAATCATAAAACCTAGCTGATAACTTCAAACATTCTTATTCTTTGCCGAAATCCCGAAGTCATTCTCTACTCCAACCATCACGGTCCCTACTTAGCATTCTTGAGATAACCTGTTCATTTAAACAACTATTGGGGTATAAGCTACACTAGCTTAGTAAGAATTCCCTTAATTCCGTACCATAACAAGCAAGTTATAATCAACCATATGCTATGCATGAACAAACACATGAGCAAACAATTATGTATGGGTATCCGGAACCCACACACAGAACGGATTTATGCCCTCCGTATCTTAGGTTAGGAATGGTATTGAAGTCTACATGACCGCTGCTAGTCCCCAAGCCCTCGGCTCATAGCACTCGACTCGGTTAGGCTCACTCATGGAATGCATCCACATGCGCCTTAGTTCCCATGAATGAGCTCTGATACCGGCCTCGTTATCCAAACGAGTCATAATCGGACCATACCGATCGACCTGCGTAGGAGTAGCACACTACCAAATGCAATATGTCCGATACGATGCATAACCAATTTAATTTTATTGCTTAGGTCAAAATATTCATACATTCTTTAGAGTGACCAACCAATATCATACATATAACAGAAATAATATGAATAGTGCAGTTATCCAATCGAATCGTGGTTTCGATATGATTTAGTATTCTTTAGCATACATTCATCACAGTCTCATCATATATCCTATCCCCATTCATATCAATTTTTATCTTGTTCCTATACTTCTAATGCGACTAGCTACAAGCACAAACAAGGTAACAAAATAAAAAGAAGACTCACTCAGCCATTGGATCACCGGTCTTCTAGTACAAGTAACCCGGTGGTAAGGAATCGTCGATATCGGGGTCACCTAAAAAGGAAGAAATACTCTAATAAGTATTTCATCAGTTAACTAATCCAAACTATCTTATACAAACTATCAAATTCGTAATTCTCGTCCTAAGCGGGAATTCCAACTTAAAACGGCCATAACTTGGTCATTTTAACTTGGAATTTCCCAAATTATATACGATTTCTATCTACTTCGAAAGATATATCTATTTCTAATATTATATTTAAGTTTTGAAAACTTTGAAGCTTAGAAAAGGTCGGATCAGATCAGAACAGTAGCAAATTCCAATTCCGAAAAATAGTTTTGTAAATGTTTGTAATGTTTCTACTTGACAAATCAATTATACATGCAATATGAATGATTTCCTATCACGAATGGAATGTTACGAGCTTGATGTATGCATGCTTTTGACGATATTTATTAAAAGAAATTTAGAAACTTTTTATTTGTAAGACTCCATGGCTATTTACTTTTAAGAAAACTAATTTCCTAACTTTGATCATTTCCATTTGTTTTGGATTTATTTCTCAAGAAACTATAATTATCCTTAGTAAAATTGAGTCTTCATTACATCTATTACTTATGACCTTCATTTCTACATAAAAATTTCCATTTTACACTTTGTAAACATGTCTTCAAGTAGAGTTGATTCCAAAATCCGAATTTTGTAAAAATTAGTTTTTGAGTGATTCCTTTAAGTAAAAAAATCATTTGATACTTAGAAAATTAAAGCTCAACCATGCCTAGCCACTAAGGACTTCATTTCTTTGATAAAACTTCTAATTTGAGTTTGGAAAATATGGGTTTTCATGCCATTACTCAATTATTACGAATTTCTTAAAATGACAACAACTCAAATTTTTTCTATCTCATTTCTACTCCTTGTTCTATATATTTTTCTTATCAAATCCTATCTTAATTTATCAAAATCATTACTTGATGATACCTATGATCTAAAATCTTCATTTTTCATATAAAACACAAGTTTTGGAGTTGATATATGGGTTTTTAAGGCATGGTTTTGAAATCATCCGAATTTACAAATTTTGGATAAACTCAATTTTCATACTTTATTTCTACAATGCATCATGCACATATGTATTACCTACAAGTTATTGTTATGAAGGTTATGAGATGATCTACCTATATGTATACATATAGTACCAAGAATTCTTTTTGAAGACCTTTGCCTTGCAAAACCTTGAATTTTACTAGACTTAAGAAAAATAATTTTTCTTCTTGTAAAATCATATTTGCTTTTAGCAAAATTCAACCTTGAAGACCTATATAACCATCACCTTCATTATTTCAACAAAAACCTTCATTTTGGGGTTAGAAAATAGGTGTTTACATAGGTGATTTGCCTAAGTACGAATTTTACAAAATTTTGAAGAATGAAAACAGTGTTTATCCTATTCTTGGAAACCATTTGTTAACCTAAGATTATATTTTGATAAACTTCTCTTATCTTGTCAAAACTTGGTCTTTATTACATATATTCCCTAGGACTTCCATTTTCCTATAAAAATTATCATTTTGGCATTTGGAAATAGGTGTTTAACTAATGGTTATTTTCAAATCCGAATTTTGAGAAATTCATTTGAGCTTGTTTTCTTTGTAAAACTCATTTAGTCTTTCAAAAACTATTTCCTAATCAAACCTATCCCTTAAGGCTTCCATTTCTTTAATAAAAGTCTTGTTTTGAAGTTGAAAAATAGGTTTTTAAAATTGGTCTTTGTTGGGATCCGAATTTATAAAATTTATTTTTGGACATATCTTTTGGTAAAATCTATCTAAACTTAGAAAATACATTCCTTACATATCCTATCTTAAGAGCCTTCCATATCTTGAATAAAAACTTCATTTTTTGAGTTGGAAAACATGTTTTTAAAATATACCTTGACCAAAATCCGAAAATGAGATTTTTATTTTGAAAATAACTTTTGAAAATCACATTTGATTCTTGTAAAAAGAAGTTTTGATGATATACATACATTAAGCCTTCATTATCTTAAGTAAAAACTTCATTTTGACACTTGGAAAGTGGTTTTTAAATAGGGGTCTTGCCAAAATACGAATTTCACTATTTTGTTTGAGTTCAAAACCAAGATCTACTCTTAATATGAATATAAACATAAAAGAAATCTATGGTAGTAAACTATAAACTCATAGATCTAAACTTTACTCATCAAAATCACTCATTTATGTTATCTATTCCCTAAGCCCTTCATTTTAAATGAAAAATACACATTTTGAAGTTGAAAAATAACTTTTCTAAATATAGGTCCTTTTTCATCCGAATTTTCAAATTTGATTTTTTTTTTAAAAATAAAATAGATCTTGAGTTTTTAAAACTTTCCTACTATCATCATGCTACTACAAGTTGTTCATGAACATAAAACAAAAGTCTAATGCATTTTATGAACTCAAAACACTAGATCTAGTTTACTACACTAGTTTTAAATGCATGAATCACTAAGATAGACATGTAGATGATGAATCTATGCATAAATCATAAGCAATAACAAAAATAACAACTCAAATAACAAGATCTATGGCATAAATGAAAATCAAAGCTACAAAAAGTTAGATCTATAAAATATAACTACTTTAAACAAAAAAATAATAATGATACAAGATAATAATCATAGAAAAGAGGAGTGTCATTTTTGGCATCATCATCCTTAGCTTTTAAGCTAATGGAATGTCATTTGATGTATGAAACTCTCATTATACTTTACCTATATCACCTATGGAAGCTTTGAGAAGAAAGTTTGCTTAAAAAACCTTCAAGAAATATGTGTGGGAGCTCATGGAAGAAATAGGGGCAGCTTGGTTCATTGTAAGAACAAGAGTAAAATGAAGAAGAAAAGAGAGGAAAAAGAGAGAAAAAGTTAAGGAATGGTAAAAGGAAAAATGAATAAATGAAAGAGAGAGAGAATGAGTGTATTAAATGAATGAAAGAATGAAAAAAAAAAATAAAACAAGGGTAGCAATTTAGGAGGGTTGCTGCACGTGAAAGAGGGAGAGGAGAGAGAGAAAATTGTTTGAATTTGACTTGAAATTGAATTATGTAATAAATGTGCAATGTAGCTTCTTGAAGAAGGGTTGAAAGAGATTATTTTAATTAATTTTTGGGGTAATTCAAGAGTCAAGGAAGCCATAAAGGGGGTCAAAATCTGCCATGAAGTGTGGGACAAAGTGTAGAAAGATTGAAGTGAAAAGGAAGTGATATGTGAAAGGTATACTTAAAGTATGGATTGGAAAAAGTGTTTTTTATTAAGAAAAATAAAAGATAAAATTAGTAAAAATATTTTTTAAATAAGTGGCAGAATTTTCATAAATAAAATTAAATAATTATTTGAATTATTTTAGTATTTTAACAAATATGTTACCGGTATGATCAAAATACGCGAATATGAGCTATAAATGATATTTTTATAACCCAAAAAATTATAAAAAATTACTACATGAAAATATAAATTTTTAAAATATTTTATAATTATTAAATTAATTTATTTTATTTTTAGTATTGGGTCTTAAACAGAATCTGATCCTGTAAAAGTCCGAAACTAACTAAATTTTAGAAAAACAAAATTTTCTATAATATATAAAATATTTATCTAAAAATATAAGGCTTTATAGAATAATAAAATTGTGTAATGAAATAAAAGTGAATAGTGCAAAAGACTAATTAATTACCGGTAGTAATGAAATACGGATAAAAAGGTTATAATTGTAACTTTTATAACCCAAAAAATTATATAACTGATATATTTGGAAATCTTATGAAATTACGAGTCTAACGGTACTAATGGTATATTTTTGATATCTCGAGCCCTGGGACATGCTTTTCAAAGTTTGTATCCGAACGGGTTTGAAATAGGTCAAAAATTTACTAATATGATATTTTTAAACAAACTTATATTACTACGATCTATTCTACATATTTAAACTACACCTCAGCCTTTAGGGTTAAGGGCGCTAGATTGCCGGACTTAAGCTATTGTATTATACTTAGGGTTTTCGGGTGATTTTCCGGTTTAAATCTTTACCAATTTGGAAACTGATATTTTTCGTTTATACAAAATATTTAGTTTGAGAAAAATTATTTTAAATTTTATTTTTGTAAGTATTTAATATCTCTCAATGTTTTCGGAATTCTTGAATTGGGTTTCATTTTCGAAAGTTAATCTTTATTTACTTTTTAATAATTTGTTTTTGGGCTTTATATTACCTGATTTTATAAGTTGGAGTTATGTATGGAATTTGTCGTACGTAGTGGTTTTGGAATTGAAGTATGTTGAGTTCTTATTTTGTTTTTAAGGATTCTTATTTTCCTCAAGATTGAGAAGTTTCTGGATTCGTTTGGAATTTAAGACTAGTCGAACTTCGGTTTTAATTTGGAGTGATTTTTAGGGTTTGTTTTCGAAGTTCATCTTGGAATTATTTACTGAAATTTTCTGGGGCTTACAGGCACCCTAAACGTGATAGTTCGCCACACTCGATATTTGAACTCAATTATGACAACCTTAGTCACTCCATGAGTTTAGACATTGGGTGTAAGGCTCACATTCAACATATAGAGAACCATACTTTGAATAGAAATAGCATAAAGAGACATATATAGCGATAAGAATATAAATCATAACAGTTATAATCAGATTAAACTATTACAAAATCTAAAGGGCATACCCCTGTCAAAATATCAAGAGTCCTTAGGTCTACAAATGCTTCTTACATCAACATATATATATATATATATATAAGATTAAGGAGATTCAACTAGAAGTCTATGCCTAATATCTAGGTCCCGACTTCTTCAAAAAGCTCCTTGAATTCCAAAAGCTATACTTAGGTAAAGAGGCCTCTTGGGGATAGCAATAAATAATCATACTATAATAGGAAACTATAGGGGTATAAGCTAACGAGCTTAGTGAGTTTCACTTCTAAATTAAATACTTCATCATATAATAAGGCAAACAAGTTTGATAAGATCATATTCTATACAACTTCTAAGTAGCAATTTGGGATAAATTTGTCATGATTGTTATGAGAATTGCTTGAAAAATACTTGAATTATTTGGAAGTGTGTTTTCAGAATCAATTTGAAATAGGAAAGTAAGATCAAGTGAATTCATGAAGAAAATGGAAAATTGGAGACAAAGCCGGACATAAGTTGCCAACTTATAGACGGCTCAGACACAAAGCGGGCTCAAAGCTGCCAGCCTCAAGTGAAAACCGATGAAATTCAATAAAGGTCGAGAACTAAGCCACCGGCCTTGAAGCTCAAGAGTGCCGGCTTTTTAAGAAAACAAAGAAAGCCGTCAAAAAGCTGCCATTCCAGAATTGAAGAGGTGCAAATTTTATTGAAGTAACTGAAAGAAGGCCGCCATAAAGCCGCCGTCCTTGATTTCAGTAACTGCCGGCTTTGGATGAAACTGCGATTTTTCTTTAATGAGTTGTTACGAAATTTTTCCTATAAATAGGGGGTCTTCTCCTCACTTTCAGAATCATCCAAGCAGCTCTGAAACATACTACAATACATAGATTAGAATTAGCATTTCATAGAGATTTTCAAGAGATATTGAAGTTTTTCAAGAAATTGCGAGTGAATCTTTGATATTTTGAATTGGTGATATCTGATTTTTTCCTTTTATGCAATTCATATATCTGAATATTCTGATCATAATGAAATCATTTGCAATTTCTTATCTGATTTTTGAATCATCATCCATGTATAGCTAAATCCTTTTTGTGGGAAGTTGATGAAGCTTTAAACATGCTAAAATGATCTTTGAAACCATATTATAAGATAGTTAGAATCATGGAATATTCATATTGTGTTCTGATTATTCGTCATATCTTTGGTGTATAAGAATTCTGATAACTTGGAAGGGGAATTAGGGTTCATATGAATTCATAAATTGAGATTAAATTACAATTGCTGAAGCGGCAGAGTTTAATCTAATTTAGAAATTGTCTGAATACTAATGCAATGTTTTATATTGATTTCTCACTAAGGAATTAAGGGATGTTAATATAAAGTATTAGTCAATTATAGAATCGGAAGGTCTATAATTGTAATTTTGATTCCACGAATAATTTATTTAGCGGAAGCTATTGGATTATTTTTGTGGTTTAAAAGGTTTTTAACTATGTTTTTAAATCTTGACAATTTTTTATGAATATCCATGAATCTAATTATCATTATAACATGACTTCAAGTTGATTGGCAATAGTTTAAAGTGGATTCTGCTCCTTCCCACATTTTTCTAACATATCACTCTCTTCAAAAGCTCACTGCATTCATAGTAGATACTTAATTAGATAATTTAATTTAATCTTAATCTAATCATTCTAAAAGATCAATTGCCTAAATATTAGTATTAGTTGATAACTGTCTAGTAGTTAATAGATCTCTGTGGGATCAACACTTGACTCATGCTATATTACAAGATAAGGCCCAGTACGCTTGCTGGATAAGATGCTTTGATAATTCAATACTAATTTAGGACATCAAGTTTTCTGGCGCCGTTGCCGGGGAATCTTATTAATATTAGACTACCTTCAGCTTTGCTAGTAGTTTAGGTTTAAGTTTAGTTTTAATTTTTTTTTCCTTTTCTCTTTGCAGGTTTTATGCGAAGAAGTAAAAGTTCTGAACTTCTACCTTTAGACCCTGAAATTGAAAGAACCTTGCATCAACAGAGAAGAGAGAACCAAAGAAGAGGAGCAATGGCACAAAATCAAGGACAAGGAAACAATGACAACAACTGTAAACCTCGGTAATCTCAGTAGCCAAGAAAACCCCAGGAGTTGAAAAGCGATACCCTAATCCGGTTCAGTTTAAGTCTAGTGAGAGGAGCTTAGGAACCCTAAATCCGGCTTTCCTTCGGTTTCATAATAAAAGAAGTTTTATAAAGTAAATGAATATGAATTATCATTCTAAAGTATATTTCAGACCTTTGAAAGTTTTGAATTCGGGAATTTTTCAATTCAGGGCCTCCCCGAGCTCAATTACGGAAAAGCGTGCCCTAGGACCACGAACTCAGAAAAATGTTCCGGAATATTCATTAGAACCGTAATTTTATAAGGATTCCAAAAATATCAATTTTATAATTTTTCGGGCTATAAGAATTACAGTTATAGCCTTTTCCCCTGTTTTCGTTACAACCGATAAAGTAGATGTCTTGTCTACTATTCACAAGTACAACCTACACTATACACTACCCATACCCTATTCTTACATCCTTACAACTACTCATTTCAATTTTATTTCCCAAGGATTTTTGTCTCTTAAATAATTATTACATTTATTACATTTTAATTACTTAAATTACAAAATATCAAATTTCACATACACACACTCTTCCCCTCCCCACCCCCCATATGGCCGGCGCCCCTCCCCTCTTTTCCCCCTCTTATTTGATTTATTTTTACTATTTTTATTCATTAACAAACCCTAAATTATTCATATAAACACCTTTTTCTCTCTCTCTCTCCTCATTTTCACTTGTTTGAAATTTTTACTAAAGTAAAAACTCTCTCTTCCTCCTCTTATTGTGCCGTGAGCCCCCCCCCCCCCCCCCCCTCTCACTCTCACA
This sequence comes from Combretum micranthum, assembly GCA_024138025.1. Classification (NCBI taxonomy): domain Eukaryota; kingdom Viridiplantae; phylum Streptophyta; class Magnoliopsida; order Myrtales; family Combretaceae; genus Combretum; species Combretum micranthum. The sequence goes on along the minus strand of JAMXBD010000967.1, from coordinate 209,854 downwards.
TATCAACTCAAATCCTCTTCATTTCTACCTTTAATCGCTTTTGGTATGTTGATTTTAAGCTTTGTTCTTCCTAAATCTTACAATGGCAAGGCTATTTCTTGTGTGTTTTCCCATTTAATCCCAATGAGCATATGCTAGGGACATGAAAACACTTGAACAAGAATACCAAGCCATCACAAGACATGGATCTAATGTTTAAATGAGTTTTTGTTGAGATATTATCTTGTTCATGCATGTAAAGTAGAGATCTTACATATATATTGATGTTCATGCCATGAAATTTATGATTCATGCATTATATTTAGTAGATCTAGTGTTTAGGCATTTATATCTTCATCTACATTCATGATCATATGGTTATTTTAATTTTCATGCATGGATGATCATAAAAATGTAGCCTTGCCTATATATAGATATGTTAGATAGTAGATCTCCATGTATAGAAGGCAAGAAAATTGAAAAAGAAAAGGTTTTGTTAGAAATGATTTGTTGGAAATTCGGATGGATTTAGAACCATACCTTAAAGACCACCAAAACCACTTTCAAACTCATGTTTTTCATAAAAATTGGAAGGTATATGTAATAGATGCCCTTAAGGAATGATTTTCATAAGTTTAGATGAGTTTAGGCATGATAAAAATGTAAAACAAGTAGTGGAGTTAGAATGAAAAATATTGAAATATGGATTAATAGTCAAATTCGTAATTTAGAATCATGCCTACATGAACACCTAGTATTTAAGTTTAAATTGGATGTTTTATGAGTTAAATGAGGTCTTTATATAATAGATATAATGAAGATTCAATTTTTGATGCATTAACAAGTTTTCTCCCAAAGAAATTGCAAGAAAAGGAAATTTACAAAATTCGGATTTTTGTGAGTAGCTTGTTTAAAAACATATTTACTCAATGAAAAATGTGGACTTTTATGCATAAATGAAGGTAACCCATTTTTATTTAGATGATAAGTAAATTCTAAGGATAAAATCATAAAAACACTAGAAAATGTAAAGTTGGAAAGAATAGCTTTTCATAGGTGATTATCATAGAATTCTTACTAAATAGAAGTTCATAAGAGCTCATCATCAAAGATCATCAAAACCATGCATATATTGAGCTCATTTCATGACATTCATATTAGAAATTCATTCATATACCATCTATACATGAATCATCAACTAGGAACATTTTTATCAAATGCGAAACGATTTTTCGGAATTGAAAAAGTGACAGAACAGAACTGATCCCACTGTTCCGTGACCTTAATGTTTCCAAAACTTGAAAATAATACTAGAAATAGATAGATCTTTCAAATTAGATAGAGATCGATATAAAATTTGCGAAATTCCGAGTTAAAATGACCAAGTTATGGCTGCTTTAAGTCGGGGTTTCCGCAAATAGCGAGAATTCCGAATTCATCTAGTTTAGATGCATAGCTTGGAATAGTTAAATGATGAGATTCTTATTAGGATTATTCTTATTTGGTAGGTGATCCCAAGCAAGACGATACCTTACCACCCGATTACTATTACTGAAAGACCGGCGAACCATGGCCGAGTGAATACTACTTCCACTCTCAATTAATGTTTGTGATTGTATTGTTAGTGGCACTAGTGGTGTAGGCAAAGATAAAAATGGATATATATGATGGGGTATATGGGAATTATATATTGTTTGCTGTTGATGTGTGAAATGGAACTTAAGAAATATCGAAACCGAGTGTTAAGCTATTGATTGATTAGCTAGCATTTTATATGGATTGTCTGTGGATAATTGTTGGTCACCTAAAATAATCGAATTAATGTATATTTGATTTCAATTATAATTAGACTCATTCATATCATGACGGGGAATGGAGCATTAGCATTGGTTGGTTTTTCGTGATCCATAAAACGAATATGTTGGTTAATCGTGATCCATAAAACGAAATTGTTGGTTAATCGTAATCCATAAAACGAATTATTGTTCAGTTGACCGTGAGCTTAAAACGGCATCGTACCGCAGGATTCGTTAATCTGCTAACCCGGGATGGAGGGCATAAGTCCATCCACATATGATTTCCGGTTGATCATATGTTTGTTGAACTCATTTGTCTGATGCATACATTTGCGTGAATAATCACTTGCTTGAGTGAATTGTATTAATTGTGACATGGAAGTTCTTACTCACTAAGCTAGTTAGCTTACGGCCCCATAGCTTTTATTTGTTGCAGCACGAGTTCATTTGGCTTAGGTCGAGGCAAGCCATAGCTTAGGTACCGGAGATAGGAGTGTCCCATAGAAGTTTACTTCGCTTTTGTATAGACTTCCATTGGAAACTAAAGGACTCTGGATGACTGTAATGGACTTTATATTATTTTGCGGGGGAATGCCCCTTAGATTTTGTAAAGTATATGTATGTGTTTTGGTTTATTTTCTATGGCTAATGAATGCCACATTGAACTTCTTAACTCCATTGATTGAGTATTCTATTGTCGTAAAGGGACGCTTTACATCTATACAAGACTCCCGAAGGGCTCGGATAGAAATTCGAGAGTCTTTTATAGTATGTGGCGGGCTGTTACGTTTAGGATACCCTATGGGGTGAGACAATAACAGCCAGTTGCAAGCAGTTGCTCCCGCTCCAAGGGCAATTTGGGACTATACAGTACCTACTGTTCAGGATCCCACCATAAGAATGCCCACTGTGGAGGTTAACAACTTTGAGCTTAAACCGTCCCTGATTTAGATGGTTGAGTCACATCAATTTGGAGGATATCCGAATGAGATGCCAGATGAACACCTTGCCAAATTTCTCCAGTACACCAACACTGTCAAACTTAATGGTGTAAGAAACGAAGTCATCCGACTATAGCTTTTCCCTTTTTCTCTTAGGGATAAAGCCTTGGCATGGTACAATTCCTAACCTCCAGACTTAGATCACTACATGGGATGATCTGACAAAGAAGTTTCTGAAGAGATTCTTCCCTCCAGCAAGGACCGCCAGATTAAGAAATGAGATCTCCAACTTCACCAAATTCCCTGGTGAATCATTATATGATGCTTGGGAAAGATTCAAAGAGGCGGTCAGAAAATTTCCACACCACAGTTTACCTGATAATCTACTAATCGAAAATTTCTACCTCAGTCTTGATAAAGCTTTGAGGTCCTTAGTAGATGCTACATCGGGAGGATCACTGATGGGAAAAATATATGAGGAAGCTAGTGAGATTATTGAAGAATTAGCTTCCGCTGCTCATAATTGGAGTTGTGAAAGAACAAGAGCTAAAGTAGCATCTGTGGAAGACAAAGAAGATATATCACAACTCAAGGCTCAAATGGCAACCTTGATTACTCAAGTAAGTAAACTCACAACTACAAATTCTTCCAATAAAAAACAAGTGTTTTGTTGTGAGATTTGCTCAAGTCCACACTCTTCTTTCGAGTGCCCGCATAGATCATCATCAAATGATGAGCAGCTCAACTATGTGGGAAATTTCCAAAAGGGTAATTTTGGAAACACATATCATCCGAATATGCGGAATCATCCCAATCTGTCATATCGGGATGATGCCAATGTTCTAAAGCCACCACCAGGTTTCCAGGAACTAGGATATGCAAGAAATGCCTTACCTCAACAGCAAATTCAATCCTCCATTGACACATTACTGAGGGATTTCATTATCACTACGACAAACTCCCTCAGTAATCAGAATACAATCATTCAAGATTTGCAAGGGAAACTCCATCAACTTGCACAACAAGTGAGTAGTAGACCATCTGGGTCTTTACCAAGCAACACGGAGGAGAATCCTAAGTCTGTAAATGCAATCACCCTGAGAAGTGGTAAGGAGATTGCTCCAGTTGAGGAAACTATCAAAGATCAAGAAGAAATTCCACTACAAAACAACAAAGGGAAACAAAAGGTGGAGGGCACTATTCAAAAACCACTAGAGGTGAAATCATATGTTCCTCCCATCCCTTTTCCAGGAAGATTAAAGCAACAAAGACTTGATGAGCAATTTTCAAAATTCCTGGATGTTTTCAAGAAGCTGCACATCAACATTCCATTCTTAGAAGTGATTCAAGGAATGCCTTCCTATGCGAAATTCATCAAAGAATTGCTGTCCAACAAGAGGAAGATTGATGGAAATGTGGTACTCACTGGAGAATGTTCCATGATCCTACAGAAACATACACCAAGTCTGCCCACTAAACTTCAAGATTAGGGAAGTTTTACTGTTCCTTGTACCATTGGTGATTGTCATTTTGATAAAGTTTTAATTGATTCTGGTGCAAGTATCAACTTAATGCCTTTATCGGTATTTAAAAAACTAGGACTTGGAGATTGTAAGGATACACATGTAACCTTGCAACTTGCTGATAGAAGTGTAAAATACCCTTGGGGTATTGTGGAAAATGTCCTAGATAAAGTTGAAAAATTCTTTTTCCCTATGGATTTTGTAGTCTTAGACATGGATGAAGATAGGGAAGTTCCCATGATCTTGGGCAGACCGTTCCTTGCAACAGGTAAAGCACTAATTGATGTGGAACAAAGGCAGCTTACATTACGGGTGATGGATGAATAGGTTACTTTCAATGTCTATGAGGCAATGAAGAAATTTGATGATACTGATGCCTGTTACACCATCAATGCCATTGATGAGCTGGTTTCTGAGTCGCTTGAGTAACAAACTGGTGTGGAGACTATGGAGTCCGTCTTGAGAGACTTTGACAATTGGAGTGATGAAAAGGACGAAGAAATACTGGAAGATGTACTAATGATCAAAACCAGGCATTATGAATCATTGGGTACAAATGAGTAGAAGCAAGTTCCATCTTTGATGCAACCACCGACCTTGGAACTTAAACCCCTTCCTAACCATCTGAAGTATGCTTTTCTCGAAATTGGCGATACTTTGCCAATCATCATTTCATCTACATTGACAAATGAACAAGAGCAGCAGTTGATTGAAGTGTTGAAAAAGCACAAAGAAGCAATCGGATGGACCATTGCAGACATTAAGGGTATTAGCCCTATGATTTGCACTCACAAAATTCTCATGGAAGCTGAGTGTAAACCTACAGTTCAACCACAAAGGAGACTTAACCCAACACTTAAAGAGGTTGTCAAGAAAGAAGTTCTGAAGCTACTTGACGTAGGTATTATCTATCCTATCTCTAATAGTAAATGGGTTAGTCCAGTTCAGGTAGTACCAAAAAAAGGTGGTATGACTGTAGTGAAAAATGAGTAAAATGAATTGATTCCTACTTGTACTGTGACTGGGTGGAGAGTTTGTATTGATTACAGGAAATTGAATGATACCACCCGAAAGGATCTCTTCCCCCTTCCCTTCATTGATCAGATATTGGAGAAACTTGCAGGGCATGATTATTATTGTTTTCTTGATGGATATTCTGGATACAATCAAATTTTCATTGCACCCGATGATCAAGAGAAAACAACATTCACTTGTCCCTATGGTACTTTTGCTTTTAGGAGGATGCCCTTTGGACTTTGCAATGCACCTGCTACGTTTCAGAGGTGTATGATGGCTATATTCTCTGATATGCTTGAGAATTTCATTGAAATCTTTATGGATGATTTTTCAGTCTTTGGAAAGTCATTTGATCTTTGTCTAGAGAATTTAGCCTCGGTTCTACAAAGATGCAAAGATACCAATCTGATATTGAATTGGGAAAAATGCCACTTCATGGTAAGAGAAGGGATAGTGTTAGGTCACAAAATCTCTGCGAGAGGAATTGAAGTGGATAAAGCCAAAGTGGAGATCATTGAGAAGTTACCACCACCCATGACTGCTAAAGGAGTCAGAAGTTTTCTTGGACATGCTGGCTTCTATAGACGATTTATCAAGGACTTCTCCAAGATTTCTAAACCTCTTTGCAACCTTCTGGAAAAAGATGCGGTGTTTGATTTTGATGACAAATGTTTGCAGGCATTCAATTCATTAAATGAAAAGCTCATTTCTACACCAATAATCATTGCGCCAGATTGGGAGCTTACTTTTGAACTCATGTGTGATGCCAGCGACTTTGCAGTCGGAGCGGTACTTGGTCAGAGACGAGGTAAGATATTTCATGTTATATACTATGCAAGTAGAACACTAAATGAGTTCTAAAAAAATTATGCCACTACTAAGAAAGAGCTTTTAGCTGTTATCTTTGCATGTGATAAATTTAGGCCTTATCTGATAGGTTCTAAAGTGGTAGTATATACTGATTATGCAGCTCTCAAGTACTTGTTTGCTAAAGCTGATGCAAAACCTAGGTTGATTAGATGGGTATTACTACTGCAAGAATTTGATCTTGAAATTAAAGATAAAAAGGGAACTGAGAATGTAATTGCTGATCATTTATCTAGACCTGAATCTGATAGTTTAGACATTCCCATTAATGAAAAGTTCCCTGATGAACAATTGCAAGTAGTAGAAATCCTAGATTTGCCATGGTATGCTGATTGTGTGAATTATTTGGTGAGTAAGATTATCCCATATGGTTTGTCTTATCCTCAAAAGAAAAAGTTTTTGCATGATGTAAAACAATATTTTTGGGATGAACCATATATGTTCAGAAAATGTGCTGACCAAATAATTAGAAGATGTGTACCTGAATCTGATTAGCTGAGCATCTTAGAACATTGTCATTCAAGAGAAGCAGGGGGACACTTTGGTGTCCAAAGGACTGCAACTAAAGTGTTATCATCTGGATTTTATTGGCCTAACTTGTTTCGCGACTGCAGGAACTTCACTATGTCATGTGCTCAATGTCAAAAGACAGGTAACATTTCTAAACGACATGAATTACCACAAAACAATATTCTGGTGATTGAGCTTTTTGATGTTTGGGGGATTGACTTTATGGGTCATTTTCCCTCATCTTTTTCAAATAAATATATACTTGTGGCAGTTGATTACGTTTCAAAATGGGTTGAAGTTGTTTCTTTTCAAACAAACGATGCCCGAGTAGTTTTAAAATTTTTGAAAAAGAATATTTTTACCAGATTTGGGTGCCCAGAGCTATAATTAGTGATGGGGGGGGGGGGGGGGGGGGGGGGGGGGGGGTCTCATTTTTGTAACAAGCAATTTGAAAAACTTTAGCAAAATATGGTGTTACACATAAAGTGGCTACCCTTTATCATCCACAAACTAGTGGGCAAGTTGAAGTTTCCAATAGGGAGATAAAAAGGATTTTGGACAAAAACTGTTAATGCATCAAGAAAAGATTGGTCTTCAAAATTAGATGATGCATTATGGGCTTACAGGACTGCTTTTAAAACCCCTATTGGAATTTCCCCATATATGCTTGTTTTTGGTAAATCATGTCATCTTCCTGTAGAACTTGAGCACAAGGCATATTGGGCCATAAAATTTCTTAACTTTGATGAAAAAGCTGCAGGTAAAAACAGATTGCTTCAATTGAATCAGCTGGAAGAGTGGAGGAATGAGGTATTTGAAAGTGCTCGTATCTATAAGGAACGAGCAAAGAAATGGCATGATAGAAATATCATCAAACGAAAATTTTTTCCTGAACAAAAAGTTTTACTTTACAATTCTCGTTTGAAGTTGTTTCCTGGAAAATTACGATCAAGATGGTCGGGACCGTTTGAGATTGCCAAAGTTTTTCTATATGGAACGGTGGAATTAAAAACTGAAGGTGATCGGACTTTTACAGTGAATGGGCAACTGCTCAAACACTATTTTGAGGGGGGAAATCTTGACAGTATTACTACTGTCATGAATCTCAAAGAACCGTAATCAGATCAGGAAAGTCGGGCTAAGCAACTTTAAACTAAGCGCTACTTGGGAGGCAACCCATGTCTAACGTAGTTTTTAGTTTTTGTTTTTGCTAATTTTGTGCAAATCAAACAAAAAGGAGCATTGATTTTTTTACAGGTCAGAAAATCATATTTTGATTAAAAAAAAATTGAAATACAAAAGCTGGGTTCTGGTGAAACAAAGCCGCTAGCTTTATCTCGGCTTTAGAGGAATGAAACGTGGAAATAAATCTGGCCTAAAGCGGCCAGTTTTAAAAACAAAGCTAGACTCTGGAAAAATAAAGCCACCGGCTTTATTCCGGCTTACTGGTTTGCAGAATTCTGATGGAAAGCCGGCTAAAAGCCACCGGCTTACTCGACAAAATTTGCCGGCTTTTGACCTATGTGACAGGTACGTTTTCCTTTTCTCTCTCCATTCTTACTCGCCCAACTTCCTCTCTTCAGATCACTCCCAATTGGCTGTGGGATGATCAAACTTCAACTCCAGGTATGATCTTCTTGTTTTTTTTTCATTGATTTAACTTCGTTTTCACTTCGAATTACAAGTTGAAATCCATGGATTGATTGAATTGCGAAGGTGGAGTTGGGGTTTGTATCCGAAAATCTGATTTCAGATGGTTTGTATTGTATTGCAATGATCTGAGTGTGATTTACTGTCCATTATCATGCTTGAATGTTCCATGAACTGTTGGTTTGCATCAATGTTCGAAATGCTCAGTTTCATTCGAATTGCAAATTCTAGGGTTCTTCGTGTCATATTTTGAATCCGATTGAGAGAAAATTGGGGCTTTTGTTTTTATTGTGCAATTGGATACTGTGAATGACTTTTTCTACTGCTAATGACATCCAATTTGCTGAATTAACATCAAATTGCACTTATGAATTCAAATGTGTAAAATTTTTCCAAAATTCTGAGTTTAGCTACTTTCAAGAGTGTTTTTATTAAAATTTTTTCAAAAACTCATGTTTGAATTCCTTAACGTTCATTTCAAAGCTGGACAATCTAGGCTGCCAGCTTTAACTTGATTGTGCAATTCAACAAGCTCCTGAAACTGATTTTCAATAAACTGATCTTGAGGTATTCTGGTGAACTTTTTGGCTAATTAGAAGCTGTCATGACTTGAATTAAGCTTCTGGCACTGTGCATTCCTATTGTATTACAAATCACCTTTTGTTTTTCAGGATGGCACATACCTATTCTTCAAGAAAGAAGCAAAGGACTGATCCAAGTGTTCCTTCATCATCTGCTGTAGCACCACCAGAAAGGAATAGGCTGTCAAATTCCTAAGCTGCTAGAGAAAAGAAGCGACGACTTCAGCAGCTTCCTTTTGGGAACTCCCAGTATTTGGACTAGGATTTGCTTGATAGTTATGGTGGGATTAGAGAGAGATTAGCTGGGTTGATTCAGGATCCAGCTTGGCTCAGACTATTCAGCATTCAGGAGCCAGCTTATAGGGACCTGACCATTGAGGTACTTTCTACCATGGGGCGTGTAGCTGATGAGGATGCTTCTACATTATTTTTCCAGGCTTATGGAGAACAACATGAGATAGTCATTAAGACTATCGGCAGTGTCATGGGATTATATGACTCAGTTGAGGAGCACAGGGAGCTGCCAAATGACTGGCCTAAGGAAGTAGATCCTGAGACTCCTTAAGGATTTTGGAGTAAGATCACATCCCCACATGAGGAGCCATTTGTAGCTTCCAAGGCACTAGCCACATCATTCAGATTGGTGGAGTATAAATTACTCCACCACATTCTTGCCCACACCCTTTGTTGTAAGAAGACAAGTCACAGTAAGGTGACTTCTTTTGATATGTTTTACCTCTTTAGTATTATTCGACCTTATAGGATCGATTTGGGTGTGGAGGTGGTTAGTTACATGTTTCGACAGGCTGATGACCCTCGGACTCGTTTCCTATTCTGTAGTGGCTATGTCACCAAATTGCTGAAGGGTATGGGCATCTTTAGAGAGCCTGAAGGGGATACCACAGTGGTGACCAAGAGGATTACATCTACCCCTTTTAGAGGATGGGGATTAGTGAACGTTCAGAGAGCAGCTCCACCACAGCAGCAGGAGGAGGTTAGTTTCCAGGATATCTTTCCTGGTGATATTCCTATTGAGTTCCCATCCACAGCAGCTCCTCCACCTCCATCGACATCTGCTTCTATTCCATCTTCTTCTGGATATGACATGAACTAGCTTCACCAAGACATCTAGCGGCTGCAGAAAGACAATGAAGATTTGAGGAAGAGGCTAGAAATGCAAGAAAAAGCAGCAGCTCAAAGGGAGAAAAAGCATAAGAAGTCCATTCATAGATTGTTTGATGCATTGAAAGCAGCCATGTGCTGTATTAGCCCTGCAGCTGAAGAGGCGATGGAGTTTGAGTCTTCGCTTGAGGAGGATGAGGAGGACAGCAGCCGTACTGCATCATTCTGATGGCTGCCATGATTGATTTTGTTAGCTATTTTGGCCTGTATATTTATCTAACTGACAAAGACTCCTCTACGGTCTATACATATTTGTAGATAGCTTCTTATTTTTGTTTTACTTCTTTTGTTTCGTTTTGCTTTTTGATTGACAGGTCAGCTAATTTTGCACCAATTGATCCAAGCTGACACTTTTGGCTACATCAGACATGACCAAGTATATTCTGTCTCAAATTATTTCTTTCCTTTACTTGCTTTGTATGTGCTGAGAAACAGTGAGGACACTGTTTAATTGAAGTGTGGGGGAAGGGAATAATATGTCTAGAGATGAATTGAAGTTGTGAAAATGATTGAAATTGTTGTTTACTTTATCTGTTGATATGAAGTGTTAATAAACAACTGTTTTGAATTAGGTACCCCACTAATGAATTTTTGGTCTAAGGCAAAATATGGCGGAACTCTGCCAAAATTTTTCAAAATTTATTGAAATTTTGAGATGATACAAGAAATTGATTGATAACATCTTAAAAGAATAGTGAAGAACAACTTGCTAAAAATGCCTTACTCACCTACTGTTGGAAGTGGTTTTCTTAGTCAAAATTTAGTAGTAAAATCCTTAAGGAACAAGTTTACTTTGTATTTAACCATAGAATTGGAAATTTAAGAGTCGATCGAGTCCTTTTGTGAAAAATAAGCAAGTTTACTTCTAGGAATTTTTAACCTGTATGTACTCTTACAAGTTATTTATATAATTTTTTAACTCCTAGTGAAAGAGGTATATGAAACTGTTCACTCAGTGATCTTTCATAAAAAAGTTTCAAATTTGAGTTGCATTCAAAAGAAGAAGAAAATCAAGCATAGCCACTACTCCGCTAACTCAAAATTGAGTTATGAGCATCGAAACTTGAATGTTGGAGTGAGGAAGAGTTCTTAGGGGTATTTTGAAACCTGGTCACTTGGGTGATGAGCCCGGGATGTGCCGACCCAATGAACTCACTATAACGATAAGGGAAGAAGGCAAAAGTTCAAAAATTGAACTTAGAAAAAGAAATGAAAAGATGGAGGCAAAAACCTCCCAAACCAAAAAGAAATAAATGCTTGTAAAAAGAAAAATGAAAAAGTATGCAAGGGTTCAAATGAAAGGAAACTTATAATAAAGAAGGAGAAAATCTAAGGGAAAAGTTGATGCCACATGCTTTTACTATTGGTTTATAAGAGTATATGCATGATAAAAGTCCAATGAAGTATAAATGAGTGTTTTTCCTTAGTGGATTGAGTATCTACTTTTTAATAGAAGATTCTTGTGTTAAACATAGAGATTAAAACTTGTTTTGTTTGGATTAATTGCTAAATTTTGATTAAAGTACTCTTCTTACATAAACCCAGTTTGGTTTGAGCAGTAGGCAAAATCAATGCAAGTTGATCATAAAAAAAAAAAAAAAGGGATTCTTCAAGAAAGGAAAAGAAACAAAGTGTATTATCTATGATGGATTCAATTTTTAATCCTAACTATTTTGCTTGAGGACAAGCAAAAGTTCAAGTGTGAGAAGTTGATAAGATCATATTCTATACAACTTCTAAGTAGCAATTTGGGATAAATATGTCATTATTGTTATGAGAATTGCTAGAAAAATACTTGAATTATTTGGAAGTGTGTTTTCAGAATCAATTTGAAATAGGAAAGCAAGATCAAGTGAATTTGTCACGCCCCGAAGGGTACCCTAAACGTGGCAGTCCGCCACATATAATATCAAGGCTTAAGAATGGCTACCTTAGTCATGCGAAAGCCTTAGTATTATATGTAAGGCGTCTAACACGGTAATAGGAGACGCTTTTGGGAAGCATAGTTTAAGCAAGTAAAGTTAAACATACAAGAATTAAGAAATAAATATATATCATATCATAAATAACCAAGGGTCTGATACATAAATTCTTAGGGGCATACCCCCGCTAATTCCAAGGATCGAGATATCTTCATAATAACCAAAATTAAAGATTTCAAAGGAAGTCTAATCTAAGTCTTTGAGTAGATTTCCTCCAAAAGCTTCAACATAAAACGTATACGGATACGGGATGGCCTCGGGCTCAAAAATAGGTGTTCCTGAGAATACAAACACCTATAGGGGTGTAAGCTTATGGGCTTAGTGAGTAAATCCCAAAATTCATACTCAAATAAAATTTATCAATCAAGTTTATTATTCAAACATATGAAATGCAACAACCACGTGATCATACAAGACATATGACTTTCCGGGAATCATATGTTGAATGAATTTACGCCCTTCATTCGGGGTTGGGGATTCAGGCCAATTACAGCCACACTTTTAAAACACTTTTATAGATCTTACCGGCTCCTATACGCCATCAAAAATTTGTAGTTATTACAGGCTCCTACTAGCCACCAAAAACTTGTAGTTATTACAGGCTCCTACTAGCCATCAATTTAAGTAGTTCTTACCGGCTCCTACTCGCCACTTACATGATATACCGGTTATGTCTACCACCACTATTATACACTTGTCCCACCAATTGTATAGTAGCGAATGCAATGTGACCCAACATATGAAGTGCATGAATAATTTCTCCAATTAAAGTCTAGTAGTTACGTTTAAATTCTTTCAAGTGATCAATCAATTTCAAACATTTCAAGATATTAATTCACATACAACTTTATTACAAACAAATCGAGTTTCGATATACTTAGTATTCTTTCAACGTATTATCATACACTTCCTTTTGATTTTTCTTAAATTCTAGTGCAACTAATTTTACAAGCACAATCAAGAGTATGAAAAATAACGGGAAGTAACTCACTCGGCCATGGTGACACCTTTCTTGAATTGGATGGGTCGATCGGAAATTCCACTTAATCGTAGTAATCCTCAGGATACGAACAATCCTCCTCGTGATTATCTAATTCAAGAAGAATACCCAAAATGAGTATTTCATGAAATTCTAATCTTTTCTTAAAAATCGTAGTAAAATCGTATAGAGGGAAATTCCAACTTAAAATGGCCATAACTTGCTCATTTTAACTCGGAATTTCGCGTATAATATACCGTTTTCTACCTACTCGAAACGATCTACGCATTTCTAAGCTTATTTCCATAAAACTAAGTCGTTTGGGTTCCGAAAAGGTAGCGATCAGATTTGCCACGAATTTGTAAACACTTGTTTTCCTTTTTGTAAACAAAGCTCATTTTGAAAAGATAAATTTCAATTATTTTGTAAACTTTGAAAGGTATATATATATTTGTAATGACTCATAACAAATGTATGAAGTAAATGAAGTTGTCTCAACTTAAAAGTAAGGTTTTAAAAGTCTTTGAATTTGAGATTCTATTTTACTTTTGAAAGATCTTTTGGTCATTAAGATAAAGATTTTATTTTTAAATGAAATCTCTTGTAATTACTTTAATTTTCCTAAAGAGTGGTTTTGTTTTCTAAACTTGGATTTCAAAAGTAGCAAGATGATATTCTTATTTCTTGTAATGTTTCAAAAGAATTTCTACTTCTTGATAAAAGATAAGTTTTCATAAAACCTTTTGTTTATGTAAGAAAATCATTCCTATGCATGTCCATGAGTTTTTAGAAATCCATTTCCCATATTTATTTCTTTAGAAAGAATCTTTAATTCAAGAAAACATTTTCTCATTTGTTTTTGTTGAGACAAAAACATTATGTTCATGCATGAATATGAATCAAAACTATAGAAATACAAAGGAACATAATAACTTGAAAGCTTAAATAATAAAGTAAATCAAGTATTGGGACCTTAGCTTTATCAAGGTACTCCGGGACTAAGAAAAGACTAGTCCCGAAAAAGAAAAGAATTGTTTTGACTTGATGAGGACAAGTCTAAGACTAGAATGACTAGTCTTAAAATCAACTTGAATTTAAATAACTTGAAATGAAGTAATTAAATTGCATGAAAGATAAATAAATTGTAAGACAATGAGCTTATATGCTCTAAATAATATATATAATTATATAGATATATTAGATAGTAGTAACATAAAGGAAATATAAAGAACATAAAGGAAATATAAGGAACATAAAGGAACATAAAAGATTGATATTATGAACAAAAACAAAGTATGAATCTAATGTTGCTTTCTTAACCTTCATGGTTTTAGAAAACATACACTAAGCTCATACTAAGTAGATGAACATGAGAAATTCTTGAGAAATTTCTTACCTAAAGAAGCTAAACTTAAGAGGACTTCTTGTAAGAACTCTTGAGAGAATTTGAGAGAGATTTTGAGAGAGTAACTTTAGAGAAGAAGAAGTGTGTAAGAAGTGAAGGTATGAAGGGGTATTTATAGGAAAATGTGGGAGATAAATTGTGTTAATTAAATAATTGGAAATCAAAATAAATTGGGCATGGGGAGAGAGAGGCCGGCGCCATTTGTGAGTGTAGGAGAGAAAAATTAATTTTTTTGGCTTTTGATTAATTAAAAGTAAGAAATGAAAGATGTGAAATTGTATTGGAAATGAAAAAGTGTAAGAAATAGGTGTATGGTTTGTAAGAGTAGGTTGTAAGAAAAAGTAGAGATAGGTGAATAGTGTAGAATAGTAGAAAATAGTGTAATGTAAAAGTAGACATGACAATTTAATACCGGTAGTAAGAAAATACGAGTATAAAAGCGATATCTGATATTTTTAGTTATCGAAAAATTATGAAATTGATATTTTTGGAAACCTTATATTCTTACGAGTCTAACGGTGTATTCGGAATATTTTTCCTATTCCGGGCTTCCGGACACATTTTTCAAGGACTGTGTCCGTTCGGGTTCGAAGGACATCCGAAATTCGCGAAACGAAACTTTTATGAAACCTATGGTTATATACGAGCTATTTGAGCTAATTATCCCAACTTCGTTTTTTTCCGGCCAAAGAAAACGGCAAAGCCGGATTTAGATTGATACGGTAAACTAGGGTTTTGTTTGACCTAAGAATCCGTTTGACTTCCGTTTAGGATTTAGGTTTTTATTTTTGGATCGAAAATTTCGGGGATTTACAACCTAACCCCCTTAAAGAAAGTTTTGTCCTCAAAACTTGAAATTGCAACTTGAAATTCGTACCTGATTCTTCAAAGAGATTTGGATATTTCTTTCGGATTTCATCCTCGGCTTCCCAAGTAGCCTCTTCTCGCGAATGATTCCTCCATAACACCTTGACGTATCGGATTTCCTTGTTCCTCAGCTTTTGAACCTTTTGATCCAGAATTTGAACTGGGTGCTCCTCATAAGTCAAGTTCTCTTTTAGCCTGACTGGTTCAAGTTCCATAATCCGATCAGGGTCGGGGATATGCTTTCTTAGCACTGAGACATGGAAGACATTATGTACTCCTGACAGGTTTGGTGGCAATGCCAAGCGATAAGCCAAATCTCCTACCCGTTCGAGGATTTCAAAAGGTCCGATATACCTTGGGCTTAGCTTTCCTCGAGCTCGTACACGATGGATACTCTTTATCGGATTCACTTTTAGATACACATGATCTCCCATCGTTAAACTCAAGGATCCTTCGTTTTTGATCCGCCCAACTTTTCTGTCTATCTTGGGCCTCTTTCATCCTTTGTTGAATAATCCTGACTTTATCTGAGGCGTCTTGGATGAGATCTGGTCCAATTGTTAACTTTTCCACATCATCCCAAAATAGAGGCGATCTACATCTTCTTCCGTATAAAGCTTCGTATGGTGGCATCTTGATTGTTGAATGATAGCTGTTGTTGTAAGCGAACTCTACCAAAGGTAGGTGTACTTCCCAGCTTCCCTTGAATTCCATAACACAAGCTCTTAACATGTCTTCCAAAGTCTGGATAGTCCGCTCTGATTGTCCATCAGTTTGTGGATGATAAGCCGTGCTAAACTGTAACTTGGTCCCCATACATTTCTGAAGGCTTGTCCAAAATTTTGACACGAATCGAGGATCTCGATCCGATACAATCCCTGCTGGAACTCCATGCAGTCTCACAATCTCCCTTACATATAGCCGGGCCAACTTTTCCATTGAGTAGGTCATGTTGATGGGGATGAAGTGTGCTGACTTGGTAAGTCGATCCACAATTACCCATATGGCATCATATCCGGCTGATGTTCGGGGCAATCCACATACGAAATCCATGGTAATTTGGTCCCATTTCCATTCTGGTATGGCCAATGGTTTCAAAAGTCCTCCTGGCCTTTGGTGTTCAATCTTTACTTGTTGACATATGGGACATTTCATCACGAATTCGGCTACATCCTTTTCATTCCATTCCACCAAAAGCGACTTTTAAGGTCTTGGTACATCTTGGTACCACCGGGGTGCATGGTATATCCCGAGTTATGCGCCTCATCCATTATTTCCTTTTTCATCTCCTCATCATTGGTACACATAATCTTCCATTCATTCTTACTACATCTTCCTCATCTATCTCAAAATCGTCATACCTTCCTCCTTGTATCTCACTTTTCAACTTTTGTATGACTTCATCATATCGTTGAGATTCTTTGATTCTATCGATCAGGGTTGGCTCCATTACCAAATGGGAAATTTCCATTTCCGCACTTTGCCCCACAAATTCGATGCTCATCTCTCGAATTCTTTATAGTTCTTTTTGAGTTGTGAGCATGGCTGCGACTTCTCCATGGTTCTTTCGACTCAAAGCGTCTGCTACCGCATTCACTCTTCCAGGGCAATAATTTATTCCAAGATCATAGTCTTTGATCAACTCCAACCATCTCCTTTGCCTCATATTCAATTCCTTTTGTGTGAATAGGTACTTGAGGCTCTTATGGTCCGTATAAATCTCGCATCTTTGTCCATATAGATAGTGCCTCCAAAGCTTGAGAGCAAACAACTGCGGCCAACTCAAGATCATGCGTCGGGTAATTTTGTTCATGCGGCCTCAACTGCCGTGAAGCATAAGCAATCACTTCCCTTCTTGCATAAGCACACATCCTAAGCCATTTCTTGACGCATCACTATGGACGGTATATGGCTTTTCTGGATCGGTAAGGTTAAAATTGGAGCAGATACCAATCGTTGCTTTAACTCCTGGAAACTTTGTTCTCTTTTCTCATTCCAAATGAATCTTTCATTCTTCTGGGTCAACTGAGTTAGCGGCTTAGCTATTTTTGAGAAGTCTTGCACAAACTTCCTGTAATAGCCAGCTAATCCAAGAAAACTTCTAATCTCAGTCACCGTCCTTGGTTGTTTCCATTCCATTACGGCCTTAATCTTTTCGGGATCTACGATATTCCTTTCCCTGAGATAACATGTCCTAGAAAAGATATTTGATCCAACCAAAAGTCACACTTGGATAATTTGGCATATAACTTGTGCTCCCTTAAGGTTTGTAATGCCATTCTCAGATGTTCTTTGTGTTGCTCCCGAGTTTTAGAATAAACCAAAATATCATCAATGAAGACAATCACGCATTTATCCAAGAGCGGTTTATACACCCGATTCATCAAGTCCATGAAAGCAGCTGGTGCATTTGTTAATCCAAATGGCATGACCATGAACTCATAGTGTCCATACCGAGTTCTAAAAGCGGTCTTTGACACATCCTCTGGTTTTATCCTTAGCTGGTGGTATCCAGATCTCAAATCAATGCGTGAGAATACACTTGCTCCTTGTAGTTGGTCAAAGAGATCGTCAATCCTTGGCAATGGATACCTATTCTTGATGGTGACCTTATTGAGTTCTCGATAGTCAATGCACAGCCTCATCGATCCATCTTTCTTCTTCACGAATAATACCGGAGCTCCCCAAGGCGAGACACTTGGTCTAATAAATCCTTGGTCAAGCAATTCTTGTAATTGCTTCTTGAGTTCCTTGAGCTCAATAGGTGCCATTCGGTAGGGCCTTGGATATAGGTTCTGTCTTTGGCATCAAATCGATCTCAAAATCGATTTCTCGTTTTGGGGGTAACCCAGGCAATTCTTCTGGAAAAACATCAGAGAATTCATTAACGATGGGGATGTCGTCAATGTTGGGTCTTTCCTTATCTTCCTCCGTACTTCCCACATAACTTTCCATTCCTTCTTCAACTTCTTCAATTAGCTCAAACGAGCTTAACTCCAAACTTTTTGCGGATTCTCCCAAAAACGTAGCTTTCTTTCCATCTTGTCTCATGAATTCCACCCTTTTATTCTACAATCTACCTTTGCTTCCACCATGGACAACCAACTCATTCCGAGAATCACTTCGTACTTGCTAATTTCTATTACTATAAGATCGGTAGTTGCTTCATGGCCTTGTATCTTCATGGGGCAATTCCTTATTACTTCTTTGGTAGTCACCACACTACCGGTGGGGGTTTTTATACGAAAACTTGTTGTGATTGTGGTGATGGGTAAACCGGTCTTCAAGGCTACACTAGTGGCAATAAAGGAATGTGTTGCGCCGGTATCGAAGAGGGTATAAGCGGTTAGGTCTCCTATTTGTATGGTTCCTGCGTTCAAGAGCGCGTGTTACTAGTCTTATTGTCTTTAAAAAGGTTTCCTAAACATCTATTAGCTCCAACATACATCATAACTTGATACTCAACAGATATTAAAACAGACATATATTTTAAAGGTTGAGGCTAACCTGTAACCAAGTTATAGTCGTACTCCTCTCCATGGTCCAGGGCAGCCAATTCTAATCCTTCTTCAGCATCCTCCTCGCAGACCCATTGTCCTTCAAGGTTATAAATTCTCAGCCCATGCATAGATGATGCCGAGCGACTTCCGCTTCCATTCCCACTCCTTGTCGGGGCAAGTCCTCCGGAGGATCCAACAGGTCGGTTTGCTGAGAGATTCCTTTGGGGACACTCATTAGCAAAATGTCCCAATTGCTTACACACGAAGCAAGTCGTAGAAGCTTTCTTTGGGCAGTCCGGGATCTTATGGCTCGGGTCACCACAGAAATAACACTTGTTCTGGAGAAGGGGGCATCTCTTCGGGTAATGCGCTCCTTTGCATTTCCAACAATTTGCTGTTATCTTGGGATTATCTTTCTGTCCACTAAAATTTCCCTTAAAGTTGCTAATTGGTTTAAACCTTTTGGAAGGGAAAGTTGGAGCCTTCCTGGTTGAAATCTCCTGCCAAATACCTGCACTTTCTTCTCAAAAGGTCCCTGCTTTCCTTTTCTTGGCCCCTTCGACAATTCTGGCTCTTTCAACCAGCTCTCTGAAGGTGCGAATGTCAAACTCTTCCAATCGCATCCTTAAGTCTTCATCTAACCCGTTCAGGAACACTTGTCGTTTCAGCTCCTCACTATATTTATACGAATCCGGAGCATACTGCAAGAGTCGGCTAAATTCCGTCTCATATTGTTCTATGGTCTTTCCTCTCTGGGATATGTGCAAGAAATCCGCACTATACCTTACTCTTAGACTTCCAGGGAAATAATTTTCCAGAAACTCATTCCGAAACATCTCCCAGGTGATAGGCGGCGGCAATTCCCTACTCTTGGACTCCCACCAGATGCGGGCGTTGAACCTCAACATATACGTACCATAGCTTATTCGAAGATGATAAGGAACTTCATAAGCGGCAAAAGATCGTTCTATCTGTGCGAGCCAATCTTCTGCTTCGTCTGGTTTCCCAAAAGCTCCGTCAAAGTAACGGTTACTTTTGATAAAATCTGGGAGTGAAGTTCTGTATGGTCGAGGTGGTGGCGGAGGCGGCAGGGTGCTGTGTATGTGATTGAGCATCAGGTGTGCTGGTCCATGCACAGATGCTTGGGGTGCTTGCTGGGGTGGTGCTTGTGCCGGTGCCGGAGGTGGCACATTCCTCTGTTGTTGTTGGACTAACACATTAAGAAGCTGTGTTAGTTGACCCAAGTGGCTTGGAGATTGCCCTGCTGGTCTGGGGCAGGAGCCACAGGGGGTACTTCTGGTTGATTAACTTCTTCAGGGGGTTATTTGATGCCTGCCTCATCCTCGGTCGTCCTCTCCTAGGTCGGCTGTTTTAATTGTTTACGTAAATACTAGATTATTAAGGCTTTTGCATACTAAGTTACGGAAATTGCGGAAGCTTTTAAGAAATAAACATATGAAGGGAAATATCACATAAGAGAAATTTAATAACTAAATCAAGAGAGGAAATTTGTTTAAACCAAAATTTTAATTAAAAAGCATAGAAGGGAATAAAATCTTATAATGAAATCAAGGTAAGAGAAATTCAAAATACAACAAATATTAAACACTTTTTCGAAAACATAATTTTAAACTACCAATCGATCCTATATCCTTAAGTCGTTCTGGTTACAGAAATTCTTGTTGGACCATGGATTGCTCATACAGATCCTTCCTTCTTTCTTGGTCAAGCTTCTCACGCGAGATCGTCTTCGATTCGGGGTATACTCCTCAGGCCATTCGAAATCTTGACTGGCTTTATGATAGTTGGAAACATCCTTATCTCGTCCATGATCTGCTGGCTCACCGAGGGCATAGCTAATAAATCGTCCTATGGAATTCCAAGCTCGAAAATCGGAAAAAAAAAAAACAACGTCTATTATTTCGGAAAGAAGAATGTAACTTTTTGGAGCATAGGGTGTGGTTGTAATGGTACGTAAAACATTCTACCGTAAGAAGAAACTTCTAAGTCTATCTAATAGGGAAAACTCCTTACATAGGCTGCTTACTTTTAATCGGTAATCCACAAGGGTTTCTTCATTTCTTGAGTTCAATATTGGGCCTTAACCCTAACTTCTCCAAGAATAACTACAAAGGAACAAGGGAGGTCATCAATTCTCTTTTTGAGAATTTCTAATCTTGTCTAATCTTATCTAAGTCCTTTTGTAAACATATCTATCTCTTTTTCTATTCTAGATTTATTCCTATTACCTTTATTTCTATAAACTTGTTGCTTGATACCAACTTAAACTGTCACGCCCCGAAGGGTACCCTAAACGTGGCAGTCCGCCACATATAATATCAAGGCTTAAGAATGGCTACCTTAGTCATGCGAAAGCCTTAGTATTATATGTAAGGCGTCTAACACGGTAATAGGAGACGCTTTTGGGAAGCATAGTTTAAGCAAGTAAAGTTAAACATACAAGAATTCAGAAATAAATATATATCATATCATAAATAACCAAGGTCTGATACATAAATTCTTAGGGGCATACCCCCGCTAATTCAAGGATCGAGATAACTTCATAACCAAAATTAAAGATTTCAAAGGAAGTCTAATCTAAGTCTTCGAGTAGATTTCCTCCAAAAGCTTCAACATAAAACGTATACGGATACGGGATGGCCTCGGGCTCAAAAATAGGTGTTCCTGAGAATACAAAATCTATAGGGGTGTAAGCTTATGGGCTTAGTGAGTAAATCCCAAAATTCATACTCAAATAAAATTTATCAATCAAGTTTATTATTCAAACATATGAAATGCAACAACCACGTGAGCATACAAGACATATGACTTTCCGGGAATCATATGTTGAATGAATTTACGCCCTTCATTCGGGGTTGGGTTGGGGATTCAGGCCAATTACAGCCACAACTTTTAAAAACACTTTTATAGATCTTACCGGCTCCTATACGCCATCAAAAATTTGTAGTTATTACAGGCTCCTACTAGCCACCAAAAACTTGTAGTTATTACAGGCTCCTACTAGCCATCAATTTAAGTAGTTCTTACCGGCTCCTACTCGCCACTTACATGATATACCGGTTATGTCTACCACCACTATTATACACTTGTCCCACCAATTGTATAGTAGCGAATGCAATGTGACTCAACATATGAAGTGCATGAATAATTTCTTTAATTAAAGTCTAGTAGTTACATTTAACTTCTTTCAAGTGATCAACCAATTTCAAACAATTCAAGATATTAATGTACATACAACTTTATTACAAACAAATTGAGTTTCGATATACTTAGTATTCCTTCAACATATTATCATACACTTCTTTTTGATTTTCTTAGATTCTAGTGCAACTAATTTTACAAGCACAAGCAAGAGTATGAAAAATAACGGGAATAACTCACTCGGCCATGGTGACACCTTTCTTGAATTGGATGGGTCGATCGGAAATTCCACTTAATCGTAGTAATCCTCGGGATACGAACAATCCTCCTCGTGATTATCTAATTCAAGAAGAATACCCAAAATGAGTATTTCATGAAATTCTATCTCTTGAAAATTCTAATCTTTTTAAAAATAAAATCGTATAAAGGGAAATTCCAACTTAAAATGGCCATAACTTGCTCATTTTAACTCGGAATTTCGCGTATAATATACCGTTTTCTACCTACTCGAAACGATCTACGCATTTCTAAGCTTATTTCCATAAAACTAAGTCGTTTGGGTTCCGAAAAGGTAGCGATCAGATTTGCCACGAATTTGTAAACACTTGTTTTCCTTTTTGTAAACAAAGCTCATTTTGAAAAGATAACATTTCAATTATTTTGTAAACTTTTGAAAGGTATATATATATTTGTAATGACTCATAACAAATGTATGAAGTAAATGAAGTTGTCTCAACTTAAAAGTAAGGTTTAAAAGTCTTTGAATTTGAGATTCTATTTTACTTTTGAAAGATCTTTTGGTCATTAAGATAAAGATTTTATTTTTAAATGAAATCTCTTGTAATTACTTTAATTTTCCTAAAGAGTGGTTTTGTTTTCTAAACTTGGATTTCAAAAGTAGCAAGATGATATTCTTATTTCTTGTAATGTTTCAAAAGAATTTCTACTTCTTGATAAAAGATAAGTTTTCATAAAACCTTTTGTTTATGTAAGAAAATCATTCCTATGCATGTCCATGAGTTTTTAGAAATCCATTTCCCATATTTATTTCTTTAGAAAGAATCTTTAATTCAAGAAAACATTTTCTCATTTGTTTTTGTTGAGACAAAAAATTATGTTCATGCATGAATATGAATCAAAACTATAGAAATACAAAGGAACATAATAACTTGAAAGCTTAAATAATAAAGTAAATCAAGTATTGGGACCTTAGCTTTATCAAGGTACCCGGGACTAAGAAAACTAGTCCCGAAAAAGAAAAGAATTGTTTTGACTTGATGAGGACAAGTCTAAGACTAGAATGACTAGTCTTAAAATCAACTTGAATTTAAATAACTTGAAATGAAGTAATTAAATTGCATGAAAGATAAATAAATTGTAAGACAATGAGCTTATATGCTCTAAATAATATATATAATTATATAGATATATTAGATAGTAGTAACATAAAGGAAATATAAAGAACATAAAGGAAATATAAGGAACATAAAGGAACATAAAGAGATTGATATTATGAACAAAAACAAAGTATGAATCTAATGTTGCTTTCTTAACCTTCATGGTTTTAGAAAACATACACTAAGCTCATACTAAGTAGATGAACATGAGAAATTCTTGAGAAATTTCTTACCTAAAGAAGCTAAACTTAAGAGGACTTCTTGTAAGAACTCTTGAGAGAATTTGAGAGAGATTTTGAGAGAGTAACTTTAGAGAAGAAGAAGTGTGTAAGAAGTGAAGGTATGAAGGGGTATTTATAGGAAAATGTGGGAGATAAATTGTGTTAATTAAATAATTGGAAATCAAAATAAATTGGGCATGGGGAGAGAGAGGCCGGCGCCATTTGTGAGTGTAGGGGAGAGAAAAATTAATTTTTTTGGCTTTTGATTAATTAAAAGTAAGAAATGAAAGATGTGAAATTGTATTGGAAATGAAAAAGTGTAAGAAATAGGTGTATGGTTTGTAAGAGTAGGTTGTAAGAAAAAGTAGAGATAGGTGAATAGTGTAGAATAGTAGAAAATAGTGTAATGTAAAAGTAGACATGACAATTTAATACCGGTAGTAAGAAAATACGAGTATAAAAGCGATATCTGATATTTTTAGTTATCGAAAAATTATGAAATTGATATTTTTGGAAACCTTATATTTTACGAGTCTAACGGTGTATTCGGAATATTTTTCCTATTCCGGGCTTCCGGACACATTTTTCAAGGACTGTGTCCGTTCGGGTTCGAAGGACATCCGAAATTCGCGAAACGGAAACTTTTATGAAACCTATGGTTATTACGAGCTATTTGAGCTAATTATCCCAACTTCGTTTTTCCGGGCCAAAGAAAACGGCAAAGCCGGATTTAGATTGATACGGTAAACTAGGGTTTTGTTTGACCTAAGAATCCGTTTGACTTCCGTTTAGGATTTAGGTTTTTATTTTTGGATTGAAAATTTCGGGGATTTACAGAATTCATGAAGAAAATGGAAAATTGGAGACAAAGCCGGACATAAGCCGCCAGCTTATAGACGGCTCAGACACAAAGCAGTCACTAAGCCGCTGGCCTTAAAGCTCAAGAGTGCTGGCTTTTCAAGAAAACAAAAAAAGCCGTCCAAAAGCTGCCATTCCAGAATTGAAGAGGTGCAAGTTTTATTGAAGTAACTGAAAGAAGGCCGCCATAAAGCCGCCGGCCTTGATTTCAGTAACTGTCAGCTTTGGATGAAACTACGATTTTTCTTTAATGAGTTGTTATGAAATTTTTCCTATAAATAGGGGGTCTTCTCCTCACTTTCAGAATCATCCAAGCAGCTCTGAAACACACTACAATACATAGATTAGAGTTAGCATTTCATAGAGATTTTGAAGAGATATTGAAGTTTTTCAAGAAATTGCAAGTGAATCTTTGATATTTTGAATTGGTGACATCTGATTTTTTCCTTTTATGCAATTCATATATTTGAATATTCTGATCATAATGAAATCATTTGCAATTTCTTGTCTGATTTTTGAATCATCATCCATGAGTAGCTAAATCCTTTTTGTGGGAAGTTGATGAAGCTTTAAACATGCTAAAATGATCTTTGAAACCATATTATAAGATAGTTAGAATCATGGAATATTCATATTGTGTTCTGATTATTCATCATATCTTTGGTGTATAAGATTTCTGATAACTTGGAAGGGAAATTAGGGTTCATATGAATTCATAAATTGAGATTAAATTACAATTGCTGAAGCGGCGGAGTTTAATCTAATTTAGAAATTGTCCATGAATACTAATGCAATGTTTTATATTGATTTCTCACTAAGGAATTAAGGGATGTTAATATAAAGTATTAGTCAATTGTAGAATCGGAAGGTCTATAATTGTAATTTTGATTCCACGAATAATTTATTTAGCGGAAGCTATTGGATTATTTTTGTGGTTTAAAAGGTTTTTAATTATGTTTTTAAATCTTGACAATTTCTTATGAATATCCATGAATCTAATTACCATTATAACGTGACTTCAAGTTGATTGGCAATAGTTTAAAGTGGATTCTGCTCCTTCCCACATTTTTCTAACATATTACTCTCTTCAAAAGCTCCCTACATTCATAGTAGATACTTAATTAGATAATTTAGTTTAATCTTAATCTAATCATTCTAAAAGATCAATTGCCTAAATATTAGTATTAGTTGATAACTGTCTAGTAGTTAATAGATCTCTGTGGGATCGACACTTGACTCATGCTATATTATAAGATAAGGCCCAGTACGCTTGCTGGATAAGATGCTTTGAAAATTCAATACTAAATTAGCACATCAAAGTTATATTATCAATCATATGAAATGCATAAGTACGTGAGCATACAATACATAAGACTTTTCAAGAGTCTATGTTGAATGGATTTACGCCTCCATTTGGGGTTAGGTGTTTCAGGCCTATACGACCATAGGTTTCAATTTTTCTCATTTATATAGTGGTTGATTCAAGTGCCTACCCACTCACTAATTTTTGTAGTTGATACAAGTGCCTACACCACTACAGTTTAATTCAAGCCATCATGCCACATTCTAGTTTACAAGCCCATCGTTGCCCAACTATTATGCCTTCTTCTCATAAAGGTATAATAAAAAATGCAATGTGACTCAACATATGGTATGCATGATCATTTAATTATAAGATCATGGCATATTAATTAATGAATTATGGACGATCATAGATATTGCAGACACTTCAATTCTATACTAAATCATACAAATATTTACAACAATTCCCATTTTGATATTCTTATTATCGATTCAATCAAATAGAATTCACATGCACATTCAAATTTTATCTTGCCCTAAATCTAATGCCACTATCATTGTAAGCACAATCATAAGTATGTAATTTAAAGATAGTGAACTCACTTTGTCATGGTGTGAAAATCCATTTAATCATAATAGTCCT
Organism: Combretum micranthum; assembly: GCA_024138025.1. Classification (NCBI taxonomy): domain Eukaryota; kingdom Viridiplantae; phylum Streptophyta; class Magnoliopsida; order Myrtales; family Combretaceae; genus Combretum; species Combretum micranthum. The sequence goes on along the minus strand of JAMXBD010000967.1, from coordinate 183,492 downwards.
TGGAAAGGTCTAGTCCATCTCTCAAGTCTCCTAATCAAAAGAAATAACTCCAATGAGTATTTTTATGAAGTTTGAATGAACTTATAAATTCTATTCTAACAAGTTCGTCAAAGTTCGCGTAAGAGGAAATTCCAATTTAAAATGGCCATAACTTGGTCATTTTAACTTGGAATCTCACATATAATATACCGATTTTTACCTATTCGATGAGAGCTATCTATTTCTAAACTTACTTACATTAAACAAGGTCGTTAGGTCTATGAATAGTAGGGTACAGAATGCTATACGAAATTCCCATCCCACAAATCAATTCCTAATTTCAATCCAAGCATCAATGAATGTCATATATAACTTAATATCATGCATGATTCGTGGGTGCTGGTAAATCTATTTCTCCATATACTTAAACAATGCTTTATGGGATATGTAAGACACTATTTTCCTAGATTGTTTCTACCAAATACATTATATGTAAATGTTACCTACAAGTTATTATCATGAATGTCATAAGATGAGCTATCTATATGTATATCCTCAATGACATATGAGATCAAGAATTCTTTTAGAAAACTTTTGCATTGCAAAACTTTTGAAATTACTAGACTTAAGAAAACTAGCTTTATTTCTTGCAAAATCACACTTGCTTTTATCAAAACTCAACCTTGATGACCTATATGCCCAATACCTTCATTATTTTAATAAAATTCTTCATCTTGGAGTTGGAAAATAGATGTTTTCATAAGGGGTTTACATAGTTGCGAATTTTAAAAAATTTTTAAGGAATAAAATTATTGTTTAATCTATACTTTGAAACATTTCCTTGTTTTAGGATTATACTTTGATAAATTTTATTTATCCTAGTCAAAATTAGGTATTTATTACATGCATTCCCTATGACTTCTATTTTTCCATAAAAATTCTCATTTTGGTATTTGGAAATAGGTGTTTAAATAGAGGTCATTTTTAAACCCGAATTTTGAAATTTATATTTGGGGTTGTTGCTTTTGTAACACTCATCTAATATTTCAAAAACTATCTCCTAATCAAACCTACTCCTTAAGGCTTCCATTTCTTTAATAAAAATCTTGTTTTGGGGTTGAAAAATAGGTTTTCATATATCAAGCTTCCCTTATTACGAATTTTAAGTTTGTTGTTGGGATTGAAACATAATGTTAACATAACTTTTCTAAACTTTTCTTGTTTTGAAAATATCCTTTAGTAGATCTAAGCTTTACTCATCAAGATCACTCATTTATGATACCTATTCTCTAAGCCTTTCATTTTTAATATAAAATACTCATTTTGAAGTTGAAAAATAGCTTTTCCAAATATGTTCTTTTAGATCCGAATTTCCAAAAATTATTTTTGTTGGAACTAAAATAGATCTCAAGATTTCTAACACTTTCCCACTATTAACATGCTACTACAAGCTCTTTATGTACATAAAACAAAAACCTAAGGCATTTATGAACTCAAAACAATTAGATCTAGTTTACTATACTAGTCATAAATGCAAATGCACTATAATCATTATGTAGATATGGTTAAATGATGAATACATGCACAAAACATTAATAATAACAACATAACTTAATAACAAAGCAAAATAATAGTAAAGCAAAATAAGAGTAAAACAACATAAATAACAAGATCTATAACATTGTGATGGCAAGGATCTCATGTTCAAGTGTTTTCACATCCCTAGCTTAAAGCTCATGGGGATTTTGAGTGAAATCATACATGTATGATCTTGTCATTACATGTTTTTAAAGTGTTAAAGTGTAGATCTATTACTTATTAGTGGTTTGGAACAAGAAAACTTGAAGAAGCAAAATATGTGTGTGTGTGTGTGTGTGTGTGTGTGTGTCTGAGGGGAGAGGGTCACGGCAATGAGAGAGGAGAGAAGAGAGAGTTTTGCAAAATTTTCTAAAGGTGAAAATGAGGAAAGAAAGAAAATGAAAAGGTGAAGGTATAAAGGAGTTTATATAGAAAAGTTTATTAGGGTTTGTGTGTTAAAAGATAGAATAAATAAGACAAATTGAGAGGGATAAAGGAGGGAGGGGCACTTATTCTAATAGAGGAGAGAGAGAGTTATTTAATATTTGTTTTGTGTAATAAATTCAAATTTAAAAGAAATTTAAGTAATAGAATGTGTTGGAAAAGTAAATGTGAGGAAAATGATGAAATATTGTAAGTATAGATTATAAAGATGTAAGAATAAGGTATGGGTAGTTGTACTTGATGAATAGGATTAGACAATTAGAGTACCGGTAGTAAAGAAAATACGATAAAAGGCTAAGGCTATAACTATAACTTTTATAACCCGAAAAATTATATAACTGATATATTTGGAAATCTTATGAAATTATGAATCTAACGGCACTAATAACATATTTTTAATATCTCGTATCTAGGGACACGATTTTCAAAGTCTGCATCCAATCAGATTTGAAATAGGTTGAAATTTCGCTAATCTGATATTTTTAAGCATCCAAATATTATTACGAACCAATCTATACTCTCTGCTTATATATCGAATTCTTGGTTTTAAAACACGAGGTTGTCAAATCTAATCTGCTAGGGTTTCCTAGGGATTTATTTACTTAAGGTTTCCAATTGACTTTTCGATTTAGGGTTTGAACATGATATTACCCTAAAAATTAGGGGTTTACAATAGGGAGTTGAATCATGTGACTATCAAGAAGAAGTATCCTTCGTCCAGAATAGATGATTTATTTGACTAGTTGGCAGGAGCAAAGGTATTTTCAAAGATTGATATGAGATTAGGATATCACCAGCTAAGAGTTAGAGCAGAGGATATTCAAAAGACAGCGTTCAGGACCAGGTATGGACACTATGAATTTGTTGTCATGCCTTTTGGTCTTACTAATGCACCAGCAGTTTTTATGTATCTTATGAATAGAGTTTTCAGAGACTATTTGGATTTATTTGTGGTGGTGTTCATTGATGATGTGCTAGTGTATTCTAAATCAAAAGAAGAACATGAAGAACATCTGAGGTTGGTTTTGACCAGATTGCAAAGTGAGAAATTGTATGCAAAATTCACGAAGTGTGAGTTCTGGTTGGAACAAGTTTCTTTCTTAGGACATGTTGCAAGTGGAGATGGGATATCAGTCGATCCAGAGAAAGTGAAAGCTATTGTTGAATGGCTAAGACCTAAGAATGTGTCAAAAATAAGAAGTTTTCTAGGAATGGCAGGACATTATAGAAGATTTGTGAAAGATTTTTCCAAGATTACAAGCTCATTGATCAGACTGGCATAGAAGGGAGTGAAGTTTGAATGGAGTGAAGACTGTGAAGTTAGTTTTCAATAGTTGAAAGATAAATTAATATCTGCCCCGGTGCTTACCTTACCAGTAAGTGGTGATGAGTATGATATTTACAATAATGCCTCTATACAAGGTTTAGGATGTGTGTTGCTACAAGGAGGCAGGGTAATATTGTACGCTTCTAGATAATTGAAGCCTTATGAGAAGAACTATCCTACACATGATTTGGAATTAGCAGTGGTTGTGCATGCTTTAAAGATTTAGAGACACTGTCTATATGGGGAGAGATGTAAGGTGTATGTCGATCATAAAAGCTTGAAATACATTTTTACTCAAAGGGAGTTGAATATGAGACAAAGAAGATGGTTGGAGCTTATAAACGATTATGATATAGACATCTAATACCATCCTAGGAAGGAAAATATGGTAGCAGATGCCTTAAGTAGGAAGCCAGTAGAAAATCTTACAGCCATGATCACATCTGAATGACATCTAATAGATGATATGAGGAAGTTGGAGCTGGAAATAGTCACCAGATAAGTAGGTGCGAGTTTGACAAATCCACATATTTAACCTACCTTGATTGAAAGGATCACGGTGGCGTAAGTAGAAGATCCGAGCATTTTTTAGATAAAGAAACGAATGGAAATTGGCAAAGCACCTACGTTTCATGTTGATGAAGAAGGTGCTATGGATACAAAGGAAGATTATGTATACCAGAGCAAGAAGAACTTAAGAAGGAATTACTAAAAGAAGCATACTATTCTAGTTATTCCATACATCCTGGGGGGAATAAAATGTATCAGGATTTGAAGAAACTATATTGGTGGAATAACATGAAGAAAGAGATAGCAGAGTCTGTTTCCAAGTGTTATACATGTCAGATAATCAATTTTAAGCATAGGAGGCTAGTAGAAGAGTTGAAGCCTTTTCCAATTACTCAATGGAAATGGGAAAACATAACAATGGATTTTGTTATTGCTTTACCTAAGACTAGAGAAAAGTTAGATTCGGTATGGGTAATTGTTGATCTCCTTACTAAAGTAGCTCACTTTATTCCGATTAAAACTAGACATAAGTTGGTGCGGTTAGCAAAGTTGTATATTAAGAAGATATTGAGACTTCATGGAATACCAGTCTCCATAGCAAAGGATTCAGACTCCATAGTATTGGGTTTTAGATATGAATGGATTTAGGTTTATCTAATGAGATGTATTTTGAATTTTATCTATTCATGTTATCAGGTTCTGATGAATTAGGAGTTGTGTTATAAAAATAGATTTAGGTGATTTATAGTACTGTTCCTGGAATTTGATACAGGTACGACCTTACCTTGTTTATTGTATGTGCTTGTAGGTTTAGATTTATTTATTGTGTGTGTCAGATTAGAATATCAAGTTAATCTAATTGTATATAACATATAAAATTGTTTTTATTGCTTGTGTTTGGCTTTAGTTGGTAAAGACCACACAGAGTGTGATGCTAACGAGGCACCTTGATGATCTATGTGTAATGTTGTCCCAAGTGGACTCTTGCATAGAAATGATTCCAGTAGATTGCGTTTTGACAAAGGCCGCAGTGTGTGGATGATTCTCCAACACCAATATATTTATAATTACTTATTTTCTATATTGTTTGTTTTTCAGGGGTCATGAGAAACTCTAGGTTTGAAACTAGAGTACTATAGTTCTAAACTGTGTTGTTTGCTGATCAATTAAAGATAATAAATTGTGTTCGTTGCATTAGGATTAGTTGCATGAAAAAAAAATATATATATATATATGTATGTTGTGTGACATTTGCATTTTGTTTGTGGTTTGGCGTATTGGACTTTTTCACTCATTCTTTTATCATTTTCAAGAGTAGGTGAGGATCCAATTATGTATGACATATCAGGATATGACATTTATGTAGATTAGGGAGAGGACGCTAGTGGAGTAGACTATCCTATTGATATTTAAGATGTTATAGATCTTAAAGATAGACTTGGAAGGTGATGTGAAGTATTGAAAATTTACTTTTTATAAACTTTGATATTGTTATAAGTTTTAGTTGAGTTTTTGGATTATTAGTTATGTTGGCTTTGGTTTATACCAACAATGTATTTTCTTCAAAGGATTTGTTTTATGAGATAACTTAAACATGTATCCTTTATGAGAATTTATGAAGTTTCATATTGTGAATACTTATGGTTTACAATTTTAGCCTTGGCGTATTCTTAAAAGAGAAGGGTCGTGGTGGGTTGTAATGCCTTTATTTTTAGGGCTTTACAGTTTGTATGGTTCTCTTAACACTTCATTTTGACATTACATTTACATATTTGCACTATACTATCTATTCATAACATTAACTTCATTAAAACAACAACAATCTATTGACTCTATGATTTAGGTTTTAAACTATCTATTTCATGACTCAATCTTTATATATCTAACACCAATATTCTTAACAACACTATAAACAACATTAGTGTAACATAAAGATAAATAATTTATAATGAAGGGCAAATGTGTCGTTTATTGGAAAATAAGAGGGTTTTATAGTCCATCCTAATATATAATTCAATGTTTTGTCAAATGATAGAGGCGTAATGAAAGACAAATTGACATAGCTGTAAGCTGACCATTTAGGCTACCAGCCTTCAAGTTTACACTGCAGGCCTTCACCCAATTTGTAAACCTCTAAATTTTTTTGTGCTCTTATAATATAATTCTAGAGTTAAATATTGATACCAAAATCCTTAAAAACTGATCCAAGTTAGAATCAAATTCTCAATAAGATTAAATACGAAAATTTTTAACCTTGAGAAGAAGAGAACCCTCAAAACAAAATAAAAAATATAACAATCGTTCGATTCAACACCAGTATGCTAACCAAACTATCTGATCCCTAACGCACAAATCAAGATGATGCATCCAAATAATACTCAACGAAAAAATAATAAAACCTTAAACTCTTTAGTGAATTTTAGAATAAAAAAATGTTCAATTACCACCAAAAGTCAAACAACCCATAACCCTAGACTCGGTTAAACAATCCTAGAAACCAGAAATATTAAATAAATCATAAAAAGATAATAATAAAGTAAAACATAAATTTTAAAAAAAAATAAAACACGGTAAAAAAACCCTAAAATTTTAAGATCTTACGACTAAATCAAAAAGACAGAAGTCAAATCATAACTCCAAAGTCAACTTAGAGCAATAACAAACTCTAATGAATTTAGATTCGGGAATCCCGCGCTCTAAACCCTAATGAATACAATGAAACTTAAAAATATCAGATTCGTCGAAATTTAGTTCATTTTTTATCCGAATGGGAACAGATTTTGAAAACCGTATCCTGGTGTACCGAATAGTAAATATTTTCTGATAATACTGTTAGACTCATAATAATATGAAGATTCCAAAAATATCATTTTTAGAATTTTTTAGAATCTAATAATATCTTATATAGCTTGTTTATGCGTACCTTCAATATTACCAGTATTTCATTTGTGTCATGCCCCAAAGAATATCCTAAAAGTGGCAGTCCATCACATGCTAAACGAGACTTAAACATCACTACCACAGTCATTCAAAAGTCTTGTGTTAGTATGCAAGGTGTTCCCTTATGACAATAGAATACATAAACAATTGGAGATAGATAGTTCAATTTGATAGGATAAGCATAAAAATATAAACCACAGATATCTCAGGATCAGTTACAAAGCATTAAGGGGCATTCCTCTACTACACATAAGTCTAGGTATTATCCTTTAGGTAAAAGTCGATCATTCTAGGTTCACTACTAAAGACTATACAAAATCAATTGTAAACTTCTAAGGAGATAACTCCAAGTCTCACATTACCTGATTTGGCCAGGTCCAGGGATGTAGCCATATGTACGGGAACTGCATTAGAAAGAAACTGTGGGGGTATAAGCTATGCTAGCTTAGTGAGTTTCACTTTCAAAATTAAATGCTTAACAAGTAATATATATCAGACAAGTTATATTGACAACCATATGAATTACACAAGCACATGAACATACAATATATAAGACTTTTCAAGAGTCTTATGTTGAATAGATTTACGCCCTCCATTCGAGGTTAGGTGTTTCAGGCCCATACGACCATAGATTTCAATTTTTCTTATTTATATTGTGGTTGATACAAGTGCCCATCTACACACATTTTCAATTCCAGCCATTACGCCAACATTCGAGTTTACAAGCTCCTCGTTGCCCAGCTATAATGCTTTCTTCCCATAAAGTTATAATAATAAATGCAATGTGACTCACATATGGTATGCATGGTCAATTTGATTATAAGTTCATGGAATATTAATTTACAATTTAGGCGTGATCATAGATATTGCAGACACTCCAATACTATACTAAATCATACAAATATTTACAACAACCCCATTTTGATATGCTTATCATCGATTCACCCAAATAAAATTCACATACATAATCCAATTTTATCTTACCCTAAAGTTAATGCCACTATCATTACAAGCACATTCATAAGCATATAATTTAAAGATAGTGAACTCACTTAGCCATGGTCTTCGGTCTCTAATGGTAGTGATCCAGAAACACGAATTTCCCCCCATTCCAAAATCACTTGAATGAAAGAAATAGCCTTATGAGTATTTCATACCATAACTAATTCCAAACTTTTCAAATAAAACTCTTTGAATTCGTAATTTCCATGGTAATTGGAAATTCGAACTTAAAATGGCCATAACTTAGTCATTTTAACTCGGAAATTCACAAATAAGCTATCGATTTCTATCTACTTTGAAAGATCTATCTATTTATCAAGAAAACATTTAGAAACTATATTTTTAACTTTTAAAAATGAAGTGTAGGAATAAAATTATTTTGGAAAATAGGAATTGTTTTCAAAAGATAGATAAAGTTAAAACGAAGGAAATATTTACTTACAATAAATCAAAGAACTTATCTAACAAAGCTAAAGATAAAAATTTCCAAAACATTACTTTTCCAACTTTTAGAGCACCTTATTTTATAAAAATCATTGTTGGAACAACTTCATTAAATTCATGTTAATGATATGAGTTAATATATATGTGTTCAAAGAATTTTCCAACTATTATAATATTTATATTTTGGTACAAAGATTTTTGGATGGAGAAAAGTTTGAAAACTTGAGTTTTGAAATCTAGAATTTTCGTAACAATTATGTACATCACTATTCCGAGGCCCAAATGACTTTTTTTTTTGATAAAAATAACCTTAGAAATGGATAGATCTTTTCGAGTAGGTAGAAATCGGTATATAATATGCGAAATTCCGAGTTAAAATGAGCAAGTTATGGCCATTTTGAGTTGGAATTTCCATTCATGCGAATTTTGACGAATTCAATAAGATAGAATTAGAGAATTTGAGTAGATCTTGGATGAAATACCCACTTTGGGTATTTCTTTTGTTTAGATATCGAGGACCAAGATCTTCTCTTCCTCGAGGATTACTTCGACTCATAGAAGATTGCTATGGACGAGTGAGTTTTTTTTACGTTTATGTATTCGTGCATGTGCTTGTAGAATAGAGCACTAGATGTTAGGAAAAGATAAAATTAATATGCATACGGGTTATCATGGGAATTATGTCTGTGAATTGTTATGTGCGGTCAATGAACGATAAGTATATCGGAACCCGATCTATGATTGATATAATTGTTTCTATATATGTATTGCTATGTGTGCAATTATTGTTTGATCGCTTTAAATAAATTAATGTCGGATTTGATTTCCCATAAATTAATTGCTCATGCATATCACTTAGAATATCATTTCACATTTTGTTACTACTCCTCAGTGTGGGACCAGAAAGGTAAGCTGCTTAGCTACATCTTGAGGATTTAGGACGTTCGGAGAATACAGCCTCAGGTTGTAGCAGAGCCAGATCGATCACTTTGGGTAAGAAAAGCTCGAGGACTAGTAATACGTTTCGTTGGAACCCCAAGACGCGCGCAAAACTTTTAAGGAGGTCATTTGGGGTCCAGTTCAAATCATTCCTTAACCATCGATGGAGGCGTAAATCCATCACACATACGAAACCGGATAGTCGTATGTACTGTTTGATCATATGGTTGTTGCATTTCATATGCTTGTTTAATGAACTTGGATGAATGCCTATTATGAGTACTTTTGCATAAGAAATATCTCACTAAGCTAGTTATGCTTATACCCCTATAGACTTTTGATACTGCAGGATCGTTATTTTGCACCTGAGATCAACTTGATCGTCCAGCTAGAATTTTTATTTTGGGAAGCTTTTAGAGGAACTCTGTTATGAAGTCTTAGACTAGATTTCTTTTAAAATCTTCTAGCTCTAGTTAATCTTCATACTAAGGCTATGTTGCTATGGTAATTATCGGGGGAATGCCCTTAGATGTTATAAGACTTTTTATTTCAATGAAATATATGAAGTGTTGTTTTGTATGTTTCGCTACCAATATCTTAAAATGAATTACTCCACCGGTCTCCCTTTGATGTGAATGTGCTCCTTGTACCGATATGAAAGCTTTCGAGTAACTAAGATAGTCATTGCTAAGTTTTAATATGATGTACGAAGGGCTGTCACGTTTAAGGTACACGTTGGGGCATGACAATTTAAGTTGGTATAACAGCATCAAGATTAGGGAAAGAAACAGTAAGTTTAGAAGTAGAAGTCTTAGAGATAGGATAAGTTTAAGATTAAGCCATGAGAGTTTTAGGAAGAATCCTGGAATCATAGAAAGTGGGGATATACGAGAGACCATATGTTTTATGACCATACCTAAGATATGTAGATGGCCTTAGAACTAGTTTATACCCTTAAAAAGAATAGGTGGATTTCCAAACTATTTTAAGCGTTAAGAAAACACAACCCTTGTGAGTTCCTATTAGTAAGAAAACAAAGTTAACTTGCTTTTTGATAATGGAACTAAAAGAAAAACATGTTTACGTAAAAGACTATACGACTAAGCTTAGGTAACATCGGAAATGAGTCCCGTAGACGTCATCAAGGGATCAAAAGCAAGGATATTATTTCAAGAAATCGAAAGCGGGAAGAAGGCGAAACCAACCCCGGATTTCCTCAAATCTCAATGGAAGGATCAAGAAAAAAAGTAAGGAGCCACGATGAGAAGAAAGCATCGCGTTTACCCAAGACGTAACGCCTTAGTATTAAATCGCAACTAATTAAAAGATGCAGTTAAGTGTTTAAAAGACAACAAGTGACCTAATGATTTCTTAATAATGTGATCCCTTGTTTTGTTTTTATGGCATTTATATTATCTCTTTTGTAAGTAAAATTCATGATTTTGATTTCTTGCTGTCACGCTCCAGAGGGGTATCCTAAACGTAAAAGTCTGTCACATGCCATATAAGACTCTCGAATTACTATCCGAGTCTTTCAGGAGTCTTGTATAGATGTAAGGCGTCCCTTTATGATAATAGAATACTCTATTCAATGGTGTTAAGAAGTTTAATGTGGCATTCAATAGCATTAGATAATAAATCAAAACGCATACATAAAAGTTACAAAGTCTAAGGAGCATTCCCCCGCAAAAGAATATTAAAGGTCCATTACAGTCATCCAGAGTCTTTTGATTTCTTGTGGAAGTCTAAACAAAACTAAATACAACTTCTATAGGAAACGCCTAGCTCATATACCTGAGCTATAGCTTGCCTTGGCCTAAGCCAAATAAACTCGTGCTACAACAAATAAAAACTATAGAGGCGTAAGCTACACTAGCTTAGTGAGTGAAAACTTCCATATCATAATTAAGACATAACATTCAAGCAAGTCATTAATCAGTCAAACGGTATGCATCAAACACGTGAATTCAACAAATATATGATCAGCCAGAAATCATATGTGGATGGACTTGCGCCCTCCATCCTGGGTTAGCAGATTAACGAATCCTGCGGTACGACGCCTTTTAGGCTCACGGTCAACTAACTCATATATTCGTTTTATGGATCACGATTAACTAACTCATATTCATTTTATGGATCACGATTAACCAACTTATATTCGTTTTATGGATCACGAAAAACCAACAAATGCTAATGCTCCATCCCCATCGTGTTATGAATGCGTTCGATTTCCTTTTCCATTCCAAATAATCAATTATAACAATTCTTATAGGTGATCAATCAATATTCGTAGACAATCAATCCTAGCTCATCTATATAAGCAATTATTTATCACCCGGCTTCGATATTCTTTAAATTCAACTCCACATAAAAACAACAGACATATATAATTCCCATTCAACCCCATCATGCATATTCAATTTTAACTTTGCTAAGTAACTAGTGCAGCTATCATTACAATCACAAGCAATAATTGAAATTGGAAGTGATACTCACTCGGCCATGGTACACCGGTCTTTTAGTAGTAATAATCGGGTGGTAGGGATTCGTCGGTCTCAGGATCACCTACCAAAGAAGAATATCTAATGAGTACTTCATCACTTAACTAATCCAAACTATGTATCAAAACTAAACAAAATCGTGATTCTCGCTATTTACGGAAATTCCAACTTAAAACGGCCATAACTTGGTAATTTTAACTCGCAATTTCGCAAATTGTATATCGATTTCTATATACTTCGAAAGATCTATCTATTTCTAATATTATTTTCAAGTTTTGAAAATATTTAGGTCACGGAACAGAGGGATCAGATCTAATCAGTAACCATTCCTAATTCCAAAAAATAGTTTCGCACTTGTTTGAAATGTATCTAGTTGATGATTTAAGTCTATATAAAACATGAATGAGTTCCTAACATGAATGACATGTGATGAGTCCAATGTATGCATGATCTTGATGATTTTTGATAAAGGGAACTTAGAAGACTTCTAAATTTCACAAGACTCCAACAATAACTACTTCTTGAAAATCCAATTTTCTAACTTTGACATCTCACTAGTGTTTTGGATCCCATTCTTAGAAATTCCTAGTTATCTTAATTAAAAATGAGTCTTCATCATCTATACTATCCAAGACCTTCATTTCTACATAAAAATTTACATTTTTCACTTTGCAATTATGTTTTTAAATAGGTTTTTCTCAAAAATCCGAATTTTAGAAAATTCACTTTTTTTTTTTAATGATTCCTTTAAGAAAACTTGTGTAATGCATTAAAATTCAAGACTTTACTATATCCACTACCTAAGGACTTCATTTAACACATAAAACATTCATTTTGAGTTTGATTAATAGGTGTTTACATAGGCATCATCCAAAGTTACGAATTTTACAAGTTGTCTACTAACTCAAAATCTTCCATCTTGATCCTACTCTTTATTTTACACATTACTATCATCCAAACTCATTTCAACTTATAAAAATCATTACTTAATGATATTTATTACTTATACCCTCCATTTTTCATATAAAACATGAGTTTCAATGTTGTTACAAGGGTTTTTAAAATAGGGTTTGAAAGTCATACGAATTTTCTTTTGGACATTTCTAGCAAAAACCTTTTCTTTTCAAGTTCCTTGTCTTATCTTCATAAAGATCTACCAACCATCACATTTATATATACAAGACTAAATCTTTATGAGCATTAATGCATGAAAACACAAAATATCTCTATGAACATGAATGTCAAGTATAATATGAGTGTCTAAATGCTAGATCTACTACTTATAGTGCATGAAAAGGAGTTTAAAAGCATGAACATATATTTTTCATGCAAGATCTCTACTTTTATATGCATGAACATGATGATACTTCAACAAAAACTCATCATACATAAGATCTACTCTTTTGATGGCTTGATATTCATGTATTAGTATTTTCTTATCCCTAGCATTTGCTCACGGGGATTTAAAGTGAAAACACACATGAATAATCTTGCCATTACAAGATTAAGTAGTAATAAAGCTTAAAATCATCACCTAATGAAGGCTTTGATGAAGAAATGAGCTTGTTGTGTGTGTGTGTGTGTGTGGTGGTTGAAGCTCACGGCAAGAGAGGAAAAGAAGAGAGAGTTTTGTGATTTCTTTGAACAAATGAAAATGAAATGAAAGAGAGAGAAAGTTAAAGATTATTTATATTAAGTGAATTAGGGTTTGTTTTAAGTAATAAAAGAGATAACATAAATCAATTTGAAGGCATAAAGGGGGGAAGTTGCACCAGCCAATGTAGGAGCAAGAGAAAGGGAGAGTTGATTTTATTTGAATTTGTAATTTGTATAATAAAATGTATCAAATGTAATAATTTAGTAAGGAACAAAAATTTCTTGAAAAAGAAAATATAATGAGTAGTTGTAAGGATGTAAGACTAGGGTATGGTTAGTGTGTAATGTAGGTTGTACTTGTGAATAGTGGTAAATAGTAGACAAGACATCTACTTTACCGGTAGTAAAGAAAATATGGGAAAAAGGCTATAACTATAATTTTTATAGCCCGAAAAATGATAAAACTTATATTTTTGAAATCCTTATAAAATTTCAGCTCTAAATAGTATTTCGAAATATTTTTCTGAGTTTCTAGTCCTGAGGCTCGCTTTTTCATAATGGAGCTCGGAAATGCCCGGAATAGAAAATTTTCCAAAATTAAAACTTCCTATGGTTTGAAATATACTTTAAAACAATATTTCACATAAATTATTTCATAAAATTTCTTTTGATAAGAAACCGAAGGAAAGCCAGATCTAGGGTTTCTAAGTTTCTTTCACAAGGCTTGAACTAATCCGGTTTAGGGTTTTGCTTTTCGGTTTCCAAAGTTTACTTGACTACTAGAAAAACCGGGGTTTGCACTTATCTTGTGATTTCTTTGAAATGTGTATTTGAATTTCTTAATTTCTTATTAAGCTCCTATTAATTCCTCTTTTGCCAATTTATTTCCATAAGTTTTGTATTTTGATTTCTTGTCTTTATATTTGAGATTTCCGTTATTTTCATAAACGTTAGTATAAAGCGTATAATAGAAAACTAAAATCTAAACAATTAACAACCATCCAAGAAGATGTAGAAATAGGGAGCAATGAGATTCCAACGGAGTACTAGCTGAACAAGGAGTACCTTTGCAAAACCAACCGGAGAATAACCCTGCTCCTGCCCCGAACCAGCAAAATGACTTTGTTGCTGCCCTTAGACAGATGAACCACTTGTTGACTATTTTGATTCAGCAACAAAATCAAAATAATCCAGATCCTGCTCCACCTTAGAATGATCCTAAAGCCACGGTAGAAGCACCCAGCGAACAGTTGCATACCGCGCCATTTCCACCACCACTACTGCCGAGATCACACTGAATTTTGCTCGCCGACTTCATCAAAAGTAATAGTTACTTCGATGGAGCCTTCGGAAAACCAGATGAGGCCCTAATATGGTGGGAATCGAAGAAGTGAGAATTGCTTTCTCTAATAACTTGGGATATGTTTTGAGAGGAGTTCTTAGAGAACTATTTTCCAGGGAGTCTCAGAGTTCGATATAGTGCTGACTTCTTGCATATTTCTCAAAGGGGGAGAACCATTCAATCGCTTGTTACAGTATGCTCCTGAATCCTATAAGCACAATGAGGAGTTAAAGAGACAAGTTTTCTTGAGTGGATTAAATGAGGACCTAAGGATTCGTTTGGTGGAGTTTGATATCAGAAGTTTTAAGGAGCTAGTGGAAAAGGCTCAAATTATAGAAGGAGCTAAAAAGATGAAAACAAAAGCTCCAGAAAAGAAAGTGTTTGCGTTTGAAAGGAAGCCTTATGAAGGACCAAGTTCAGGATTAAAAAATAAAAGGTTTAAGACCTTTGGAAGTTTCAAAGGAAGTGGAAGCAATCAAAAGGAAGTAACCAAGGTGGATATCGCATGCTGGAAATGCCGAGAGAAGCATTATCCAAAGTCTTGCCCACAATTACAAAACAAGTGCTACTTTTATGGCAACCCAAGTCATAAAATCTTGGAGCGTCCTAAGAAAAACACTAGTGTTTGTTATGCGTGTAAGTAGCCAGGGCGCTTTGCAAATGAATGCCCTAAGAGAAAAAATGCTCTATTGAGGTCGTCCAACACCTCGAGAGGATCCGCCCTTGTCAAAACCAACAATGGCAACGGAAATGGGAACCGCTCTAGCACATCAATGCATGGAATGAGAGTTTACAACCTAGAAGTCCAGTGGATGTGTGAGGAAGTCGATGATGAGGAAGAAGGATGTGAGTTTGTTGCCTTAGAGGGAGACGAAGGCTATGATCATGGAATTGTTGCAGGTTAACCTTAACCTTAAGCTATCATTTTGATTGTTTATAATATCTTTTTATTGAATCTATAACAATAGAATCCCTATATCTCTTTAGCCTAAAGCTTAAAAAAGTTAGATAAATGTAGTATGGTTAGTAACTAGTGCGTGTTGAATGCAGGAAGTATACGAGTAGCTAATGAGACCGCTTATGCCTTGTTTGATACCGGAGCCACCCATTCGTTTATCACCCTCAACTTTGCTAAGAAGACTGGTTTACCTATAGTCACCACCGCTACTAGCTTCAAGATAAAGATACCCACGAGTAGCGTCGTAACCACCCGAGAGATGTTGAAGGAATGTCCCTTAGAGATCTAAGGACACCATATGATAAGTGACTTGATTATGTTGGAGATGAGCAAGTATGAGGTGATTCTTGGCATGAGTTGGTTGACCCGTGTTAAAGCTATGGTAGATTGTCAAGAGAAGAAGGTGAATTTTAAGGATATGAACGGGAAGGATATTGAGTTCAAAGGAGAATCCGTGGCCATAAGGAGACAAGGATTAAGTTCACTTAAGTAAGTAACGAATGAGGAGGTGATCGACCGACAAATTAATGCGATAAAAGAAGAAAGTGAAGGACCAAAGGTGGAGGATATACCTATAGTGAATGAGTTTCCTGATGTTTTTCCCGAGGAATTACTTGGATTGCCACCAAGGAGGGAGATTGATTTTTAGATTAGCTTGATGCCAAATACCGAGCCAATATCGAAAGCTCCATACCGCATGGCATCGATAAAGTTGAAGAAACTCAAGAAGCAATTACAAGAGCTTCTGGATCAAGGATTTATTCGCCCAAGTGTATCATCACGGGGAGCACCAGATTTATTCGTTAAGAAAAAGGATGGGTATATGGTGTTATGTATCAATTACCGGGAGTTGAATAAGGTTACAATCAAGAATAAGTATCCATTGCCCCGAATCGATGACCTCTTTGATCAGTTGCAAGGAGCAAGTGTGTTTTCTCGCATCAACCTGAGTTTCGGATACCATCAGTTAAGAGTAAAGCCGGAGGATGTACCAAAGACCGCCTTTCGAACTCGTTATGGACATTATGAGTTCTTAGTGATGTACCTGCCGCTTTTCATGGACCTGATGAATCGAATCTATAAGCCCTTATTGGATAAGTGTGTTATAGTTTTCATCGATGACATTTTGGTCTACTCGACTACATGAGAGCAACATGAGGAATACCTCCATATGGCGCTTCGGACATTAAGAGAACATAAGTTGTACGCTAAGTTATCAAAGTGCGACTTTTGGTTGGATAAGATATCATTTTTAGGACAAGTTGTTTCTAGAGATGGCATATCGGTTGATCTTGAAAAGATTAAAGCAGTGATGGAGTGGAAGCAAGCGAAGATGGTAACTGAAGTAAGAAGCTTTCTTGATCTAGTTGGCTATTATCGAAAGTTCGTAAAGAATTTCTCAACTATAGCCAAGCCATTGACACAACTTACTCAAAAGAATGACAAGTTCATCTGGATCGATAAAAGAGAAAGAAATTTCCAAGAGCTTAAGTAAAAGCTTGTATCAGCACCGATACTCGTTTTTTCCAAACCCTGAGAAACCATATACAGTGCATAGCGACGCATCGAGAAATGGTTTTGGATGTGTGCTAATGCAAGAAGGAAAAGTGATTACTTATGCTTTACGACACCTAAGACCGCATGAGCAAAATTATCTGACGCATGACTTGGAGCTAGTTGTTGTTGTTTTCGCACTCAAGATATGACGGCATCACTTGTATGGACAAAGATGCGAAATATATATAGATCACAAGAGCCTCAAGTACCTATTCACTTAGAAGGAGTTGAATATGCGACAACGGAGATGGTTGGAGCTTATAAAGGACTATGATCTTGGGATCAATTATTGTCCAGGAAAAGTTAATGTTGTCACTGATGCCTTAAGTAGAATGAATCACGAGGAAGTTGCCGCTTTGTTGATCGACCAAAAGGAGTTGGTAAAGGAATTCGAAAGGCTAAGTATCAAATTCCTTGGACAAGATGTGGAGGTGGAAATATCTAACTTGGTGATGGAATTAACCCTTGTGGAATGAATTAAAGAAGCTCAATGGTATGATGAAGTCATATAAAGGATCAAACGGGAAGTGCAAGCGGAGAAGTATATTCACTTCACCATAGATGAAGAGGATGTAGTGTGGATGAAAGGAAGGCTATGTTTGCCGGATGATGAGGAATTGAGAAGGGAAATCATGAGTGAAGCTCATAACTCAGGATATACAGTACACCCGGGAGGAATTAAGATGTATTAAGATCTCAAGAGCCACTTTTGGTGGAATGGAATGAAACGGGATGTAGCTGATTATGTGATGAAGTGCCCGACTTGTCAACAAGTAAAGGTAGAACATCAAAGACCAGGAGGATTGCTAAAGCCTTTGCTGATACCCGAGTGGAAGTGGGATTAAATCTCAATGGATTTTGTATGCGGATTACCAAGAACCTCAGTAAGATATGATGCCATATGGGTCATGGTAGATTGTTTGACCAAATTGGCTTACTTCATACCAATCAACATGACATTCTCGATGGACAAGTTAGATAAGCTTTACATAAAGGAGATAGTACGTTTACATGGAGTACTCGCCAGGATTGTGTCAAATCAAGACCCCAGATTCGTATCTAAGTTTTGGACAAGTTTACCAAGGAGTATGGGGATAAGTTTGCGTTTTAGCACGGCTTATCACCCCAAAACCGATGGACAATCGAAACGGACAATCTAAACCCTAGAGGACATGTTGTGTGCTTGTGTTATGGAATTCAAAAGGAGTTGGCATGCTCATTTGCCACTCATAGAGTTTGCCTACAATAACAGCTACCACTTCACCATACAAATGCCACCATATGAAGCTTTGTATAGACGACGCTGTAGGTCGCCTCTGTTTTGGGATGATGTGGAAAAGCTCGCTATTGGACCAAACTTGGTACAAGATGTAGCAGACAAAGTAAGGATAATTCGACAACAAATGAAAAAGGCCCAACATAGATAGAAAAGCTGGTGTAAACCCCGGTTTTCCTAATAAATAAGTAAACTTCGGAAACCGAAAACCAAAACCCTAAATCGGATTAGCTTAAGCTTGAGAGAGAAACCTAGGAAGCTTGGATCCGGCTTTCCTTTGGTTTCAAATTAAAAGAACTTTTATAAAATAATTTAATGTGGGATGTTGTTTTAAAGTATATTTCCAACCATAAAAAGTTCTGATTTCGAAAAATTCTCTATTTTGGGCCTTCCCG
Source organism: Combretum micranthum (assembly GCA_024138025.1). Taxonomy (NCBI): domain Eukaryota; kingdom Viridiplantae; phylum Streptophyta; class Magnoliopsida; order Myrtales; family Combretaceae; genus Combretum; species Combretum micranthum. The sequence continues at coordinate 164,704 of JAMXBD010000967.1, read as the reverse complement.
AGATCCATTACGGAAAAGCGAGCCCTGAAACTAGAAATTCAGAAAAATATTCTGAAATACTCTTTAGAACTGAAATTTAATAAGGATTTCAAAAAAAATAAGTTTTATAATTTTTCGGTTTATAAAAATTACAGATATAGCATTTTTCTCGTATTTTCTTTACTACCGATAAAGTAATTGTCTTGTTTACTATTCATTACTATTCACAAGTACAACCTACTACACTCACAAGCTGCTCCCTACTCTTACATCCTTACAAACACTCAATTACATTTTCTTTTCCAATGAAAATTTGTCTCTTAACAAATTATTACAAATTAAAACTTTTTATTACATAAAGTACAAAACAAATTGAATTTAATCTCTCTCTCTCCTTCTCCCCTCCAACTGGCGCAACCCTCCCCCCTATTTAACCTCATTTGCAATTTTTTTTATCTAATTTATTAAGCCAATAACCCTAATTTACTCCATATATATACTCATTTACTTTCTATCTCCTCATTTCTACTCTTTCAAATTTTTTACTCAAGTAAAAACTGTAAGCCCCTAGATTTTTCGATAATATAAGCAAACCCTAAGAATCGGAAGTCAAAACGAAATCCTAAAGTTAACTAGTTCTACGCTTAGTCTAGTGAATCTAGATTCGACAATCCCGTGTTCTTAAACCTTAGAAAACGAAATTGAGATAATTGAGGAATATGGTTCATAATAATATAGGAAAGCTTAAAAATATCATATTCGTAATTTTCTAATGTCTTTCGGATCCGAACGGCATCAGTTTTCGAAAACCATGTCCTGGTGCACCAATAGTGAAAATATTCCGACAACACCAATAGATTCGTAAAAATATAAGGTTTTCAAAAATATCAGTTTTAGAATTTTTCTGTAACTAAAAATATCAGATATGGGTTGTTTACACGTGTAAACCCCGGTATTCTTAGTAGTCAAGTAAACTTCAGGAATCAAAAAGCAAAACCCTAAATCGATCCAATTCAAGCTTAGTGAAAGAAGCCTAGAAACCCTAAATCCGGCTTTCCTGCGGTTTCATAACAAAAGAAGTTTTATAAAATAAATGAATATGAATTATTGATTTAAAGTATATTTTAAACCGTAGAAAGTTTTAAATTTGGGAAATTTTCTATTTCGGGCCTTCCCGAGCTCAATTACGGAAAAACGTGCCCTGGGACCAGAAACTCAGAAAAATATCCCGAAATATTCATTAGAATCGAAATTTTATAAGGATTTCAAATATATAAATTTTATAATTTTCTGGGCTATAAAAATTATAGTTATATCCTTTTTCCCGTATTTTCTTTACTACCGGTAAAGTAGATGTCTTGTCTGCTATTTACCACTATTCACAAGTACAACCTACACTACACACTACTCATACCCTATTCTTACATCCTTACAACTACTTATTATATTTTCTTTTCCAAGAAAATTTTGTTTCCTAAGTAATTATTACATTTATTACATTTTATTACTTAAATTACAAATTTTATCAAATTCAAATATCTCTCTCTCACTCCCTCTTCCATGATCGGCGCATCCCCTCCCCAATTCCCCTCTTTTTTTGTTTTATTTTTACTTCTTTTATTTCAACTAAACCCTAACTCATTCAATATATAAGCTCATTTTCTCTCTCTCTCCTCATTTTCACTCATTCAAAATTTCTAAAAGAAGCAAAATTCTCACTTCCTCTCCTTAGTGTTGCCGTGACACGACACTACACACACACACTCACTCACAAGCTCATTTCCTCTTCTTTTCTTCTTCAAATCATCTTTTAGGTGATGATTCCTAGCCTTTCTATTACATAATCTTGAAATGGTAAGACTATTCTTGTGTGTTTTCCACCTTAAATCCCAATGAGCAAATGCTAGGGATGAGAAAACACTAATACAAGAATATCAAGCCATCACAAGAAGTAGATCTTGTGTTTAATGATTTTTTGTTGGAATAATATCATGTTCATGCATATAAAGTAGAGATCTTGCATGAAAAATTTATGCTCATATCTTTAAACTCATGTTCATGCACTATAAGTTGTAGATCTAGTGTTTAGACATTCATATCTTTATTGACATTCATGTTCATATGAATATTTTGTATTTTTATGCATTAATAATCATAAAAGCTTAGTCTTGTATGTATAAATGTGTTAGTTGATAGATCTTCATGAGTATAAGGCAAGGCACTTGAAAAGAAAAGATTTTTGTTAGAAAAGTTCAAAGGAAAAATTCGGATGATTTTTTAAACCTATTTTGAAAACCCTTGAAACCACTTTGAAACTCCTATTTTACATGAAAAGTGAAAGGTATATGTAATAGATATATCTAAGGAATGATTTTTACAAGTTGAAATGAGTTTAGGCATGAGTAATGTGAGAAACAAGTAGTGGAATTAAGATGGAAAATTTTGAGTTAGTGATCAAATTATTAAATTCGTAATTTGAAGTGATGCCTACATAAACACCTAGTATTCAAGCTCAAATTGCAAGTTTTATGTGTTAAATGAAGTCCTTAGACAATAGATATAGTAAAGCTTTAAATTTTGATGCATTGAACAAGTTTTCTCATACGAAATATGCAAGAAATGAAATTCTCCAAAATTCGGATTTTTGTGAAAAGCTTGTTTAAAAACATAATTGCGAGGTGAAAAATGTGAATTTCTATGTAGAAATGAAGGTCTTGGGGGTAGTATAGATGATAAAGACTCATTTTTATTAGATAACAAGTAAATTTTAAGAATAATATCCTAAAACACTAGGAGATGCAAATTTGGAAAAATGGATTTTTAAGAAATGACTATTGTGGAGTCTTGTAATAATTAGGAGTTCTTAAAAGTTTCATTATCGAAAATCATCAAGACCATGCATATATTGAACCCATTACATGTCATTCATATTAGGAATTCATTCATATTCCATCTATACATGAATCATCAACTAGGAACATTGTGATTAAGTGTAAAACAATTTTTCGGAAATGAAAAAGTTACAGAACAGATCTGATCCCTCTGTTCCATGACCTTAATGTTTTCAAACTTTAAATTAATAATAGAAATAGATAGATTTTTCAAAGTAGAGAGAAATCGATATAAAATTTGCAAAATTCCGAGTTAAAATGACCAAGTTATGGCCGTTTTAAATTGGAACTTCTACAAATAGCGAGAATTACGATTTTGTCTAGCATAGATGCATAGCTTGAATTAGTTAAGTGATGAAATTCTCATTAGGTTATTCTTATTTGGTAGGTGATCTCGAGAACGACGATACCTTACCACCCGACTACTACTATTAAGAGACCGGCGTACCATGGCTGAGTGAGTATTACTTCCGATTTCAATTATTGCTTGTGATTGTAATGATAGTTGCATTGGTTGCTTAGGCAAAGGTAAAAATGAATACGCATGATGGGGTATTTGGGAATTATATTGTTTGCTGTTGTTATGTGAAGTGGAATTAAAGAATATCGAAGCTGGGTGATAAGTTATTGCTTGTATAGAGAGGATCTAGAATTGATTGTCTGCGAATATTGCTTGGCCACCTAAAAGAATTGGATTAATCGAGTATTGGACTTCGATTATAATTTGAACTCATTCGTATTACGACGGGGATGGAGCATCAACATTTGTTAGTTTTTCGTGATCCATAAAACGAATATGTTGGTTAATCGTGATCCATAAAACGAATATGTTGGTTAATCGTGATCCATAAAACGAATATGTTGGTTAATCGTGATCCATAAAACGAATTATTGTTCAGTTGACCGTGAGCTTAAACGGTGTCGTACCGCAGGATTCGTTAATCTGCTAACCCGGGATAGAGGGCGCAAGTCCATCCACATATGATTTCTGGCTCATCATATGTTTGCTAAATCCACTTGTTTGATGCATTTCACTTGATTGAATAATCACTTGCTTGAATGATTTGTCTTAATTGCAATATGGAAGTTTTCACTCACTAAGCTAGTTAGCTTATGCCCCTATAGTTTTTACTTGTTGCAGCACAAATTCATTTGGCTTAGGCCAAGGCAGGCTACAGCTCAGGTACCGAAGTTAGGAGTTTCTCTTAGAAGTTTATTTCGACTTTGTTTAGACTTCCACAGGAAACCAAAAGACTCTGGATGACTGTAATGGACTTAATATTCTTTTGCGGGGGAATGCCCCTTAGACTTTGTAATTTATGTATGTGTTTTGGTTTATTATCTATGGCTATCGAATGCCACATTAAACTTCTTAACTCCATTGAATAGAGTATTCTATTGTCATAAAGGGACGCTTTACATCTATACAAGACTCCCGAAGGGCTTGGATAGTAATTCGAGAGTCTTATATAGTATGTGGCGGACTGTTACGTTTAGGATACCCCTATGGGGCGTGACAACGCGTATTTTCTTTACTATCGGTATTTTAATTGTCTAGTCTACTATTCATAGTACTTTTCTACTATTCATTACTATTCATCTATCTTTACTTTTTCTTACACTCTATTCTTACACACTACCATGCCTATACCTTACAATTTACCTTCCCCATACAACTTTAATTACATCACACTTTACACATTACTTCTTTTATTACAAAACAAACAAAATAAATAAATTTCTCCCCCCTATACAACCAAAACCGATGCCTCCTCCCCTCTTCCATCTATCAATTTGTTTTCTTTTCTATTTTATTTTATTACATCTAATTTCCACTCCAAAAATCTATAAATACCCCATTCCTCTTTCATTCTTTCACACAATTCATTTCCTACTAAAACTCTCTCAAAATCACTCCATAAAATCCCTCTCTCAAAAATCTCTCTCAAGTTCTCTCTTTTCTTTAGAAAACTCATTCCCACACATTACTACAAACCATTCCATACTTTTTCAACAAACACATAAGCCTTAGGTAAAATTTCTCTTATTCACTCATCATGTTCATACAACTTAACATGAGTTTAGTGTATGTTTCTTAGACTCATGAGAGTTAAAGAAGCAATAATATATTCATGTTTTGTTCTTGTTCATGTTCATGTTCTTATTTTCTTTATGTTAATAATATGTTGTTGTTATTATTTTTGTTTCTAATCGAACTTATATAAAGTATTATGTATATATATTTATTTAGAGCATATAAGCTCATTTATTATTTATTTACTTTCAAGTTATACAATTTATTTATTTCATGTAATTATTAAGACTAGTCTTTCTAGTCTTAGACTTATCCATATCAAGTCAAAACAATTTTCTTTCTTAGCTTTTCTTTTCTTTTGAGGACTAGTCTATTCTTAGTCCCGGGATACCTTGATGAAGCTAAGGTTCCCAATACTTGACTTTACTTTTATGCTCTTATATAATTATGTTGTTTTTATTATATTTCTCATAGTTACATATTCTCATTCATGCATGAACATGTTGTTATTGTCTGAACCATAATGAAAATGAGTTTTCTTAAGTAATAAAAATAAGAACTCTCTTTAAAAATAAATTTTGTCACATAAGAAATTATTTTTTCATAAAGACTTAAAGTTTTATCTTAATAAATATTTTATAAAGTTAGATAAACTTAGCTCAAGTTTTAGTAATAATACTATATGGTATTTTATCAATGAAAATAAAGTTATCACAAACTCTCTTTTAAACCAATAAAATAAGAAAGTTTGTTTAAACTTAATTTTTTATTTAACCAAGAATCTTCTTAAACTCACTTATCAAAGTTTTTCTACCAACATTCTAGAATAATAAAGTCTAGACAAGTTTTACAAAATTATTGAAATATAACCTTTATAAGGATAAGCCTTACTTAGGAAATAAAAATAATAAATAACTTATAAAATTATTGATATTATTCTTTTAAAGTGGGTCTAACTTTAGAACACATAACCATGAAATATTTAGAAAAACTATGTTTTCCAAAACACTAGAAATAAATTTATGGGAATCTTAAAAGATTAAAATTTCTTTTGAAAATGTAATTATTATCAAAGTTAAGAAATGGAGTTAAAAGAAGGAAATACTTACTAATAAATTTTCCAAACAAAATTAAAAAGGAGATTTTCAAGTCTTAGCTTTTCTCACTTTCAAGACACAATGTTTTACAAGATCATTGTTAAGACAACACCACTAAATTCATGCATATGGTTTGAGTCTATATATAATATATATATATATATATATATTTAAAGGACTTTTCAACCATATAATTATCTATATTTTTGTACAAGAATTCTTGAATAAATAAAAGTTTGAAAACTCGAGTTTGAAATTTGGGATTTTCGCACCAAATATGCACGTTACTATTTCATGACTCAAATAAGTTCTTTTGATAAAAATAACAATAGAAATAGATAGATCTTTCCGAGTAGGTAGAAATTGGCATATAATATGCGAGATTTCGAGTTAAAATGAGCAAGTTATGACCATTTTAAGTTGGGATTTCCATTTCATACGATTTTTACAAGATAGATTAGAGAAATTGAGTGGATCTTGGACGAAATACTCACTTCGGGTATTTCTTGTGTTTAGGTGTCAAGGACCAAGATCTTCTCTTCCCCGAGGGTTACTTCGACTCCTAGAAGAACGCAATGGACGAGTGAGTTTCCTTTACGCTTATGTATTCGCGCATGTACTTGTAGAATATAGCACTAGATATTAGGAAAAGATAAAATTGGTATGCATGTGGGATATCATGAGAATTATGTATGTGAATCATTGTGTGCGATCAATGAACAATAAGTATATCGGAACCCGATTTATGATTGATATAAATGTTTCCATGTATGTATTATGATGTGTGCAAATATTGTTTGATCGCTTTAAATGATTTAATGTCATATTGAAATCCCCATATAATAAATTGCTCATGCATATCACTTAGAATATCATTCCGAAATTTTGCTACTACTCCTCAGCGTAGGACCGAAAAGGTAAGCTATCTTGCTACAACCTTGAGAGTTAGGACGTTCAGGGAATACAGTCTCAAGTTGTAGCCGAGCCGGATCGATCGCTTTAGGTAAGGAAGGCCCAGGGACTAGTAGTACGGTTCATTGGAACCCCAAGACACGCGCAAACTTTCAAGGGGGTCATTTGGGACCCAGTTCAAAGCATTCCCTAACCCACCGATGGAGAGGTAAATCCATCACACATACGAAACCGGATAGTCGTATGTACTATTTGATCATATGGTTGTTACATTTCATATGCTTGATTAATAAACTTGGTTGATTGCCTGTTATGAACACTTTTGTGTAAGGAATATCTCACTAAGCTAGTTATGCTTATACTCCTATAGACTTTTGATATTGCAGGATTATCTTTTGCACCCGAGACCATCTTGATCCCCTGGGTAGAATCCTTATTTTGGGAAGCTTTTGGAAGAATTCTATTTTGAAGTCTAAGAGTAGATTTCTTCTAAAATCTTCTAACTTTAGTTATTTTATCTTTATTAGAACCATGTTGTTATTATCGAGGGAATGCCCCTTAGAAGATGTAAGACTTATATTTTAATGCAATATATTAAGTGTTATTTTGTATGTTCCGCTGCCAATAATATCTTAAAATGCATTACTTCACTAATCTCCCTTTGTTGTGAATGTACGCCTTGTACCAATATAGAAGCTTTCGAGTGACTAAGGTAGTCATTCTTAAGTTTTAATATTGTGTACGGCGGGCTGTCACGTTTAGGGTACTCGTTGGGGCGTGACAAAAACCCTCTCTATACTCCTTCTCTTGTCGTGACACACACACACACACCACACACACTCACTTGAGTTCATTTCTTCTTCATTTTCTTCTTAATTCAAGCCTTAGGTGATGAATCCTAACCCTTTCGTACATTAAATCATGTAATGGCAAGATTATTCATGAGTGTTTTCATGTTAAAGTCTCCATGAGCACTTGCTAGGAATAAGAAAATACTAATACATGAATATCAAGCCATCATAAGAGTAGATCTTGTGTTTAAATGGGTTTTGATTGGATTATCTTCATGTTCATGCATATAATAGTAGAGTAAAGTAGAGATCTTGTATAAAAATCCATTTTCATGCTTTCAAACTTCATTTCATGCATCATAAGTAGTGGATCTAGCATTTAGATGTTCATGTTATACTTGACATTCATGATCTCATGATTATTTTGTGTTTTAATGCATTAATACTCATAAAGGTTTTGTCTTGGATATATATATATATATATGGTAGTTAGTAGATCTTTAGTTAAATGAGACAAGAAACTTAAAAAGAAAATGTAAGCCCTTAGATTTTTCGATAATATAAGCAAACCCTAAGAACCGGAAGTCAAATTGGAACCCTAAAGTTAACCTAGTTTTATGTTTGGTCTAGTGAATCTAAATCCGGCAATCCCGTGTTCTTAAACCCTAAAAAATGAAATTGAGATAATTGAGGATTATGGTTCGTAATAATATAGGAAAGCTTAAAAATATTAGATTCGTTATTTTCTAATGTCTTTCAGATCCGATCAGGGTCAATTTTCAAAAACCATGCCCCGATGCACTAGATAATGAAAATATTCCGACAACACCAATAGATTCGTAAAAATATAAGGTTTTCAAAAATATCAGTTTTAGAATTTTTTGATAACTAAAAATGTCAGATATAGCTTAATTACGCAATTTTCTTTACTACCGGTATTTTAATTGTCTAGTCTACTATTCATAGTACTTTTCTACTATTCATTACTATTCATCTATCTCTACTTTTTCTTATACTCTATTCTTACACTCTACCATACCTATATCTTACAATTTACCTTCCCCATACAACTTTAATCACATCACACCTTACATATTACTTCTTTTATTACAAAACAAATCAATTCTTCCCCCCTACACTAAGAGAACCGACGCCCCCTCTCTCCTCTTCCATCTTAATTTATTTTCTTTTCTATTTTATTTAATTACATCTAATTTCCACTCTAAAAATCTATAAATACCCTCTTCCTCTTTCATTCTTTCAAACAACACAATTCATACTAAAACTCTACCAAAATCACTCCATAAAATTCCTCTCTCAAACACTCTCTTTTCTTTAGGAAACCCATTCCCACATATTACTACAACGCATTCTTTTCTTCTTCAACAAATGCATAACCTTAGGTAAAAGTTTATTTCTACTCATCATGTTCATACAACTTAACATGAGTTTAGTGTATGTTTCTTAGACTCATGAGAGTTAAAGAAGCAACAATTTATTCATGTTTTGTTTTTGTTCATGTTTCTATTCTTTTCTTTATGTTATTTTTATGGTATTATTATTTTTGTTATTATTATTTGTTTCTAATCTAACTTGTATAAAGTATTATGTATATTATGTATATCTATTTATTTAGAGCATATAAGCTCATTTGTTATTTATTTACTTTCAAGTTATGCAATTTATTTATTTCATGTTGTTATTAAGACTAGTCTTTCTAGTCTTAGACTTGTCCATATCAAGTCAAAACAATTTTCTTTCTTTGCTTTTCTTTTCTTTTCTTTTCTTTTAAGGACTAGTCTATTCTTAGTCTCGGGATACCTTGATGAAGCTAAGGTTCCTAATACTTGACTTTATTTTTATGCTCTTATATAATTTATCTTATTTATGTTGTTTTTATTATATTTCTCATAGTTACATATTCTCATTCATGAATGAACATGTTGTTATTGTCTCAACCATAATGAAAATGAGCTTTCTTAAATAATAAAAATAAGAACTTTCTTAAAAAAAAAATTTTTTTGTCACATAAGGAATTATTTTCCCATAAAGACTTAAAGTTTCATCTTAATAAATACTTTCTAAAATTAGATAAGATTAGTTTAAGTTTTAGTAATAATACTATATGGTATTTTATCAATGAAAATAAAGTTATCAAACTCTCTTTTAAACCAATGAAATAAAGAAAAATTCTTTAAACTTAATTCTTTATTTAAACAAAGGTTTTCTTAAACTCACATGTAAAGTTTTCATCAGCATATTAAGGTATAGATAAGTTTTACAAAATTATTAAAGAATAACATTTTTAATGATAAGATTTACTTAGGAAATAAAAATAATAAATAACTTATAAAATTATTGGTATTATTCTTTTAAAGTGAATCAAAACTTTAGAAAAACTTTAGAACATATAACCATGAAATATTTAGAAAAACTATGTTTCCAAACCGCTAAAGATAAAGTTATGGGAATCTTAAAAGATAAAAATTTCTTTTTTAAAATTTTATTATTCTCAATAACTAAGAAATGGAGTTAAAGAAGGAAATACTTACTTATGATAATTTAGAAAATTTTTCAAAACAAAACTAATTTCTTTTCAAGTCTTAGTTTCTCTCAATTTCAAGACATTTTGTTTTACAAGATCATTGTTGAGACAACACCACTAAATTCATGCATATGGCTTGAGTATATATATATATATATATATATATGTATTCAAGGGATTTTTCAACCATACAGTATATCTATATATTTTTACAAAAATTCTTGAATGAAGAAAAGTTTGAAAACTTAAGTTTTGAAATTGGAATTTTCATATCAAATCTTTACATTACTATTCTGAGACCCAAATGACTTCTTTTGATGAAAAAAACCTTAGAAATAGATAGATCTTTTCGAGTTGGTAGAAATTGGTATATAATATGCGAAATTCCGAGTTAAAATGAGCAAGTTATGGCCATTTTAAGTTGGGATTTCCATTTCATACGATTTTTACGAATTCAATAAGATAGAATTATAGAGTTTGAATAGATATTGGATTAAATACTCATTTCAGGTATTTCTTTTGTTTAGGTGTTGAGGACTAAGATCTTCTCTTCTCCGAGGATTACTTCGACTCCTAGATCGATATGACGAGTGAGTTTCCTTCACGTTTATGTATTCGAGCATGTACTTGTAGAATAGAGCACTAGATGTTAGGAAAAGATAAAATTGATATGCATGCTGGTTATCATGAGAATTATGCATGTGAATCGTCGTGTGCGATCAATGAACAATAAGTATATTGAAACCCGATTTGTGATTAATATAAATGTTTCTATGTATGTATTGCTAGGTGTGCAAATATTGTTTGATCGCTTTAAATAATTTAATGTCATATTGAAATCCCCATATAATAAATTGCTCATGCATATCACTTAGAATATCATTTCAAAATTTTGCTACTACTCCTCAGCGTGAGACTGGAAAGGTAAGCTGCCTTGCTACAACCTTGAGAGTTTAGGACGTTCGGGAAATACGGTCTCAAGTTGTAGCTGAGCCAGATCGATCGCTTTGGGTAAGGAAAGCTCGGGGACTAGTAGTACGGTTCGTTGAAACCCCAAGACGCGCGCAACTTTAAAGAGGTCGTTTGGGACCCAGTTCAAAGCATTCCCTAACCACCGATAGAGGGGTAAATCCATCACACATATGAAACCGGATAGTCGTATGTAATGTTTGATCATATGATTGTTGCATTTCATATGCTTGATTAATAAACTTGGTTGATTGCTTGTTATGAGTACTTTTGCGTAAGGAATATCTCACTAAGCTAGTCATGCTTATACTCTTACAGACTTTTGACATTACAGGATTATCTTTTGCACCCAAGACCATCTTGATTCCCCGGATAGAATCCTTATTTTGAGAAACTTTTGGAGGAATTCTGTTTTGAAGTCATAGAGTAGATTTCTTCTAAAATAATCTAGCTTTAGTTATTCTATCTTTAGTAGAACCATGTTGTTACGGATTTTATCGGGGGAATGCCCCTTAGAAGTTGTAAGACTTTATGTTTCTATGAATTATATTAAGTGTTATTTTGTATGTTCCGCTGTCAATATCTTAAAATGCATTACTTCACCAGTCTCCCTTTGTTGTGAATGTACGCCTTGTGCCGATATGGAAGCTTTTTAGTGACTGAGGTAGTCATTCTTAAGTTTTAATATTATGTACGGCGGGCTGTCACGTTTAGGGTACCCGTTGGGGCGTGACAGGAAAACTTTTGTTTGCAATGTCCAAATGAAAAATTCGTATGACTTCAAAATCATGTTTTAAAAACTTTTTTATCAACTCTAAAACTTATGTTTTATATGAAAAATGAAGGGTATAGGTAATAGATATTATTAAGTAATGATTTTTATAAGTTGAAATGAGATTTGATAAGAAAAATATGCAAAACAAAAAGCAGAAATAATATAGGGAATTTTGAGTTACTACTCAACTTAATAAATTCATAATTTTGGGATATTGCCATTCTTATTTTTCAAGCTTAAAATGAAAATTTTTATGTAATGAATGAAGTCCTCAAGGGATAGGTATAATAAAGCTTTAATTTTTAATGTATTAAACAAGTTTTTCTTAAAACCTTCAAAAACTAAATTTCCAAAAATTCGGATTTTGGAATAAACCCTATTGGAAAACATGTTCACAAAGTATAAAATGAGAATTTTTATGTAGAAATGAAGGTCCTACATAATAGATATAATGAAGACTCAATTCTAGCAAAGATAACTAGAAATTCCTAAGAAATAATTCCAAAACAAAAGAGATTTACCAAAGTTAGGAAACTAGTCTTCTTAAAAGTAAATATTCTTGGAGTCTTGCAAGATAAAAAGTTTCTAAAATTTTCTTTTAGTAAATATTGTCAAGAGCATGCATACATAAACTCATAACATGCCATTCATGATAGGAAATCATTAATATTGCATGTATAATTGATTTATAAAGTAGAAACATTTCAAACATTTACAAAACTATTTTCGGAATTGGAAAATTGTTACTGATCAGAACTGATCCTACTGTTTCATGACCTAAACATTTTCAGAACTTAAAAATAATATTAAAAATGGATAGATCTTTTGAAGTAGATAGAAATCGATATATAATTTATGAAATTCCGAGTTAAAATGACCAAGTTATAGCCTTTTTAAGTTGGGACTTTCGCAAATGATGAGAATTACGAATTTACTAAGTTTTGATACATAGTTTGGATTAATTAAGTGATGAAATACTTATTAGGGTATTTCTTCCTTTTCAAGCGATCCCAGAACTGACGATTCTCTACCACCAGATTATTTTTACTAAAAAACCAGTGATACATGGCCAAGTGAGTATCACTTCTAATTTCATTTATTGTATGTGGTTGTAATGATAGTTGTACTAGATATTTGGTAAAGATAAAATGGATATGCATGATGGGGGTGAATGGGAATTTTGTATGGTAATTGTTGATATGAGAAATGGAATGTAAGACTATCGAAGCTGGGTGATTAACTATTGTTTATATAGATGAATTATGATTGACTATCTGCGATTATTGATTGATCACTTAAAGAATTGGTATAATTGACTAGTCAGAATTGAAAATAAATATGGATTCATTCATATCATAGTTGGGGATGGAGCATTAGCTTTGGTTAGTTGTCCATGATCCTAAAGGGTGTAAAAGTTGGTTAATCGTGATCCATAAATGAATTAATGAGTTGGTTAATCATGATCCACAAACGAATTTATAAGTTGGTTGACCGTTATCCTAAACGGCATATTTGAGTAGTACTGCAGTATTCGTTAATCTGCTAACCCAGAATGGAGGCTGCAAGTCCATCTACATATGATTTCCGGTTAGTCATATGTTTGTTGATTCCAAATGTTTGATGCATATCACTTGTCTGATTAATCACTTGTTTGTTTGATGTGTTATAATTGTGATCTTGGAAGTTCTCACTCACTAAGCTAGTATAGCTTACGTCCCTACAGTTTTTATTTATTACAGCACCAATTCATATGGCTTAGACCGAGGCAACTTACAGATCAGATACAGGAGCTAAGCGTTTCCTCTAGAAGTTGTATTCAAGTTTAATTAGACTTCCGTAGGAAACCAAGAGACTCTTGATGACTATAAAAGACCTTTTAAACAATATTTTTTTGCGAGGGAATGCCCCTTAGATTTTGTAACTAATTATATACGTGTTTTGATTTATTTTCTAATGCTATTGAATGCCAAATTAAACTCTTTAACTCCATCGGTTTAAGTATTCTATTGTCGTAAAGGGATGCCTTACATCTATACAAGACTCTCGAAGGTTTAAGGTGGTAATTGGTGAGTCTTATATGGCATGTGGTGGACTGTTACGTTTAGGATACCCTATGGGGCATGACAGTTTAAGTTGGTATCAGAGCACTAGGTTATAAAGCAGGACAATAGAACTAAAAAAAAAAGGCTTAGAAATTTGAGTTATAAAAAAATAGGATGAAATGGAGTTAAAAGTTTAAGCAAACTAGAATTCTTTTGTTGGTGTAGGTTTCTTTAGGAGAAACGAGGGAAAGGGCAAGAAATTTTGTTAAAAGGCACAAAGAAACTTTTGTGGAATACCGATTAAGATTGAGGACCTTATGTGAAGACTTTGCCTTAGCCCGAAGACCCCAGACCATGATTGAGATGTATAGGATGTGGAAAGAAGGTCTTAGATATACTCGATGGGTGCCAGTGGTAGACCAAATCAGATATGATCCCATTAGGAGGAAGAGATTGACAATGTTGGAGACAATATATACAATGGAAAGAATTTTGGTGGAATATGGAAGAGAACCGATGTTGAGGGAAGCTACTTTCATATTGAAACATGAGGGACATCCTAGTTATCCAGACTTTAGGGTATGGACTAACATTGGACCCTTATATGTCTATGCCCATGATGATCTTCTGAATCATAGAGAATGGAATATAGCGGATGCTAGGAACCATTTCGTTTGGCAGGGAGTATACTTGGATATTCTACCACCAACCGTAGGGATTCAAACCCCTCATGCCAGTGACATTGGGATGCAGCTACCGATGGAGCCCGTGGAAGGAAATGGTGATGAGGTAAATAGTCATGAGAATGATGATGAGAATGAGAATGAGAATGAGAATGAGAATGAAAATGAAAATGGGAATGAGGATGTGAATGAAGAGAATGAAGAGGAGGAAAAGGAAGAGGAAGAGGATCCGGAGGAAGATCCGAATTGGGCCAATGAGAATGAAGCTAGAACCCCACCGCCCATGATGTTAGAGGAAGAACCAATCTTGAGCTAAACCCACCAATTATGGATATTGATCGAGACTTGGAGATTTCTGACTGTGGCAGGGTAGAAGCTGACCCAGACCCAACCATTTGGAGGGATATTTATGAAGTGAATGAACACCCTAGGATGACTCATGAGAGAGTGACCAATGCGATAGTCAATGATCCTATGGAAGTGGGAAATGAGAATGAGGCCATATTGAGGGAAGCCAGGGAGAATATGGATAGGTTTTAGGAGGAATCCAGAAGGGAGTTAGAGATAGAGGAGGCGAATGAGGATAAAAAAGGAGCAGGAGAAGATGAGGAGGAGAATGAAGATGAACAAGATGAATTAGCCCGACCCCCTAGGAGGTGAAGATTGACTGTGAGGGCTTATCTAAGCCAATTCATCCATGTGGATGACGGGAGTTCATCTAGTAGAACTCGACTTCCGAGTCCTACCCCGGGAGATTCTGATTGATGAAGGAGAAAGATGGAAACAAGCTAAACATTTATAGTCCAATAGGAATTTTTGTAATAAGCAATGCGGGATGCCACTTTGCTCTTAGGTTCTTTAATGAATCTAGTATGGTGTATCTTTTATCTTTTGTTATTTGCTTCTTTTTTGTTTAATCGTTTATTAGAGTATAGGATTAGTACTGGAATAGCGATAAGGCAAGTTTTGTGTACCTAAAAGTAAAACTATTGACTAATGTAAGACCTCGCTTTCTAGTGAAATTCTATGTGTTTTATTCGAAAGGAATAGTACCATTTCTTAATATGAGTAACAAAGTATTTCGAATAATTAAAGTCATGCAATATCATAATGGATAACAATGGATTTTTGGAAGCATCAGCATCATTCCATTCATCGCATCATCATGATTGATTTCGACTTTGTGGTTCTATTATGATCTTTATACTTCAATGCTTTATTTTGATCTATTCTTGAGATTTCATGATTTGGGATTCCTATTTTGATTCCTTATCTTTAGATAGACGTAGTTGATTTTATAATTCCATGAATTCAAAATTTAGCTTTATAACTCAAACTTAAAGGAAACCTTAATACTTACGAAATAATGCACAAACAGACGAAACCGTCGGATTTGCAATCGGGAGTAAGAACCTCTCCCGAACGAAGCCAACCAACCCATAATATCTCAACCAAACCAACAAGGAGTAGCACCCCAGAATCCACAAAATGAAATGATGAATGCGATCGAGTAGTTGGCCAATCTTTTAAACACATTCATCCAGAACCAAAATCAAAATCATAACCCGCAACAAGGACAAAGTGTCAGGGATTCTGCCCCGCTACCACCACCACCCACAGATCACCAGGAAGTTACTGCTGAGGTCCCAGCTCCATAGGAAGAGCATTCTCATAATGCACTGTTACCACCGCCTCCGCTATATCGAAGGCCTCACCGAAGCTCTCTATCAGACTTTATAAAGAGCAGCTACTATTTTGATGGGGCTTTCGGCAAACCTGATGAAGCCGAAGACTAGTTAGCATAGATTAAGCACTCCTTTGCAGCTTATGAGACTCCACCATATTTGTCGTTGGAATGTGAGGCATATATGTTAAGGTACAATGCAAGAGTCTAGTGGGACTCTAAAAGAAGAAGTTTAACTCTACCCGTCACATGGGAGTCGTTTCATTGAGAATTCTTGGAAAATTATTTTCCCTCCAGTTTAAGAGTGAAATACAATACAAACTTCTTGCATGTCAAGTAGAGAGGTAGAACTGTGGAACAGTATGAGACTGAGTTCACCCATCTGTTATAGTATGTACCCGAATCCTTCAGAGATAGTGAGGAGCTGAAGAAACAGGTATTTTTGGGAGGTTTGGATGAGGATCTAAGGATTAAACTGGAAGAATTTGGCATGAGAACCTACCCGAAGTTAGTAGAAAAGGCTCGGGTGATTGAAGGAGCTAACAAGAGAAAATACCAAGAACCTGACCAAAGAGTGTTTGGAAAGAGGCCGTTCAATGCCTCGAGTTCAGGGTTTAAAGGAAAACGGTACAAGCCATACTACGGATTTAAGCACAATGCTAGTGGGAGGCCAAATCAGTCAAAGGCCAGTATCATTTGCTGGAAGTGCAAGGAGGCTCATTACCCTAGGTAGTGTCCGCAGTTGAAGAATAAGTGTTACTATTGTGGCGAGTCTGGCCACATGGTCTATGCATGTCCGAAGAAAATGGTCATAACCTGCTTTATCTGTAAAGAAAAAGGGCACTTGGCTTATGAATGCTTGCAAAGGAAAAGTGTAGACGCTCGACCTTTTGGGACTTCGAGCAATGCCGATACTATGAGATCCTAGAGTAAAAGTGGAAGCCTTGCAGCATCAGCTATGCATGGAACGAGACTTTACAATTTCGAGGGCCAGTGGATGGTTGAGGAGGATGACGATGAGGATGTGGAGTTGGCTGCCCTGGACCAAGGAGATGGCATGGATAGTGTCTTAGTGACATGTTAGTCGCAAAACCCTCTTAAGTTAAAATTTCTTTATTTAACAGTTTTCTTTTAAGGAATTAAAACTTGTGAAAAGGGAAAGCTGGAATCTAAAACCTCTGAATAGGTAGTAGTGAGAGTGTTTTAGGATCGAGTAGTGATGGATGTTTGTTGACCACAAGGCACATACGGTGAAAGAAATTGAGGCTTATGTTTTGTTTGACACGGAAGCGACCCACTCGTTCGTTGCCACTAGTTTAGCTGGGCGACTTGGATTACCCATAGCCACAACTACCACTAGCCTGAGGATTAGACACCTACAGGAAGTTTCGTGTCAACTCGGGAAGTATTAAGGGACTGTCCATTGGAGATCCAAAGGCATCGCTCTAGAGTGATTTGATAGTATTGAAGATGAATAAGTACGAAGTTATACTTGGTATGAACTGGTTAAGCAAGGTTAAAGCTGTAGTAGATTGCCAAAAGAGGATGGTGAACTTCAATGATCAATCAGGAAAAGGAGTGGAGTTCGTGGGAGAAACTATGGTTCCAAGAAAACTTGGGTTGAATTCTTTTGAATTAATGATGGAAGATGAAGAGATAGTGCGTATCGAAGGTATTTTGGATGAGGAGGAAACTCGGAAGGAAAAAGATATACTAGTGGTAAATGAGTATTTGGATGTGTTTCCAGAAATATTACTTGGGTTACCACCGAAAAGAGAAATTGACTTTGAAATTATTTTGGCTCTAGATACCAAACCAATATCTAAGGCACCATACCGGATGGCACCGGCTGAGTTAAAGGAGCTAAAGACCCAATTGCAGGAACTCTTAGATCATCATAAGACCAAGTGTGTCGCCATGGGGCACACATGTCCTATTTGTACAAAAGAAGGATGGATCTATGAGGTTGTGTATCGATTATCGTAAGCTAAATAAGGTTGCAGTCAAGAATCGATACCCCTTACCGAGGATTGATGATTTGTTTGATCAACTCCAAGGAGCGTGTGTATTCTCATGCATTGATTTGCGCTCAAGATGTCATGAACTAAGAATAAAGCCTAAAGATGTACTAAAGATGGATTTTTGTACCCGTTATGGATATTACGAATTTCTGATGATGTCATTTGGACTGACCAATGCACCAACTGCATTTATGGATCTTATGAATAGGGTCTACAAGCCACTTCTAGATAAGTGTGTAATCGTTTTCATAGATGATATTTTGATGTACTCTAAGAATAAGGAACAACATGAGGAACATCTTCGGATGGCATTACAAACTTTGAGGGAAAACAAGTTGTACGCCATATTATCCAAATGTGACTTTTGGTTGGATAGAATATCTTTTCTTAGACGTGTTGTAACAGGAGAAGGGATATCAGTCAACCTAGAAAAGATTAAGGCTGTAGTGGAGTGGAAACAGCCACAAACAGTTACTGAAGTGAGGAGTTTCCTAGGATTGGTTGGCTATTATCGCAAGTTTGTGAAGGATTTTTCGAAGATAGCTAAGCCCCTGACTCAGTTGACACAAAAGAGTGAAAAGTTTGTTTGGATGGATAAACAAGAACAGAGTTTTCAAGAGTTAAAACAACGGTTGGTATCGGCACCAATCTTAGTTCTGCTAGACCTAGAAAAATCTTATACGGTGCATAGTGACTTCAAGGAATGGCCTTGGATGTGTACTAATGCAAGAAGGAAAGGTTATTGCCTATGCCTCTCGACAGTTAAGACCTCATGAGCAGAACTATCCTACACATGATCTGGAATTGGCCGCAGTTGTCTTTGCCTTAAAACTTTAGAGACATTATATATATGGGCAAAGGTGTGAAGTATACACGGATCACAAAAGTCTTAAGTATTTATTCACATAGAAGGAACTAAATATGAGGCAAAGAAGATGGTTGGAACTGATAAAGGACTATGATTTAGGAATAAATTACTGTCCAGGGAAAGTTAATGCAGTTGCAGATGCCTTAAGTCGGAAAAATTATGGAGAACTAGCTACTTTAATCACAAGTCAAAGAGATCTAGTCAGAGATTTTGAGAAGTTGATAATCGAGTTCGTAAACCAAGTGCGGAGCTTGAAATAACTCATTTAGTAGTGGAACTAACCTTGATTGAAAGGATCAAAGAAGCCCAAAGGTATGATGAAGTAATACAAAAGATTAAAAAGGAAACTCAAGAAAGAAAATACCTAGACTTCGCAATAGATGACGAAGAGGTGGTCAGAATAAAGAGCAAATTGTGTGTGCCCGAAGATGGGGAACTAAGAAAAGAGATAATGAGTGAAGCCCATAACTTCGGTTACACTATGCATCATAGAGGTACCAAGATGTACCAGGATTTGAAAAGCCACTATTGGTGGAATGGCATGAAAAGGGATATAGCAGATTATGTAATGAAGTGCCTGCTTTGCCGACAAGTGAAAGTAGAACACCAAAGGCCAGGAGTATTATTAAAGCCTTTACCCATCCCTAAATGGAAGTGGGATAAGATATCCATGGACTTTGTGTGTGGTTTTCCAAAGACTTCCTTGGGTTGTGACGTAGTATGGGTAATAGTGGATCGGTTAACTAAGTCAGCGCACTTCCTACCTATAAACATGACTTATTCAATGGACAAGTTGGCTAGATCTACATTCGAGAGATTGTGCGACTACACGGCATATATATGCCCCAGAAAATTCCAGTAAATAATTCCAAAATAAACATCGAAAATAAACTCTAAAAATGACTCTCAATGAAAACCGAACTTCAACTAGTCCTAAATCACAAACGAATCCAGAAATTTCTTAATCTTGAGAAAATGAGATTCCTTAAAAATAAAATAAGAACTCAACAATCTTCAAATTCAAAACCACTACATACGACAAATTCCATACTTAACTCTGACTTTTAAAATCAGGTAATATAGAACCAAAAAACAAATTACTAAAAAGTAAATAACGATAAACCTTTGGAAATAAAACTCAATTCCAAGAATACCGAAAATATTAAGAGATATTAAATACTTACAAAAATAAAATTTAAAATAAATTTCTGAAATTAAATATGTTGTATAAACATAAAACATCAATTTTCATGGTAAAGATCTAAACCGAAAAATCACCCGGGAACCCTAAGTGGAATATAGTAGTTTAAGTCCAGCAATCTCGTGCTCTTAACCTTAGAGGCCAAGGTGTAGTTTAAGTGTGTAGAGTAGGTCGTAGTAATATAAGGTCGCTTAAAAATATTATATTGGTAAATTTTTTACTTATTTCGAACCCGTTCGGATATAGACTTTGAAAAGCGTGTCCCAGGGCTCGAGAAAAAAAAATGTACCATTAATACCATTAGACTCGTATTTTCATAAGGATTTCTAAAATATCAGTTTAATAATTTTTCGATAACTAGAATTATCTGATTTTGCGATTATATTCGTATTTCATTAGTATCGGTAATTAACTGGTCTTTTGTATTATTCACTACTATTCATTACATAATTTACTATTCTTATAAACCCTTATATTTTTAGATAAATATTTTATATATCATAGAAAATTTTGTTTTTTAAAATTTAGTAGTTCGGTTTTTTATCGATCAGTTTTTATTTAAGACCCGATACTAAAAATAAAATTAATTAATTTAAAAAATATTTTTATTTCATAAAATAATTTTTTATAATTTTTCGGGTTATAAAAATATCAATTATAGCTCATATTCGCGTATTTTGATCATACCGGTAACTTATTAGATAATTCACTAAAATAAATTAATTAATTATGTTATTTTTATTATGAAAAACCTGCTACAAAAATTTGGAATACATTTTCTATTTTTTTCTTATTTTTATTTTATTTATTAAGAAAGTACTCTTACAAACCCATACCTTTAAGTACACCTTTCACACATTACTTCTTTTTCACTTCAATCTTTCTACACTTCATGGCAGAATTTTTGACTTCTTTTGCTGCCTTTTGTCCTTTGATTTACTCCCAAATTGATTAAAATAAATCTTTTCCAATCCTTCTTTAAGTAGCAACACATACACATTGATTACACATTATAATTTCAAGTTAAAAACCAACTAAACTCTCTTCCCTCTCTCCTCTAAAATCACGTCTGCTATAGTACTATCATTGGCTGCCATTTATTTATTTATTTTTACTTCATTTAATGTGTCTTTAACTCATTCTATCTCTCTCTCTCTCATTTACACCTTCAACCCTTTACCATTCCTTACCTTTTTCTCTCTATTTTTCCTCTCTTTCTCTCTTAATTTTCTCTTATTCCTATAAGAAAACCTTGCTGCCACTATTCAATAAAATGAGGTCCCACACTTATTTCTTCAAGATCCTTTGATAAAAATCTTGTCCAAAGCTTCCATAGATGATATCGGTAAAGTATAGTGAGAGTTTCATGCATCAAATGACCTTCCACAAGCTTAAAAGCTAAGGATGATGATGCCAAAATGAAACACTCCTCTTATCCATGATTATTATCTTGTATTATTATTTTATTATTTTCTTACTAAAAGTAGTTATATTTTGTAGATCTAACTTTTTTTGCAGCTTTGATTTTGTTTATGTTTTAGATCTTGTTATTTGAGTTATTTTACTATTATTTTTTTTTTTTTTCAAGTTATGTTGTTATTGCTAATGATTTGTACATATATTCATCACTCACATAACCATCATAGTGTTCATGCATTTATAACTAGTATACTAAACTAGATCTAGTTGTTTTAAGTTCATACATGCATTAGAATTTTGTTTGGTGTTCCTAAATAACTTGTAATAGCTTGATGGTAGTAGGAAAGTATTACAAAACTCAAGATCTATTTTAGTTTCAACAAAAATCATTTTTGAAAATTCGGATAAAAAGGGAACCATATTTAGAAAAGCTATTTTTTAAACTTCAAAATGTGTTATTTCATTTAAAATGAAGGGCTTAGGGAATAAATCATAAATGAATGATCTTGATGAGTAAGTTTAGATCTATGAGTTTATAGTTTACTACCATGGATTTCTTATATCTATGCTCATAGAAAGTGTAGATTTTGGTTTTGAACTTAAACAAAAATAGTGAAATTCGTATCTAGGCAAGACCCATTTTAAAAACCACTTTCCAAGTGTCAAAATAAAATTTTTACTTGAGATAATGAAGGCTTAATGTATATACATCATCAAGACTTCATTTTATATGGTTCAAAGATTATTTTCAAATATTATTTTTCAAAAAAAAACTCTATTTTCGAATTTAGGCCAAGGCCTAGTTTGAAAACATGTTTTCCAACTTAAAAATGAAGTTTTTATTCAAGATATGGAAGGCTCTTAAGATAGGATATGTAAAGGATAATTTTTCATAAGTTTAGATGGATTTTATCAAAAGATATGTCCAAAAACTAATTTTGTAAATTTAGATCTCGACCAAGACCAATTTTTAAAACCCATTTTTCAACACCAAAATGAAGGATTTGTTTAAAAAATGAAAGGCTTATGGAATAGGAATCAATAGGAGATGTTTTTGATAAGTAAATGGTAGATCTACTAATAGAGATTCTCAAAATAGGAAGAGATTATAAAGTATAAAATTTGAGTTTTATCATAACTTTGTGAAATTCGGATGGTTTCAAGACCATGCCTTAAAACCCTTTTATCAACTCCAAAACTTGTGTTTTATATGAAAAATGAAGAGTATAAGTCATAGATATCATCAAGTAATGATTTTTATAAGTTGAGATGGGATTTGCTAAGAAAAACATGTGGAACAAGGAGTAGAAATAAAGTAGGAAAATTTGAATTGTTGTCATTTTAAGAAATTCGTAATAATGGAGTATTAGTATGAAAACCCATACTTTTCAAACTCAAAATAGGATTTCTATTAAAGAAATGAAGTCCCTAGTGGCTAGGTATGATTGGGTCTTCATTTTCTAAGTATAAAATGAGTTTACTTAAAGGAATCACCACAAAAACAAATTTTACAAAATTCGGATTTTGGGATGAACCATATTTAAAAACATGTTAACAAAGTGTAAAATGGAAATTTTTGTTGAAAAATAAAGGCCTTAAGGAATACACATAATAAAGGCTTAATTTTAATAAGAATAAATATATTTTATCAAGGAGTTTTTTTAAAAACAAGTGAAGATTATCAAGAATACAAGACCAGTTTTTCTAAGTTGATTTTTCATAAAATCTTACAAGGAAAAAGTTTTCTAAAAATTTATTTTATTAACTATCATCAAGAACATGTACATATATATCTCATGACATATCATTTATGTTAGTAATTTGTTCATATTGCATGTATACTTGCTTTGGATAGTAAAACTTCATGAACTTTTACAAAATCAATTTTCTAAAATTGTTTTCGCTACTGATATGAACTAATCAAATATTTTCGAAGCTTAAAAGTTTTCAAAACTTAAATATGATTTTATAATTAGACAGATCTTTCAAAGTAGATAGAAATCGATATATAATTTGCTAAATTCCAAGTTAAAACGACCAAGTTATGGCCATTTTAAGTTGGAATTCCCGCGTAGGACGAAAATTATGAATGTACTAGTTTTGTTAAATAGTTTTGATTAGTTAAGTGATGAAATACTTATTATGGTATTTCTTTCTTTTTAGGTAACCCCGAAATCGACGATTCCCTACCACCGGATTACTTTTACTAAGAGACCGGTGATCCAATGGCCGAGTGAGCTTTCATCTTATTTTGTTACCTTGTTTGTGCTTGTAACTAGTTGCATTAGAATTATAGAAACAAGATAAAAACCGATATGAATGGGGATGGGATAGATGATAAGACTTTGATGTATGTATGCCAAAGAATACTAAATCATATTGAAACCATGATTTGATTAAATAACTATACTGTTGATATTATTTCTGTTTATGTGTATGATATTGGTTGGTTACTCTATAGAATGTATGAATAATTTGACCTAAGTAAAAACAAACTGGTCATGCATCGCATCGGACATATTGCATTTGGTAGCGTGCTACTCCTAAGCAGGTCAATCGATATGGTCCAAGGACTCATTTGGATAATGAGACCCAGTATCAGAGCTCATTCATAGGGAACTAAGGCGCGTCGAGGATGCATTCCATGTGTGAGCTTAGCCAAGTCGAGTGCTATGAGCCTGGGGGGCTTCAGGGACTAGCAGCGATCATGTAGACTTTCAATACCATCCCTAACCCTTGATACGGAGGGCGTAAATCCATTGTGTATGGGTTTTGGATATCCATACATAATTGTCTATTCATGTGTTTGTTCATGCATAGCATATGGATGATTTATAACTTGCTTGTTATGGTTCGAAATTAAGGGAATTCTCATTAAGCTAGTGTAGCTTATACCCCAATAAATGTTTGAATTAAACAGGTTGACGAAAGAATGCTACCTAAGGACCGAGATGGTTGGAGTCAAATATGACTTCGGGATTTTGGCAGGAAGTAAGAATACTTGAAGATATTAGCTAGGTTTTGTGAATTGACTTGTAATAGTTTATGTAGTGAAATTTTTGGATGATTTGTAATTGAAGTATAGTGAATTGTATTTCCTTTACATTGTTACTCAAGTTGTATCAATATAAAATGTATCACTTCGATGTGTCTCCTCCATGTGTTAGACGCCTTGTACATAGTATGGAAGCCTTCACGTAACTGAGGTGGTCATTCCTAGGCTTTAATATTGTGTACGGTGGATTGCCACGTTTAGGATACCCTTCGGGGCGTGATAAAATACTAGCGGAAATCATTCAAATAAGGACCTGAGATTTGTGTCCAAGTTCTGGATAAGTCTACATAAGAGTTTGGGTACAAAGTTGCACTTCAATACTATATACCACCCTCAGACAGATGGACAGTCTGAGCGGACAATCCAAACCTTGGAAGACATGTTAAGAGCCTGTGTTTTGGAATTCAAAGGGAACTGGGATAACCATATACCCCTCATTGAGTTTGCTTACAACAACAGCTACTACTCAACTATTCAGATGCTACACTACAAAGCCCTATATGGACGGCATTGTAGGTCCCCTCTGTTTTGGGATGACATGGAAAAACTTGCTATCGGGCCAGAGTTAGTACAAGAAGCGTCCGAGAAGGTGAAGGTGATCCAATGGAAAATGAAAGAAGCTCAAGACATGCAAAAGAGTTGGGCGGATTTAAAAAGAAGAGAGCTCGAATTCCAAGTGGGTAACCACGTGTATCTAAAGATAAGTCCAATTAAGAGTATAAGAAGGGTACGCACCCAAGGGAAACAAAGTTCGAGGCATATTGGACCGTTCGAAATCTTGGAAAGAGTTGGAGACTTAGCGTACCGGCTAGCCCTACCACCAAACCTATCAGGAGTTCATAATGTGTTCAATGTGTCGGTCTCAAAGGAAGTACATACCCAACCCTAAAAAGATTTTGGAATTGGAACCCATTCAACTAAAGGAAAATCTGACCTATGAAGAACATCCCATAAAGGTTTTGGATAAGAAAACCCAAAAGTTACGGAGCAAGGAAATTCAGTATGTTAAGGTGTTGTGGAGAAATAATGCCTCCGAGGAAGCAACATGGGAAGTTGAAGAGTAAATTCGGAGGAAGTACCTTGAGTTGTTTGAAAAAGAAGGTACATCAATTCAGTTTTGAGGACAAAACTCTGTTTAGGGTGGATAGGTGGTAAACCCCAGTTTTCCTAATAAACAAGTAAACTATGAAAACCGAAGACCAAAACCCTAAACCCGATTAGCTTAAGCTTGAGAGAGAAACCTAGGAATCTTGGATCCGGCTTTCCTTCAGTTTCAAACTAAAAGAACTTTTATAAAGTAATTTAATGTGGGATGTTCTTTTAAAGTATATTTCCAACCATAAAAAGTTCTTATTTTGAAAAAATCTCTATTCCAGGCCTTCCCGAGATCCATTACAGAAAAAAGCGAGCCCCGGAACTAGAAATTCGAAAAAATATTCCGAAATACTCTTTAGAACCGAAATTTAATAAGGATTTTAAAAAAATAAGTTTTATAATTTTTCGGTTTATAAAAATTACAGATATAGCTTTTTCTCGTATTTTCTTTACTACCGGTAAAGTAATTGTCTTGTTTACTATTCACAAGTACAACCTACTACACTCACAAGCCACTCCCTACTCTTATATCCTTACAAATACCCAATTTCATTTTCTTTTCCAATGAAAATTTGTTTCTTAACAAATTATTACAAATTAAGACTTTTTATTACATAAATTACAAAACAAATTAAATTTAATCTCTCTCTCTCTTTCTCCCCTCCAACCGACGCAACCTCCCCACCCCCCCCCCCATTTACCCTCATTTGCAATTTTTTTATCTAATTTATTAAGCTAATAACCCTAATTTACTCTATATATATACTTATTTACTCTCTCTCTCCTCATTTTTACTCTTTCAAATTTTTCACTCAAGTAAAAACCCTCTCTATACTCCCTCTCTTGCCGTGACACACACACACACACACCACACACACTCACTTGAGTTCATTTCTTCTTCATTTTCCTCTTGATTCAAGCCTTAGGTGATGAATCCTAACCCTTTCCTACATTAAATCTTGTAATGGTAAGATTATTCATGAGTGTTTTCATGTTAAAGTCCCCATGAGCACTTGCTAGAGACAAGAAAATACTAATACATGAATATCAAGCCATTACAAGAGTAGATCTTGTGTTTAAATGGGTTTTGATTGGATTATCTTCATGTTCATGCATATAATAGTAGAGTAAATTAGAGATCTTGCATAAAAATCCATGTTCATACTTTCAAACTTCATTTCATGCATCATAAGTAGTGGATCTAGCATTTAAATGTTCATGTTATACTTGACATTCATGATCTCATGAATATTTTGTATTTTAATGCATTAATACTCATAAAGGTTTTGTCTTGTATATATAAATATGGTAGTTAGTAGATCTTTAGTTAAATGAGACAAGAAACTTAAAAAGGAAAACTTTTGTTTGAAATGTCCAAATGAAAAATTCGTATGACTTCAAAACCATGTTTTGAAAACTATTTTATCAACTCTAAAACTTATGTTTTATATGAAAAATGAAAAATATGGGTAATAGATATCATTAAGTAATGATTTTTATAAGTTAAAATGAGATTTGATAAGAAAAATATGCAAAACAAAGAGTGGAAATAATAGAGGAAATTTTGAGGTACTACTCAACTTAAGAAATTCGTAATTTTGGGATATTGCGATAAAAACACATATTTTCCAAACTCAAAATGAAATTTTTATTTAATGAATGAAGTTCTCAAGGGACAGGTATAATAAAGCTTTAATTTTTAATGTATTAAAAAAGTTTTTCTTAAAGAAAACATTCAAAAACTAAATTTCCAAAAATTCAGATTTTGGAATAAACCCTATTGGAAAACATGTTCACAAAGTATAAATTGGGAATTTTTATATAGAAATGAAGGTCCTACATAATAGATATAATGAAGACTCAATTCTAGCAAAGATAACTAGAAATTCCTAAGAAATAATTCCAAAACAAAAGAGATTTACCAAAGTTAGGAAACTAGTCTTCTTAAAAGTAAATATTCTTGGAGTCTTGCAAGATAAAAAGTTTCTAAAATTTTCTTTTAGTAAATATTGTCAAGAGCATGCAACATAAACTCATAACATGCCATTCATGATAGGAATTCATTAATATTGCATGTATAATTGATTTATAAAGTAGAAACATTTCAAACATTTACAAAACTATTTTCGGAATTGGAAATTTGTTACTGATCAGAACTGATCCTACTGTTTCATGACCCAAACATTTTAAAAACTTGAAAATAATATTACAAATAGATAGATCTTTTGAAGTAGATAGAAATCGATATATAATTTACGAAATTCCGAGTTAAAATGACAAGTTATGGCCGTTTTAAGTCGGGACTTTCGCAAATGATGAGAATTACGAATTTACTAAGTTTTGATATATAGGGTCTGTTTGTTTTGGCTTTCTTCCAACAGACACAGACACTTTTTTAAACTTTTTTCTAACAAATTATTTATCAAGAAATAGATATAGATAAAAAAAAGTTGACAGTTCTCATCAAAAGAACAAATAGAACAAATATATATAAAATTTAGATGCAAATCGAATATATTTTGCATATATCATTTTAAAAAAGATACAGATACAGATAAAAAACAGACAATCCAAACAGATTCCATAGTTTGGATTAGTTAAGTAATGAAATACTTATTAGGGTATTTCTTCCTTTTTAAGCAATCTCGAAGCCTACAATTATCTACCACCGGATTATTTTTACTAAAAGACCGGTGATCCATGGCCAAGTGAGTATCACTTCTCATTTCATTTATTGTATGTGGTTGTAATGATAGTTGCACTAGATATTTGGTAAAGATAAAATGGATATGCATGATGGGGGTGAATGGGAATTTTGTATGGTTGTTGTTAATATGAGAAATGGAATGTAAGATTATCGAAGCGGGGTGATTAACTATTGCTTGTATAGATGAATTAGGATTGACTGTCTGCGATTATTGATTGATCACTTAAAGAATTGGTATAATTGACTAGTCGGAATTGAAAATAAATATGGATTCATTCATATCATAGTTGGGGATGGAGCATTAGCATTGGTTGGTTGTCCGTGATCCTAAACGGTGTAAAAGTTGGTTAATCATGATCCATAAATGAATTAATGAGTTGGTTAATCGTGATCCACAAACGAATTTATAAGTTGGTTGACCGTGATCCTAAACGACATATTTGAGTATTACCATAGTATTCCTTAATCTGTTAACCCGAGATGGAGGACGCAAGTCCATCCACATATGATTTCCGGCTGGTCATATGTTTATTGATTCCATATGTTGGATGCATGTCACTTGTCTGATTAATCACTTGTTTGTTTGATGTGCTATAATTGTGATCTTGGAAGTTCTCACTCACTAAGCTAGTATAGCTTACATCCCTACAATTTTTATTTATTGTAGCATCGATTCATATGGCTTAAACCGAGGCAACTTACAGATCAGGTACTGTAAGCCCCAAAAAAATTCAGTAAATAATTTTATGATGAACTTTAAAAATAAACCCTAAAAATCACTCCAAATTAAAACCGAATTTCAACTAGTCCAAAAACACGAACGAATCCAGAAATTTTCGAATCTTGAGAAAAATTAGAATCCTTAAAAGCAAAATAAGAACTCATCATACTTCAATTCCAAAACCACTACGTACGACAAATTCTATACGTAACTCCAACTTATAAAATCGGAAATATAGAACCCAAAAACAAATTATTAAAAAGTAAATAACGATTAACCTTCGTAAATGAAACCCAATTCAAGAATTCCAAAAACGTTAAAAGATATTAAATACTTACAAAAATGAAATGTAAAATAAATTTCTCAAATGAAATACGTTGTATAAACATAAAATATCAGTTTCCAAATTGGCAAGGATCTAAACCGGAAAAATCACTCGGAAACCCTAACCGGAATACGATAGCTTAAGTCCGGCAATCTAGCACCCTTAACCCTAGAGGCCGAGGTGTAGTTTAAATATGTAGAATAGCACGTAGTAATATAAGTTTATTTAAAAATATCATATTGGTAAATTTTTTACTTATTTCGAACCCGTTCGAATACAGACTTCGAAAAGCATATCCCGGGGTTCAAGATATCAAATATATACCATTAGTACCTTTAGACTCGTAATTTCATAAGATTTTCAAATATATCAGTTATATAATTTTTGGTTATAAAAGTTACAGCTATAACCTTTTTATCTGTATTTCATTATTACCGATAATTAATTAGTCTTTTGCACTATTCATTTCTATTTCATTACACAATTTTATTATTCTTATAAAGCCTTATATTTTTAGATAAATATTTTATATATTATACAAAATTTTGTTTTTCTAAAATTTAGTTAGTTCGGGCTTTTACGGGATCAGATTCTGTTTAAAACACAATACTAAAAATAAAATAAATTAATTTAATAATTGAAAAATATTTTTAAAATATTTTTATTTTCATAAAATAATTTTTTAGAATTTTTCGGGTTATAAAAATATCATTTATAGCCCATATTCGCGTATTTTGATCATACTAGTAACATATTTGTTAAAATACTAAAATAATTCAAATAATTATTTAATTTTAATTATGAAAAATCTGCTACAAATATTTGGAATAAATTTTCTAATTTTATTTTATTTTAATTTATTTTATTAAGAAAGTACTCTTGCAACCAATACTTTCAAGTACACCTTACACATATCACTTCCTTTTCACTTCAATCTTTTTACACTTCATTATAACTAGTCATGGCAGATTTTGACTCCTTTATGGCTGCCATTGTCCTTTATTTACTCCTATTTTGACTAAATTAATTATATTACACTCCTTCTTGAAGAAGTTACACTATACATTTATTACACAATTCAATTTCAAGTCAAATTTCAACAATTTCCCCTCTCTCCCCTCTCCCAATTTCACGTGCAGCACCCTCTCTCTTTAGCTTCCTTGTTTTATTTTTTTCTCTTCTTTCATTCATTAATACACTCATTTTCTCTCTCTCCTTCATTTACTCATTCTTTCCTTTTTCATTCCTTAGCCTTTTCTCTCTCTTTTTGCTCTCTTTTCTTCTTCATTTTTGCTCTTGTTCTTAGAAGAACCAAGCTGCCCCCATTCCATTCTTGAGCCTCCACACATATTTCTTGAAGATTTTTAAGTAAATCTTCTTCTCAAAGCTTCTATAGGTAATATAGGTAAAGTGTAATGAAGGTTTCATGCATCAAATGACCTTTCATAAGCTTAAAAGCTTAGGATGATGATGCCAAAAATGAAACACTCCTCTTCTCCATTATTATTATCTTGTATCATAATTATTTTCTTGTTTAAAGTTGTTATATTTTGTAGATCTAACTTTTTGTAGCTTTGATTTTTGTTTATGCCATAGATCTTGCTATTTGAGTTATTATTTTTGTTATTGCTTATGATTTATGCATATATTCCTCATTCACATGTGTTCATGCATTTAAAACTAGTGTAGTAAACTAGATCTAGTGTTTTGAGTTCATAAAATGCATTAGACTTTGTTTTATGTTCATGGATAACTTGTAATAGCATGATGATAGTAGGAAAGTTGTAGAAAACTCAAGATCTATTTTATTTTCAACAAAAATCATTTTTGAAAATTCGGATGAAAAATGAACCATATTTAGAAAAGTTATTTTTCAACTTCAAAATGTGTATTTTTCATTTAAAATGAAGGGCTTAGGGTATAGATAACATAAATGAAAGATTTTGATGATTAAAGTTTAGATCTATGAGTTTGTAGTTTACTACCATGCATTTCTTTTATATTCATGTTCATATTATGTGTAGATCCTAGATTTGAACTTAAACAAAAATAGTGAAAATTCGTATTTTGGCAAAACCCCTATTTAAAAACCACTTTCCAAGTATCAAAATGTAATTTTTACTTAAGTTAGTGAAGGCTTAATATATGTATATCATCAAGACTTCTTTTTACAAGAATCAAAAGTGATTTTCAAAATAAAAATCTTATTTTCGGATTTAGGTAAAGACATATTTTAAAAACATGTTTTCGAACTCAAAAATGAAGTTTTTATTCAAGATATGAAGGGCTCTTAGGATAGGATATGTAAGGAATGGATTTTCATAAGTTTAGATAGATTTTATTAAAAGATATGTCCAAAAATAAATTTTGTAAATTTGGATCCCAACCAAGGCTAATTTTGAAAACCCATTTTCCAACTTCAAAACAAGACCTTTGTTAAAGAAATGGAAGTCCTAAGGGGTAGGTTTGATTAGGAAATGGTTTTTGAAAGACTAAATGAGTTTTACAAAGAAAACAAGCTCAAATGAATTTCTCAAAATTCAGATTTGAAAATAGCCACAATTTAGACACCTATTTCCAAATGCCAAAATGATAATTTTGATAGGAAAATGGAAGTCCTAGGGTATATATATAATAAAGACCAAGTTTTAATAATGATAAAAGGAGTTTATCAAAATATAACCTTAGAACAACAAATGGTTTCCAAGAATAGGTTAACCAATGTTTTCATTCTTCAAAATTTTGTAAAATTCGTACTTAGGTAAACCACCTACTTAAACATCTACTTTCTAACCAAAAAATGAAGGTTTTTATTGAAATGATGAAGGTAATGGTTATATAGATCATCAAGGTTGAGTTTTGATAAAAGAAGTATGATTTTACAAGAAGAAAAACTATGTTTCTTAAGTCTAATAAAATTCAAAGTTTTGCAAAATAAAGATTTTCAAAAAGAATTATTGGTGCTATATATATACATATAGGTAGATCATCTCATAATCTTCATGACAATAGCTTGTAGGTAATTCATATATGCATGATGCATTGTAGACATAAAGTATGAAAATTGAGTTTATCCAAAATTTGTAAATTCGGATGATTTCAAAACCATGCCTTAAAAACCCATTTATCAACTCCAAAACTTGTGTTTTATATGAAAAATGAAGAGTATAGGTCATAGGTATCATCAAGTAATGATTTTGATAAATTAAGATGGGATTTTCTAAGAAAAATATGTGGAACAAGGAGTGGAAATGTAATAGGAAAAATTTGAGTTGCTAGTCAACTTAGGAAATTCGTAATTTTGGAGTGAGATCATGAAAACACATAC
The DNA here is from genome assembly GCA_024138025.1 of Combretum micranthum. Taxonomy (NCBI): domain Eukaryota; kingdom Viridiplantae; phylum Streptophyta; class Magnoliopsida; order Myrtales; family Combretaceae; genus Combretum; species Combretum micranthum. Next base: position 131,561 of record JAMXBD010000967.1, on the reverse strand, counting down.
TTTCCAAACTCAAAATGAAAGTCTCATTAAAGAAATGAAGTCCTTAGTGGTAAGGCATGATTGAGCCTTAATTTTCTAAATATCCAATGATTTTTACATAAAGGAATCACCACAAAAACAAGTTTTGCAAAATTCGGATTTTGGGATGGGCCAATTTTAAAAGCATGTTTACAAAGTATAAAATGGGAATTTTTATGTAGAAATGAAGGTCATAAGTAATAGATATAATAAAGACTCAATTTTAGTAAGGATAATTATATTTTCTTGAGAAATAAATCCAAAACAAATGGAGATGACCAAAGTTAAGAAATTAGTTTTCTTGAAAGTAAATAGCCATGGAGTTTTACAAGTAAAAAGTTTCTAAAATTCCTTTTAGTAAATATAGTCAAAAGAATACATACATCAAGATCATAACATGCCATTCATGATAGGAAATCGTTCATATTGCATGTATAATTGATTTGTCAAGTAGAAACATTACAAACAATTACAAAACTATTTTTCGAATTGGAACTTGCTACTGTTCCGATCTGATCCGACTTTTTCGAAACTTCAAAGTTTTCAAAACTTAAATATAATATTATAATTAGATAGATCTTTCGAAGTAGATATAAATCGATATATAATTTGCGAAATTCCGAGTTAAAATGACTAAGTTATGGCCGTTTTAAGTTGGAATTTCCGCTTATGACGAAAATTGCGAATTTGATAGTTTGTGTAAGATAGTTTAGATTAGTTAAGTGATGAAATACTTATTAGAGTATTTCTTCCTTTTTAGATGATCCCGAATTCGACGATTCCTTACCATTGGATTACTTGTACTAAGAGACCGGTGATCCAATGGCCAAGTGAGTATTACTTCCAATTTCATTTATTATATGTGATTGTAATAATAGTTGCACTAAATATTTGGTAAAGATAAAATGGATATGCATGATGGGGACGAATGGGAACTATGTATGCTTGTTGTTGACATGAGAAATGGAATGTAAGAATATCGAAGCCAAGTGATTAACTATTGCTTGTATAGATGAATTAGAATTGATTGTCTGCGATTATTGATTGATCACTTAAAAGAATTGGTATAATTGATTATTCGGAATTTAAGATGAAATTGAACTCATTCATATCACGATGGGGATGGAGCATTAGCATTTGTTGGTTTATCGTTGTACCTTAAACGAATTTATAGTTCAGTTGACCGTAAGCTTAAACGGCATCGTACCGCAGGATTCGTTAATCTGCTAACCCAGGATGGAGGGCGTAAGTCCATCCACATATCATTTCCAGTAGGTCATATGTTTGTTGAATTCATGTGTTTCATGCATATCACTTGTCTAACTAATCACTTTATTGTATGATGTGTTATAAGTATAATCCTAGAAATTCTTACTCACTAAGCTAGTGTAGCTTATACCCCAATAGATGTTTCAATGAACAGGTTATCTCAAGAATGCTAAGTGGGGACTGAGATGGTTGGAGCTGGGAATAACTTCGGATTCTGGCAAGGAATAAGAATGTTTGAAGTTATCAGCTAGGTTTTATGATTTGCCTTGTAATAGTTTTATGTAGGGGAGTCTTTGGATGAATGTAATTGAAGTATAATATGTTTTGTATTTGGAGTATAGTAAATTGAATTTCCTTTACATTGTTACTTAAGTTATATCAACATAAAATGTATCACTTCGATGATTCTCCTCCATGTGTTAGACGCCTTGTAAATAGTATGGAAGCCTTTGTGTGACTGAGGTGGTCATTCTTACGCTTTAATATTGTGTATGGCGGACTGCCACGTTTAAGGTACCTTTCGGGGCGTGACAGGTATAGGAGCTAGGTGTTTCCTCTAGAAGTTGTATTCAAGTTTGATTAGACTTCCGTAGGAAACCAAGAGATTCTAGATGACTGTAAAAGACCTTTTAAACAATATTCTTTTGTGGGGAATGCCCCTTAGATTTTATAACTAAATATATACATGTTTTGATTTATTTTCTAATGCTATTGAATGTCAAATTAAACTCTTTAACTCCATCGATTCAAGTATTCTATTGTCGTAAAGGGATGTCTTACATCTATACAAGACTTCCGAAGGACTAAGGTGGTAATTCGTGAGTCTTATATGGCATGTGTCGGACTGTTACATTTAGGATACCCTATGGGGCGTGACAGCTGGGCTGATCAGAGAAGGCGAGTTCTCAAATTTCAAATAGAAGGCTATGTATACTTAAAGATAAATCCAATCAAGAGTATACATAGAATACGCTCACAAGGAAAGTTGATGAGCCCACGATACATCGAACCTTTTGAAGTGCTTTAACGAGTGGGAGATTTAGCTTATCGCCTAGCCTTGCCACCAAACCTATCAGGAGTACGTAACGTGTTCCATGTGTCTGTCTTGCGTAGACATATAGCAAATCCAAATCGAGTAGTAGAGTTAGAGCCTATGTTGCTAAAGGAAAACCTCACTTATAAGGAACACCCGGTGCAGATTTTGGATCAAAAAGTCCAAAGGCTACGGAATAAGGAGATCAAATATGTCAAACTCCTTTGGAGGAATTACACCCATGAGGAGGCAACTTAGGAGGCTGAGGATAAGATCCGACGTAAATATCCGAATCTATTCGAGGAATCAGATATGGTAGTCAAGTTTTGAGGACAAAACTTTCTTTAAGGAGGATAGGTTGTAAGTCCCTAGATTTTTCGATAATATAAGTAAACCCTAGAACCGCAAGTCAAATCGAAACCTTAAAGTTAACCTAGTTCTATGTTTAGTTTAGTGAATCTTGACCCGGCAATCTCGTGTTCTTAAACCTTAGATAATGAAATTGAGATAATTATGGATAATAGTTCGTAATAATATAGGAAAGCATAAAAATATCAGATTTATAAATTTCTGGTGTCTTTCGGATCCGAACAGGATCAGTTTTCAAAAACCGTGCCCCGGTGCACCAGATAGTGAAAATATTCCGATAATACCATTAGACTCATAAAAATATAAGGATTTCAAAAAGATCAGTTTTAGAATTTTTTTTGTAACTAAAAATATTAGATATAGGTCATTTACTCGTATTTTCTTTACTACCGATATTTTAATTGTCTAGTTTACTATTCATAGTACTATTTTCTACTATTCATTACTATTTCTCTATCTCTTCTTTTTCTTATACTCTATTCTTACATACTACCATACCTATATCTTACAATTTACCTTTCCCATACAACTTTAATCACATCACACTTTACATATTATTTCTTTTTATTACAAAACAACAATTTTAATCAATTTTTCTCCCTATTTCCCTATGTTGCCATCCATCCCCTCCCTCTCATCACTTTTAATTTATTTTCTTTTTCAATTAATTTAATTACATCTAATTTCCACTCCAAAACTCTATCAATAGCACCTTCCTCCTTCATTCTTTCACACAACTTATTTCCTACTAAAACTCTACCAAAATTACTCCACAAACACTCTCTCTCAATGTCACGCCCCGAGGGGTACCCTAAATGTGGCAGTCTGCCGTGCACAATATTAAAGCCTAAGAATGACTACCCTAGTCACGCAAAAGCTTCCATATTATGTACAAGGAGTACATCACAACCAAGGGAACGCATCGGAGTAGCGCAATTTATATTGATAATAAATAAGTAACAAGGCAAAGAGAATACTTATCATAAAACATAAACATATTAAATTACAATACTTAGAGGCATATCCTTCTATCGACTTCAAATAAATATACATCACTAATCATATAGGTCATTACATATAAAGAACCTTACAAAATTACTTCATCTTATGGTCCCATTTCCTTCATAGAAGCTTAATCATCCTTCCATGACTTCCTTAATGTCAGGATCCTCAATTTTAAGCCACGGGTATACCTGTTTCAACAAAATCTATAGGGGTATAAGCTACAACTAGCTTAGTGAGATATTCCTTTTTATTTGCACCATATATTCAAACAAGTTTATTTAGATTTTCACGCATATGCTATGCATACAATGCAACAACCACATGATTACATAAATATATATAGTTATTTGGAAACCATATATAGAACGGATTTATCCCTCCGTATCAAAGGTTAGGGAATCGAGGTTGAAGGTCCTGGACCTTCTACTCCTAGTCCCCAGGTCCTCACCGACAGCGTTCGGTTGGCTCGGCTTCGAACCTAGAGTTGCTTTCCTCGAGTGATTTGGATTCTCCAGGAAGGAACATGGCCCGTGGCACCGCACGATCACAGCCAATCCAATTCTACGCGTAAGAGTAGCAGCCTTCCGAAAAAGATGTGACTCAATGGATGTTATGCGTGTGCGTTTTATGTTTCTTAAGCCAAACTTTATTAAAGTTTATTAGGGGCGATCAATCAATTTAACAACAATAAACAGTCGTACAAGTAAGTAAACAAAATTATTTAAACAAGCAGTTCGAAATTGCGATATTCTTAATTCTCATTTCATACATAAACATAGAATCACATATATCCATTTTTATCTTTTCTTAGTATACTAATGCTACTACTTTACAAGCACAAGCAAGGTAACGAAATTAGGAGGAATAACTCACTCGTCCATCTTGCAATATTCCTAGTCGTAGTAATCCTCGGGTAGGGTATTCTCGTATCCTTTGTCACCTAGACAATAGAAATACCCAGGATGAGTCTTTCATGAAATTTCTGTTTTTGGAGATTCTAAACTTTACTTAAAATCGCGGTAAAATCATATAGGAGGAAATTCTAACTTAAAATGGCCACAACTTACTCATTTTAACTCGGAATTTCGCATATAATATACCATTTTCTACCTATTCGAAAAGATCTATCCATTTCTAAGGTTATCTTAGTCATAAAAGGTTGTTTGGGTTCCAAAAACGTTAGGTACAGATTTAAAACGAATTCTTCTAAACTTTTGCAAATCCATTTTCTTACTCAACTTCATTTTAAAGAAAATCTTTTTGTAACAATATATGTATATATATTTGATAAACACTTTGAATATATAGGTAAACTCACTTTATATACAAAAATCCTAATGGTAGTGTCTCAATAATTTATTTCATAAAACAATCCATTTGGAGTTGTTAAAACTTTAACTTTGATGATTTCTTTTCAAGTATTTGAAGAAACTTTATATTTTCATAAGTATATTCTTATTTTATTTTCTTCAGTCTTTTTCAAAAACAAGTAAATTTTCTTTTAACCTTAGTCTTTCATAAATTTCACTTCTAGTGATAAAAGATCAATTTTATCAAAAAGTATATTAAGTTGTTGAAAACCTTTTTATAATTTTGTATTTATGATGGTTTTAGAAAATGAATCTTGTCTTCTTATATTTATTTCTAAAATATAAGTTTTTGCTTTCTAAAACTTGTTCTTTTATTTCTTTTGAAAAGAGTCATCTTTATTTGATAAAATCATTTGTTTCTAATATTTTATTTATATTCTTTGAAAATAGTTTCTCTTTTAGGAACTTAAAAGTCATTGTTTTTCTAAGTGGGTTTTAACTTTATGAATTGAATTCATCTTAACTTTGAAAACTAGTTTGTTTCCTTAGTTTTGTTATGAAGTTAAAAGAGTTTAAATCTTAAGTTTTGTAAAGCTTTTAATATTAACAAACTATTTTACTAAAACTTAGGTTACCATAATATATAAGAAAATATTTATTTCTTATGTTTCCTTGGTAATCTATCTTTGTTATTTATGAAAACGTTGAGAAAACTCTATTTTTATGTTTTTGATAATAACTCTATGATTTTATGATAAATTACATAATCGAAAATCTAGTTTTGAGTTCCTTTAATAAAATGAAATTCTATTTTTAGATTAGTTGAGACATTAACATTATGTAGATGCAAGTATCATGAGCATATAAAATAATAAGAACATAAGAGAATACTAGAAACAAATAATAAGCAAGAAAATAAAATATCAAGTATTGGGAACCTTAGCTTCATCAAGGTATCTCGGTCAAGTATTGGAGCCTTAGCTTTATCAAGGCATCCCAAGACTAAGAATGGACTAGTCCCGAAAGATTAAAGAAAATAAACAAAAGATTGTTTTGACTTGATATAGACAAGTCTAAGACTAGAAAGACTAGTCTTAATAATAACATGAAATAAATAAATTGCATAACTTGAAAGTAAATAAATAACAAATGAGCTTATATGCTCTAAATAAATATTTATACATAATATACATAATACTATATATAAGTTAGATTATAAACAAATAATAATAACAACATAATAAAATATGAAGCTTATGTACAAGAACAAAACATGAACATGTTGTTGCTTTTACTACTCATATGAGTTTCAAAACAACACCATAGTCATGCTAAGTTACATGACATGAGTGAATAATAGTTGGAAGAAATATTTACCTAAAGTATGTAAGTGGTATGAAGATGGTAGATGAAATGGGTATTATGGGAGTAGTGATATGTGGTAGAAGGTTTATGTATAAGGAATGAGTTTTGTGGAAAATTGGTTTAAGAGAGTTTTTATAGAGAGAACTCTTGAAGAGAAGATTTGTGGATAGATTTTGAGAGAGTTTTGGTAGTGAAATGAATTGTGTGAAAAATGAAAGAGGAAGGGGCTATTTATAGAATTTTTGGAGTGAATTTTGGATGTAATAAAATAAATTATTGGAAGAGAGAGAGGGGGCGCCAGCCATGATGTATTTAGAGGAGTGAGTTGATTTTTGAGTGAATTTTGTAATAAAATAATCAATATGTAAGGTATGATTTGATATAAGGTGTATTGGAAATATAAAAAGTAAGAAAATAGATATGTAGGTGTAAGAAATAGGTGTAAGAAAAAGTAGAGATAGTGAAATAGTAATGAATAGTAGAAAAGTACTATGAATAGTAGACTAGACAATTAAAGTACCGGTAGTAATAAAAATATGCGTAATCGAGCTATATTTGTAATTTTTAGCTACCGAAAAATTCTAAAACTGATATTTTTGGAATCCTTATATTTTTACGAGTCTATTGGTATAAATGGAATATTTTTAATATTCCGAGCTCCGGGACATGCTTTTCGAGAACTGATCCCGTTTGAGTCCGAAGGACACTTGAAATTCGCAAATATGATATTTTTATGTTACCTTATATTATTACGAACTATTTTAAGCTGTTGGCTTAATTTCGTTTTCTAGGGTTTGAAAATGCAGGATTACTGGATCTTAAACACTAGGGTTCGTTATAGGATTTGTTGACTTTAGGGTTCCGGTTTGACTTCTGGTTTCGTCGAGATATTCGTAAAATCGTACAATTTTTCAAGTTTTGATCGTTTTATATTTTAGCTCGATATCTATGGTTTATCTTATTTTATTTGTGATTATTTAGTAGTTTTTAGTTCTCGGGATTGTTTTAACCGAGTCTAGGGTTATGAGTTAACTCAGTTTGACTTTTGGTGAAAATTGAAAATTGTGATTCTAAAATTTTATCGAAGGATTTAAGATTTTATCATTTCGTTGTTAAGCGGTATTTGGATTTATCGTTTTGATTTGCGTTTTAGGAATTGGGTAGATGATTTGATTAACGTACGGACGTTGATTAAACCGGTAGTTTGACTTTATATTTTATTTCAAGGGTTCTCGTTTTCTCAAGATTGAGAAAACTCGTTTTTGATCTTATTTGGAATTAAGTTTTAACTTGATTCATTTTTTAGGGTTTCGTTTCTGGTGCTTTGACTCGGTCTAGAATTTGGTTTTTATTTTGAGTCGATTTTCGGCATTTAAATTTTTGATATTAGACTTCTAGGATTATTTTTAAGAATTATGAAATTTTCGGGGGTTTACACTCAAATAATCTCCCAAGTTCTCTCTTCTCTCCATAAATTAAATTCTACATAATACTACAACCCATTCTTTTCCTCTTCAACAAACACATAACCTTAGATAAATTTCTTACACATACTCATCATGTTCATACAACTTGGCATGAGCTTAGTGTATGTTTTTTAAACTCATGAGAGTTAAAGAAGCAACAATATGTTCATGTTTTGGTTTGTTCATGTTCATATTTTACATTATGTTATTATTATGTTGTTGTTATTATTGTTTTTATTATTTGTTCTAATCTAACTTCTATATAGTGTCACGCCCCGAAGGGTACCATAAACGTGGCAGTTCGTCGTATACAATATTTAAGCCTAGGAATGACCACCCTAGTCACGCGAAGGCTTCCATACTATGTACAATGCATCTAACACATGGAAGAGACACATCGGGTGATACATTTTATATTGATACAAATTGAGAACAATGTAAAGGAAATACAATTCAATATACTTCAATTACAATTCATCAAAGATTTCACTGCATAAACTATTACAAAGCAATTCACAAAACCTAGCTAATGTCTTCAAGTGTTCTTTCGTCCTACTGGAACCCCGAAGTCATACTCTGCTTCCGACATCTTGGTCTCCGGATATCATTCTTGAGTTAACCTATTCATTTAAACATCTATTGGGGTATAAGCTACACTAGCTTAGTGAGAGTTCCCTTAATTTCGTACCATAACAAGCAAGTTATAAATCATCCATATGCTAGGCATGAATAAACACATGAGCAGATAATTATGTATAGGTATCCGGAACCCGTACATAGAACGGATTTACGCCCTCCGTATCTAGGGTTAGGGATGGTATTGAAGGTTCATGCGATTCGCTGCTAGTCCCCAAGCCCCCCAGCTCATAGCAATCGACTCGGCTTGGCTCATACATGGGATACATCCCCGGTGCGCTTTAGTTCCCTATGAATAAACTCTGATATCGGATCTCATTCTCCAAACATGACCTCAAACCACACCGATCTTCTTGCGTAGGAGTAGCACGCTACCAAATGCAACTTAATCGATGCGATGCATGACCAATTTATTTTTGCTTAGGTCAAATTATTCATACATTCTTTAGAGTGACCAACCAATATCATACATATAAACAAAAACAATATGTACAGTGCAGTTATCCAATCGATTCATGGTTTCAATATGCTTTAGCATTCTTTAGCATACATACATCAAAGTGTCATTATCTATCCCATCCCATTCATATTGGTTTTTATCTTGTTCCTATAATTCTAATGCAACTAGCTACAAGCATAAACAAGGTAACAAAATAAGAGGAAAACTCACATGTCCATTGGACTCCGGTCTTTTAATCGTAATAGTCGGATGGCACGAATCCTCGAAAGCAAAGTCACCTAAGGAAAGAAATACCCAAATGAGTATTTCAACTCAAAACTAATCCATTCTATCTCATACAAACTATCAAATTCGTAATTCTCGTCCTAAGCAGAAATTCCAACTTAAAATGGCCATAAGTTGGTCATTTTAACTAGGAATTTAGCATATTATATAACGATTTCTATCTACTTCGAAAAATCTATCTAATTTTAATATTATATTTAAGTTTTGAAAAAATTTAAGCTTCAAAAAGATCTATTCAGTTCAGATAAGTAGTAAAATCCAATTTAGAAAATTGATTTTGTGAAAGTTCATGAAGTTTCTACTATCTAAAGCAAGTATTCATGTAACATGAACAAGTTACCATCATAAATGATATGTCATGAGATATATATGTACATGTTCTTGATGATATCTAATAAAAGAAATTTTTTAGAAAACTCTTTCTTTGTAAGACTTTATGAAAACTCAACTTAGAAAGACTAGTCTTGTATTCTTGACAATTCCCACTTGTTTTTAGAAAAATTCCTTGATAAAATTTATTTATTCTTGTTAAAATTAAGTCCTCATTATGTATATTCCTTAAGGCATTTATTCTTCATTACACTTTGTAAACATGTTTTTAAATATGGTTCATCCCAAAATCCGAATTTTGTAAAAATTATTCTTGTGGTGATTCCTTCAAGTAAACTCATTTGATACTTGGAAACTTAAGGCTCAACCATACCTAGCCTCTAAGGACTTTATTTCTTTAATAAAAGCTTCTATTTTGAGTTTGGAAAGTAAGTTTTTTCATGCATTACTCCATTATTACGAAATTCTTAAAATGACAAGCAACTCAAATTTTCCTACTTTATTTCTACTCCTTGTTCTACATATTTTTCTTAGCAAATCCCATCTCAACTTAGAAAAATCATTACTTGATGATATCTATGACCTATACTTTTTATTTTTCATATAAAACACAAGTTTTGGAGTTGATAAAAGGGTTTTTAAGGCATGGTCTTGAAACTATCCGAATTTCACAAGGTTAGGATAAAACTCAAATTTTATACTTTGTAATCTCTTCCTATTTTGAGAATCTCTATTAGTGGATCTACCATTTACTTATCAAAAACATCTCTTATTGATACCTATTCCATAAGCCTTTCATTTTTTAAACAAATCCTTCATTTTGGTGTTAAGAAATAGGTTTCCAAAATTAGTCTTGGTTGAGATCCGAATTTACAAAATTTGTTTTTGGACATATCTTTTGATAAAATCCACCTAAACTTATGAAAATTCATCCCTTACATATCCTATCTTAAGAACCTTCCATATCTTGGATAAAAAATTCATTTTTTAGTTGGAAAACCTGTTTCTAAGTTATGCCTTCGTTTGGATCCGAAAATAGAGTTTTGTTTTGAAAAATAATCTTTGAAAATCACCTTTGAACCATATAAAATGAAGTCTTGATGATATATACCCGTTAAGCCTTCATTATTTCAAGTAAAACTTCCATTTTGTCACTTGGAAAGTGGTTTTTAAATATGGGTCTTGCCTAGATACGAATTTCATCATTTTTGTTTGAGTTCAAAACCAAGATCTACACTTACTCTGAACATAAATATAAAAGAAATCCATGGTAGTAAGTTATAAATTCATAGATCTAAACATAAACATAATCAAAGTTACATAAAAGTTAGATCTACAAAATATAACCATTGCTAGCAAGAAAATAATAATATTACAAGAGAATAATCATGGATAAGATGAGTGTTTCATTTTGACATCATCATCCTTAGCTTTTAAGCTTATGGAAGGTCATTTGATGCATGAAACTCTCACTATGCTTCACCTATATCATCTATGGAAGCCTTGGATAAGAGTTTGAACAAAGGATCTTGAAGAAATATGTGTGGGAGATCAAATAAAGAGTAGAGGCAGGAAGTGTTCTTGCAAGAACAAGAACAAATGAAGAGAGAAAGAGAGGAAAAATGTAAAGAATGATATAGGATTAAATGTGTGGATGAGAGAGGGTATATATAGAAGGATAGGAGGAGTTAAAGGCACTTTAAAATGAAGTAATAAAAAAAAAAGAAATGGCAGCAAGAATATCCTCATGGCTGGCGTGATTTATTAGAAGAGAGAGGGAGGGAATTTGGTTGGTTTTTGACTTGAAATTGTAATGTATAACTAAGTGTATGATTTGCTTATTAAAGAAAGATTGAAATATGTTTATTTTAATCAATTTGTGGAGTGTTTCAAAGGAAAAAAGGCAGTAAAAAGAGGTCAAAAATCTGCCATAAAGTGATACATGAAGTGTAGAAAGATAGAAGTGAAAAAGAAGTGACATGTGAAAGGTGTACTATAGGTATGGGTTTGTAAGAGTACTTTCTTTATAAATGAAATAAAAAAAATGCATTCCAAAATTTTGTAGCAGATTTTTCATAATTAAAATAAGATAAATAATTAATTTATTTTAGTGAATTATCAAATAAATTATCGGTATGATCAAAATACGCGAATATTAGCTATAATTGATATTTTTATAACCCGAAAAATTCTAAAAAGTTGTTTTATGGAAATAAAAAAATATTTTCCAATTATTAAATTAATTTATTTTATTTTTAGTATCGAGTCTTAAATAGAAATTAATCCCGTAAAAACCCGAAACGAACTAAATGTTAGAAAAACAGAATTTTCTATGATATATAAAATATTTATCTAAAAAGATAAGGGTTTATAAGAGTAGCAAAATTATGTAATGAATAGTGGTGAATAGTGCAAAAGACTAGTTAATTACCGGTAGTAAAGAAATACGAATATAATCGCAAAATCAGATATTTCTAGTTATCGAAAAATTATAAAACTGATATTTTTTAAATCCTTATGAAAATACGAGTCTAACGGTATTAATGGTATTTTTTATATCTGAGCCTCGGGACACGCTTTTCAATATCTGTATCCGAACGAGTTCAAAATAGGTAAAAAATTTACCAATCTGATATTTTTAAGCGACCTTATATTACTATGAGTTACTTTACACACTTAAACTAAACCTCGGCCTCTAGGGCTAAAAGCGAGAGATTGTCGGACTTAATATCACGCCCTGGAGGGTACTCTAAACGTGGCAGCCCGCCGCATATAATATTAAAGCTAATGAATGACAACCTTAGTCATGCAGGAGCTTCAATATTACATGCAAGGCATGCTTCCAAGATAGTAGGAGGCTCATAGGGGTATTACATTTAAGTAGATAATAAAAGCAAGCAAGACATTATATAAATAAACATGAAATCTTCATTTAAATAATAAACTCTTACATCTTCTTAGGGGCATTCCTCCGTCTCAAATAGTCTTGATTCAACTAAACCATTAACAATGTAAACATAACTATAACATAAGCCTACTATAGAGATTTTCTTAGAAGTCTATGTTCAAAACTAAATACATATAACTTCTCCCAAAAACTCCTAGTGACTTTGGCTCATAACTGGCATACGGAGCTCCTCGGTGCCTACCAAAGATAATCATACTGTAACAAAAAGCTATAGGGGTATAAACAAATCTAGCTTAGTGAGATAATTCCCATCTACAAGTCATTTCCATAAAACAAACAAGTATTTGAACAATCATATGAAAATGCACCAATCATATGAGCAAACAAAATACACAAGATTAACCAGAAATCATGTGTAGCATAGATTTTATGCCCTCCATGTCGGGGTTGGGAGGTTACAGGCCCATACGACCATCAATACTTGCAGAATTGCTGGTTCCTGCTTGCCCTATAGTCTTTCCGGCTCCTACTGGCCCATGTAGACTTTCCGGCTCCTACTAGCCACTGCTACTATTTTCTCATTTCCCCACACGAAGAATAGTAGTGAAACAAATGCAACTCACAAATATGATATGCATTAATTATTTTTAATATAAATTTAACTAGATAATGTTGAGTTCAAGTTAAAGGCGATAAAAAACAATATTCATCATACCAATGCAAGAATCACAATTTAATTATCAATTCCTCTTTCGATATTCTTAACTTATATTCAACCAATCATAAGTTCAAATCACACAATAATTTTATCTTTTCCTTATCTTCTAGTGCTACTACCTACAAGCACACACATGGCAATGTAACTTAGTAAATGATTAACTCACTCCATGTCGGTAGCTTCCTAATTGAAGTAGTCTTTTGGGAATGTGATCTCGGTTCCTTCTTCACCTAAACAAGATGAAATACCCACAATGAGTCTTTCATAGAATTTCTATTCTTAAAAACTCTAAATCTATCTTAAAATCGCGGTCAAATTGGATTGGAGGAAATTTCAACTTAAAATGGCCATAACTTGTTCATTTTAACTCGAAATTTCGCATATTATATACCATTTTCTACCTATTCGAAAAGATCTATCTATTTCTAAAACTATTTTCATCAAACTAAGTCATTTGGGTTCTGAAAAAGTGGTGACCAGATTCACCACGAATTTTCATAAACTTGAATTCCTTCTTTTAATAAAAGCTCATCTTGAAGAGATAGATATTATAATAGTTTGTAAAACCTTTAAAATATATATACATATATTTATTGACTCATATCAAATGTATGAAGTAAATGAAGTTGTCTCAAACCATGAAAGAGTAAAGTCTTTTAAGGATTTTGGAAAAGTGAGAACTTTTGAAAAATTCCTTTTTATTTTGCTTTGTAAATATTTTAAGTTATTTTAAATGAGTATTTTCTTTTCCTAAATTTTATTTCCTTAGTCTTTTTAAATTTTCAAGGAATGATTTTTTTTATTTTCTAAGCTTAGTTTCTAACACTTTTTGAGAGTAATAACAATTCTATATTTATAGAAATAATTTCCTTGTTTCTTGAGATCATTCCATTTTTATGAAAAGGATTTCTAGTACTTGATGAAAAAGTGAAGTTTTAGTAAAACTTCTGTTTACTCAAAAAGTTCTTTCTATGTCATGTATGTTTATGGATTCCTCTAGATTTCTTAGAAAAGTTTATTAAAATAAATCCTTAGCTTTATGAAAAATTTCTTCCTACTTTTATTTCTAGAAAAGAATCTTTATTTTAAGAAAAACCTTTCCTCATTTATCTTGTTGAGATAAAAATCATTATGTTCATGCATGAATATGAATCATAAAGTTATGAAAATATAAGGAAACATAATAACTTAAAAGAACAAGCTGGTAAAGAAATAAATCAAGTATTGGAACCTTAGCTTCATCAAGGTATCCCGAGACTAAGAATAGACTAGTCCCATAAAGAAAAAGAAAATGTTTTGACTTGATGAGGACAAATCTAAGACTAGAAAGACTAGTCTTAAAAACAATATTAAAGTAAATAAATTGTAAGGAAAGTAAATAAATTGCAAAACAAATGAGCTTATGTGCTCTAAAAGATATATATATATATATATAGCTATATAGATATTTTTAGTAACATATATATAAAAGCAACATAAAGAAATTAGATCCATGAACAAAAACAAAATATGAACTTATTGTTGCTTTCCTTAACCTTCATGTTTTAGAAAACACACACTAAGCTCATACTAAGTAAATGAGCACTTTAGAAGGCTAAACTATTACCTAGAGAAGATATGGAAACTAGAGAAACTTGAGAGAGTTTGTGGAGAGTAATTTTAGTGTATGGAAGTTGTGAAGTGGAAGGAAGAGGGGATATTTATAGGAAAATGTGGGAAGTAAATTGTGTTATTTAAATAAATGAAAAATAAAACAATTAGAGGAAAAGAAGAGGGAGCCGGTGCAATTTTGGAGTAAAGGGGAAGAGAAAATTTATTTTTTTGTATTTTTGTTAATGAAAAGTAAGATATGAAAGATGTGAAGTTTTATTGGAAATAAAAATTGTAAGAAATAGAGGTATGAGTTGTAAGAGTAGGTTGTAAGAAAAAGTAGAGATAGATGAATAGTGTAGAATAGTAGAAAATAGTGTAATGTAAAGTAGACATTGTCATGCCCCGAAGGGTATCCTAAACGTAGTAGTCGCCGTACACAATATTAAAGCCTAGGAGTGACCGCCTTAATCATGCAAAGACTTCCATACTATGTATAAGGCATCTAACACATGGAGGAGACACATCGGAGTGATATATTTTATATTGATACAACTTGAGTAACAATGTAAAGGAAATACACTTTGTTATACTTCAAATATAAATCACTATACTTCGATTTCAAATCATCAAAAGATTTCACTACATAGAACTATTACAAAGCAATTCACAAAACCTAGCTAGTATCTTCAAGCATTCTTACTTCCTGCCGAAATCCCGAAGTTATATTCGGCTCCAACCATCTTGGTCCCCAAGTAGCATTCTCCCGTCAACCTGTTTATTCAAACATCTATTGGGGTATAAACTACACTAGCTTAGTGAGAGTTCCCTTAATTTCGTACCATGACAAGCAAGTTATAATTCATCCATATGCTATGCATGAATAAACACATGAGCAGACAAGCATATGACTTTCCGGTAGCCATATGTGAATGGATTTACGCCCTCCATTCGGGGTTAGGATGGTCCATAAAACATGCAACCATAATCCCAATCTCTTTCTCTTAGTTATACAACCTCTGTTGTTTTATTGTAGTTTTATGTGCCTATCCCACATCCGTTAACTTAAGCGATCTCGCATCCTTAATGTTAACAAGTCCTCCTCGCCTTCCGCTAATATACTTTTGACTAATCTGATATTTTAAAACTTTCTTAGGTTATTACGAACTATTCTACATACTAAAATCTTACTAACTTTCCTAGGATTGCTTAAACAGGAATGCCAGACTTGAACGGTTGCAAAAGACTAGGGTTTTGTTGATTTTGGGATTTCGATTGACTTTATAATTAGGGTTTAAGCTTAATTAAGTCACAAAACATTAGGGGTTTACACTTAAACTATTGTATTCCACTTAGGGTTCCCAGGTGATCTTCCGATTTAGATCTTTGCCAATTTGGAAACTGAGGATTTCTGTTAACACATTTAGTTTGAGAAATATGTAAGTATTTAATATCTCTTAACGTTCTCGGAATTCTTGAATTAGGTTTTATTTCCAAAAGTTAATCATTATTTACTTTTTAATAATTTGTTTTTGGGTTCTATATTACCCGATTTGATAAGTCAGAGTTAAGTATAGAATTTGTCATACGTAGTGGTTTTGGATTTAAACACTGTTGAGTTCATATTTTATTTTTAAGGATTCTCATTTTCTTAAGATTAAGAAATTTATAGATTCGTTCGTGATTTAGAGCTAGTCGAAGCTTGGTTTTAATTTGGAGTCATTTTTTAAAGTTTATCTTCGATTTTTATTTTGGAATCATTTACTAAAATTTTCCGAGGCTTACATATAGCATTATGTATATTATGTATATATATTTCTTTAGAGCATATAAACTCACTTGTTATTTATTTATTTCTATGCTTTGCAATTTATTTATTTAATTCATGCTATTATTAAGACTAGTCTTCCTAGTTATAGACTTGTCCTTATCAAGTCAAAACAATTTTATTTCTTTTTCTTTTCATTTCCTTTTAGGACTAGTATATTCTTAGTCTCGGGATACCTTCATGAAGCTATGGTTCCCAGCACTTGACTTTATTATTATGCTCTTATTTATTATTATACATATCTTATCTTATTATGTGATATTGTCATATTTCTCATATCTACATAATCTCATTCATGCATGAACATGTTGATATTGTCTCAACCATAATGAATAGGAGTTTTTCTTAAGTAATAAAAATAAGAACTCTCTTTAAAAATAAATTTTGTCACATAAGAAATTATTTTTCCGTGAAAACTTAAAGTTTTATATTAACAAATATTTTCTAAAGTTAGACAAGTTTAGCACAAATTTTATTAATAATACTATATGGGATTTTATCAAGGAATACATAAAATAAAATTATCACAAACTCTCTTTTCAAACTAATGAAATAAGAAAGTTTCTTTAAACTTAATTCTTTATTTAACAAAAGTATTCTTAAACTCATGAAAAGTTTTCATCAACATACTAAGGTTTAGATAAGTTTTACAAAATCATCTAAGAATAAATCTTTTTAAAGATGAATCTTGCTTAAAGAACTAAAATTAGAAGAACACTATTATTTTAAAATGGAACAAACTTTAGGAAAAACTAAGAACAAGTGAACTATAAGAAAGTTTGTCACTATCAAGAAAACATTTAGAAACTACATTTTTAACTATTAAAAACGAAGTATAGGAATAAAATTATTTTGGAAAATAGGAATTGTTTTCAAAAGATAGATAAAGTTAAAAAGAAGGAAATATTTACTTACTGTCACGCCCCATAGGGGTATCCTAAACGTAACAGTCCGTCATATGCCATATAAGACTGTAAACCCCTAAATTTTCGGAATCGGTTTAGCACAAAACCCTAACCGGAAGTCAAACGAAACCCTAAAGGTCAACAAAACCCTAGTTTACCGTATCAACCTAAATCCGGCATTGCCGTTTTCTTTGGCCCGGAAAAACGAAGTTGGGATAATTAGCTCGAATAGTCCGTAATAACCATAGGTTTTATAAAAGTTTCAGTTTCGCGAAATTCGGGTGTCCTTCGAACCCGATCGGACACAGTTCTCGAAAAACGTGTCCGGAAGCCCGGAATAGTAAAAATATTCCGAATATACCGTTAGACTCGTAAAAATATAAGTTTTCCAAAAATATCAATTTCATAATTTTTCGGTAAGTAAAAATAACAGATATAGCTATTATACGCGTATTTTCTTACTACCGGTACTTTAATTGTCATATCTACTTTACATTACACTATTCATTACTATTCTACACTATTCTTTTATCTCTACTTTTTCTTACACCTACTCTTACACTCTACATAACCTATAATCTTAACTTTTCACCTTTCCCATAACTTTATATCACATCTATCTTACTTATTACATCTTTTATTTAACAAAATAAAAATTAAATCACTCCCTCTCTCCTCTCAAAAGTGGCCGGCACCCCTCTCTCTCTTCCCTCTCCATTTGTTTTAATTTTGCATTTATTTTAATCACATAAAAATCACTCCCCATTTTCCTATAAATACCCCCCTCTTTCTTTCACACATTCACTACTCACAAATTCATACCAAAACTCTCTCAAATTTTCCTCTCAAAGCTCTCTCAAATTTCTATCTCAAAACTCTCTCAAAATAATTCCACAACAACTTCCACCAACAACAAAAACCCATAACCACATAACCATATCAAAGTCTTCTTTAGGTAACCCCTTTATAATTCTTTCTTCTTCTTCATGTCATGTAACTTTACATGACCATAGTGTGAGTTTCCAAATACTACAAGTTGTGGAAACTACATTATGTTCATGTATTGTTCTTGTTCATGCCAATCCATTTATGTTTATGTTGATTTATTATTGTTTATATATCTATACATATTCTTTAGAGCATATAAGCTCACTTGCAATTTATTTATTTCATGCAAAGCAATTTATTTACTTTTCCATTGCAATTTATTTATTTATTCCTTGTTGAAATAAGACTAGTCTCTAGTCTTAGACTTGTCCTCATCAAGTCAAAACAAGCTTTTCTTCCTTCATTTTATTTCTTTATAGGACTAGTTTATTTCTTAGTCCCGGGAGCCTTGAAGAAGCTAAGACTCCAATACTTGACTTAATTATTTATGCTATTTTGTTTATTATTATCCTCATAATCATGTTCATTTAGATTGTTGTCCAAAAAGCTTTATTTTCTAAAGATAATCAAATAAAAGAAGGCTTTTTGTCACTTAGGAATAAATTTTTGTGAAACATAAAAATATAAGATAACAAAAATAAACTCATTCATTTTCAAGTTACAAAAAGAATTCACTATGAATTTAGAAACTATTTTTACTTAAAAAAGCTACTTAAATCTTCGTTACTCTACCTTGTTTTTCAAAAGAAAATATTCTTGTTGACAAAAATGGTTCTTTTCATAAAGAAAGAGAATAAGGTGGATGACTAAGGAAATTTTAAATAAAGACCTTTGCAAACAAATAGGCAAAGAAAATTTATGATTTGAAAATAATAAAGTTATTTCTTTTCAAGTTACAAGAGGAAAATAATAGAATTATAGAAATTAGTTTTTCTACAAAAAGTCCTTAAATGTTCCACTTTGTTTTTATAAGGAAACCAAATTTTCATGCATGGTAATTGTTTTCGGAATAGAGACATGAGAAAAAGAATGAGAAATATCAAGTAAAGATTTTTGCCAAAACAAGTAAACAAGGGAATTTACACAAGAAAATGAAGAAAAGAATATTTTCTAGAAAACTTCAAAAATATTATTAGTATAACTTAGAAAGTAGAAATTTTATTTTTAAAAGTCACTTGGGAAAAGATAAATAAAACCAACATAAAACGTTTTTAGAAAATAAAGAAAACAAGGTATTCGTTTCAAAGAAATTCACAAAAACAATTTCCGAAAAGCTTCAACCGACATTGTTTTACTTAAGAAAAATAAATTGGACAACAAGCACTTGAGCATGCTTAAATATGAGTTATATAGTTACAAAAAGAGAATTTTTCAACTATATAGATAACTAAGTATTTATCAAACAAATTTTGATTTCTTGAACCAAAGTTGTTTTTACTTGGAAATCCGTGGTGAATTTTGTCGCCACTTTTTCGAGCCTATATGCTTTTTTGTGGGAAATAATTTTAGAAATGGGTAGATCTTTTCGAGTAGATAGAAATCGGTATATTATATGCGCGATTCCGAGTTAAAATGACCAAGTTATGGCCGTTTTAAGTTGGAACATTCTTTTATACGAACTTTGACGTTCTTTGACATTGTTTTGTCAAAAATTCAAAAAATCTTCAAGAAAAACTCATTATGGGTATTTTCTTTGGTTAGGTGATCCCGAGGAAGGATTTCTTCACCCCGAGGACTACGTTTAGTGGAGTGTGTGAACGACTCATCCGCTTAGAAGAGTAGACGTATGGCATCGTGAGTTATTTCCCCGTTATTTTTCATACTCTTGATTGTGCTTGTAAAATTAGTTGCACTAGAACTTAAGAAAAAGAAAACGGGAGTGTATGATAATATGTTGAAAGAATACTAAGTATATCGGAACTCGATTTGTTTGTAATAAAGATTGTATGTGCATTAATATCTTGAAGTGTTTGAAATTGGTTGATCACTTGAAAGAAGTTAAATGTAACTACTAGACTGTAATTAAAGAATTATTCATGCACTTCATATGTTGAGTCACATTGCATTCGCTACTATACAATTGGTGGGACAAGTGTATAATAGTGGTGGTAGACATAACCGGTATATCATGTAAGTGGCGAGTAGGAGCCGGTAAGAACTACTTAAATTGATGGCTAGTAGGAGCCTGTAATAACTACAAGTTTTTGGTGGCTAGTAGGAGCCTATAATAACTACAAAAATCTTTTCGTGGCTAGTAGGAGCCTGTAATAACTACAAAATTTTTATGGCGTATAGACGGTAAGATTTATAAAAGTGTTTTTAAAAGTGGTGGCTGTAATTGGCCTGAATACCCAACCCCGAATGAAGGGCGTAAATTCATTCAACATATGATTCCGGAAAGTCATATGTCTTGTATGCTCACGTGGTTGTTGCATTTCATACGTTTGAATAATAAACTTGATTGATAATCTACTTCGAGTATGAATTTTGGGAATTACTCACTAAGCCTATTAGCTTATACCCCGATAGCTATCTTTTGCAGTTCCCGTATTTATGGTTAAGGCCACGTGGACCCTGTGGGCAGGTAATCCCTCTTGTATATTAGAAATCTGAATAAAGTATAGTTTAGTATTAGCATGTTAATAGATTTGTAATTTAGGGAGTTGTCCCTAAGTTTGCAAAGTTTATGCCATGGACAAATAATTATTGTGATTCTTCTTTTCTTAATATGTTTTTATATCTCCTTAAACTTCATTATTCTACATATGGTCCTCTAAAATTGTGAAAGTAAGCCTTACACTTTATATAAAAGCTTTTGGAAATGACTAAAGTTGTCATACTTAAGCTTTAATATTGAGTGTGGCGGACTGTCACGTTTAGGGTACCCATTGGGGCGTGACAAAGACTCTCAAATTACTATCCAAGTCCTTTGAGTGTCTTGTATAGATGTAAGGCGTCCCTTTACGACAATAAAATACTCTATTCAATGAAGTTAAGAAGTTTAATTCGGCATTCAATAGCATTAGATAATAAATCAATACGCATAAACAGTAAGTTACAAAGTCCAAGGGGCATTCCCCCGCAAAAGAATATTTAATGGTCCATTACAGTCATCCAGAGTGTTTTGGTTTCTTGTAGAACTCTAAACAAATTGAATACAACTTCTATAGGAAACGCCTAGCTCCTGTACCTGAGCTGTAGCCTGTCTTGGTCTATGTCAGCCCCGAAAAATTTTAGTAAATAATTCCAAGATAAACTTCGAAAATAAACCCTAAAAATCACTCCAAATTAAAACCGAACTTCAACTAGTCCAAAAACACGAGCAAATCCAAAAATTTTCGAATCTTGAAAAAAAAATAAGAATTCTTAAAAACAAAGTAAAAACTCAACATACATCAATTCCAAAACCACTACGTATGACAAATTCCATACGTAACTCCGACTTATAAAATCGGGTAGTATAAAGCCCAAAAACAAATTATTAAAAAGTAAATAATGAAACTTTCGAAAATATAACCCAATTCAAGAATTCCAAAAACATTAAGAGATATTAAATACTTACAAAAATAAAATTTAAAATAAATTTCTCAAATTAAATATGTTGTATAAACATAAAATATCAGTTTCCAAATTGGCAAAGATCTAAACCGGAAAATCTGTAAACCCCGGGAATTTTTCACATTAGTACACGACCTTACAATAGATGGTATGAACTAGATAATAGATTTAGATTTTAATTAAAGTTTAAGAATAGATCAATATCTAGAATTTGATTAGATGAATGATCTAGAATCTGAATAAAGAATTTCTTTAAAACCCGAAACCAGATATACAAATAGATTTAAATAGGAAAATATAAATATAGGAATTTAATGATTGTTCTTGATCTCGATAATGATTCGAGATTGGAATAACAAGTAGTAATGAGCTTATATTTAGACTTAAACCCTAAATTCAAGATTCCTAGTTACAATTAAAAGCTGCTAATAAGAATTCATGTTCGGTATCAAAACTAAAGATATATATATATAGTTTAGTTTCCGTATTAAGTCTAATACTATGTAAATGATTATCTATGCTTATAAATAGAAAACGATGACCTAAAGATAAACCAACAAGATTATAAATACACAACGGAAATATAAACTATCGAATAACTCAAAACCTGAACTCCAAACAAATAATCGGATCACGCTATTGTTCTAAACCGAGTTTTCTTAAGCTATCGGAGCCTAAAACAAAAAATTGACCTAACGAGCTTAAGAAATCCTAATTGCGGGAGATATAATTATACGAATAATTAACTACGTATATAAAAAAAACTAAAAGTTGTATTATTTGAAAATCTAAGTGTTTTGTATAACCCTATAAACATATTTTTGTATAAAAACTTCCAAATATTAGCTGATTTATACCCGTATAACTTGTTAAATGATCCTAAAATTAAACTAAATAAATAAACTAATATATAAAAATTATTTCGGTGCAAGAAGTTCGGTGGAAATATGTTGGAAGAGAAGAGCCGAAATTTGGATTCAATAATGC
Organism: Combretum micranthum; assembly: GCA_024138025.1. Lineage (NCBI taxonomy): Eukaryota > Viridiplantae > Streptophyta > Magnoliopsida > Myrtales > Combretaceae > Combretum > Combretum micranthum. The sequence continues at coordinate 108,633 of JAMXBD010000967.1, read as the reverse complement.
AACTTTTGTCAAACAAAGCAACCCAAGAACCAATCACCAATTGACAACTCAATATAGCATTTAATGAAGTGAAAATAACAGCTAAAATGAGATCAAACCGGAAGGAAATTGAAGGAGAAGACGCAGCTAAAGTCTTCTTCTTTTTCTTCTATTTATATAAGAACAAATGCATTAATGAAGGAACAAACAACCTCCATTAATTCCCAACTTCTCCAGAACGAAACTACCCCTTTCTAACCACCAAAACGAGCTGAAGGCAGAAAACAACCGATCATAACACCCAAGCTCGAATCAAAAAAAGAACAAAGCTAAAAACCCTTGAAAACAAATTCAAAGGTAAGTTGATACGATTCAAAGGATTTTCATTCAAATCTAACGATTGTAACTGACTTATAATCATCTTAGGAACATAATAAACACAATCACAAGCTTCGGATTACATCAAACGAGCTCCAACGAGGTAATAATCCAAAACCCTAGCTTTATTTTCTAAGAATCGAGATCTATATATATATGTATATAGACGTGTTAAAAGTTGTTTTATGTCCTTATATAAGGTATATAAACACTTACAAATGGTTTAGTAAAGTTTTTAACGTGTAAAATTCAAAGAACATGAATTGAACCAAGGAGGAAGATGATGAACAGTACAACACTGCCTCAAGGCCGGCAGTGTAAACGCTCAACGTTGGCGGCTTTCATGGATAGGCCGGCAGCGTATAGGCAGCTTACACTGATCAGAGGCTACGTAAAATAATTTTTCACATAAAGGTTGAATGAAAGCCGGCTTCCTGGAGATCTACGCCGACGGCGTAGGGCCGGTGTACGTTGAAAGCCAACAGCTTTCAAAGCCGTTGCACTCGATATGAAAATTTCTTCAAAAACAATTTTACACCAGCATCTGGGCTTAAAGGCCGGCGGCTTTGAGCCGGCGTATAGCCAAATTTTCTTCAATGCGAGTTTTTCTGACCTAAACAGAAACTATATATATGTATATGTAATATGCCTACTGAGTATATATATATATATATATATATGTTATACGAATATGTATTAGATAGTTAATATAATACAAGTATTTAAGCCTATTTAGATTAATATCTAATATTCATTAAAACCCTAAGATTAAGAAAAGATATTAGGTGTTAATCATAGTTAGTATTAGTCAAATAATTGTTCTAGATAGATAAAATAGGTAAGAATGGAAATTGAAATAAACTAATTTCTTAAGTAATGTGACTCCTAAAAATAACAAAATAATTATGCGAGATAAAATAGGAGAAACACAACAACACTAAGTAATAATAATTACCAAAATATCGAGTCTAGGATACGAATCACATATAGGAATTTAGCTAATTTGTATTGATGAATATTTTGTCTTAAATAGGTGACTTTGATTCACTAGAAGATCTACCAGCAGATTACTACGATTGAGTCAGTATGAGCAGGTGAGTAATTCAGTCATATTGTACTGGTTGTGATTGTAAATAGTCAAATATGTAATGCAAGATAATCAAATGAATGTTTGCTGAAAGTATGATTTGATCTAAGTGTATGATTGCATTATCGCTTTTATAAGGATATTTTAACAATCATACACTCAGATCAAATCATACTTTCAACAAACATTCATTTGATTATCTATTACATATTTGACTATTTACAATCACAACCAGTACAATATGACTGAATTACTCACCTGCTCATACTGACTCAGTCGTAGTAATCTGCTGGTAGATCTTCTAGTGAATCAAAGTCACCTATTTAAGACAAAATATTCATCAATACAAATTAGCTAAATTCCTATATGTGATTCGTGTCCTAGACTCGATATTTTGGTAATTATTATTACTTAGTGTTGTCGTGTTTCTCCTATTTTATCTCGCATAATTATTTTGTTATTTTTAGGAGTCACATTACTTAAGAAATTAGTTTATTTCAATTTCCATTCTTACCTATTTTATCTATCTAGAACAATTATTTGACTAATACTAACTTTGATTAACACCTAATATCTTTTCTTAATCTTAGGGTTTTAATGAATATTAGATATTAATCTAAATAGGCTTAAATACTTGTATTATATTAACTATCTAATACATATTCATATAACATATATATATATATATACCCAGTAGGCATATTATATATACATATATATATAGTTTCTGTTTAGGTCAAAAAAACTCGTGTTGAAGAAAATTTGGCTGTACGCTGGCTCAAAGCCGCCGGCCTTTAAGCCCAGATGTCGGTGTAAATTTGTTTTTGAAGAAATTTTCATATCGAGTGCACCGGCTTTGAAAGCTGTCGGCTTTCAACACACACCGGCCTTACGCCGTCGGCGTAGATCTCCAGGAAGCTGGCTTTCATTCAACCTTTACATGAAAAATTATTTATACTTAGCCTCTGATTAGTGTAAGCCACCTATACGTCGCCGGCCTATCCATGTAAGCCGTCGGCGTTGAGCGTTTACACTGCCGACCTTGAGGCAGTATTGTACTATTCATCATCTTCTTCCTCGGTTCAATTCATGTTCTTTGAATTTTACAGGTTAAAAACTTTACTAAACCGTTTGTAAGTGTTTATATACCTTATATAAGGACATAAAACAACTTTTAACACGTCTATATACATATATATATAGATCTCGATTCTTAGAAAATAAAGCTAGGGATTTGGATTATTACCTCGTTGGAGCTCGTTTGATGTAATCCGAAGCTTGTGATTGTGTTTATTACGTTCCTAAGATGATTATAAGTCAGTTACAATCCTTAGATTTGAACGAAAATCCTTTGAATCGTATCAACTTACCTTTAAACTTGTTTTCAAGGGTTTTTAGCTTTGTTCTTCTTTCGATCCGAGCTTGGGTGTTATGATCGGTTTTTTTTCTACCTTCAGCTCATTTTGGTGGTTAGAAAGGGGTAGTTTCGTTCTGGAGAAGTTAGGAATTAATGGAGGTTGTTTATTCCTTCATTAATGCATTTGTTCTTATATAAATAGAAGAAAAAGAAGAAGACTTTGGCTGCGTCTTCTCCTTCAATTTCCTTCCAGTTTGAGCTCATTTTAGCTGTTATTTTCACTTCATTAAATGCTATATTGAGTTGTTAATTGGTGATTGGTTCTTGGGTTGCTTTGTTTGACAAAAGTTGCATTATTGAATCCAAATTTCGGCTCTTATCTTCCAACATATTTCCACCGAACTTCTTGCACCGAAATCATTTATATATATTAGTTTATTTATTTAGTTTAATTTTAGGATCATTTAACAAGTTATACGGGTATAAATTAGCTAATATTTGAAAGTTTTTGTATAAAAAATGTTTATAGGGTTATACAAAACACTTAGATTTTCAAATAATACAACTTTTAGTTTTTTATATACGTAGTTAATTATTCGTATAATTATATATATACGTAGTTAATTATTCGTATAATTATATCTCCCGCAATTAGGATTTCTTAAGCTCATTAGGTCAATTTTTGTTTCAGGCTCCGATAGCTTAAGAAAACTCAGTTTAGAACAATCGCGTGATCCGATTATTTGTTTGGAGTTCAGGTTTTGAGTTATTCAACAATTTATATTTTTGTTGTGTATTTATAATCTTGTTGGTTTATCTTTAGGTCATCGTTTTCTATTTATAAGCGTAGATAATCATTTACGTAGTATTAGACTTAATACGGAAACTAAACTACATATATATCTTTAGTTTTGATACCGAACATGAATTCTTATTAGCAGCTTTTAATTGTAACTAGGAATCTTGAATTTAGGGTTTAAGTCTAAATATAAGCTCATTACTACTTGTTATTCCAATCTTGAATCATTATCGAGATCAAGAACAATCATTAAATTCCTATATTTATATTTTCCTATTTAAATCTATTTGTATATCTGGTTTCGGGTTTTAAAGAAATTCTTTGTTCAGATTCTAAATCATTCATCTAATCAAATTCTAGATATTGATCTATTCTTAAACTTTAATTAGAATCTAAATCTATTATCTAGTTCATACCATCTATTGTAAGGTTGTGTACTAATGAGAAAAATTCCGGAGGTTTACAAAATCACCTGAAAACCCTAAGTGGAATACAATAGTTTAAGTCCGGCAATCTAGTGCCCCTAACCCTAGAGGCCAAGATGTAGTTTAAATATGTAGAATAGCTCGTAGTAATATAAGTTGTTTAAAAATATCAGATTGGTAAATTTTTGACCTATTTCGAACCTGTTTGAATACAGACTTCGAAAAACATGTCTCAGGGCTAGAGATATAAAAAATATACCATTAGTACCGTTAGACTCGTAATTTCATAAGAATTCCAAATATATCAGTTATATAATTTTTCGAGTTATAAAAATTACAGTTATAACCTTTTTATCGTATTTTCATTACTATCGGTAATTAATTAGTCATTTGCACTATTCACTTTTATTTCATTACATAATGTTATTATTCTTATAAAGCCTTATATTTTTAGATAAATATTTTATATATTATAGAATTTTTTTTTTCTAAAATTTAGTTAGTTTGGACTTTTACGGGATCAGATTCTGTTCAAGACCCGATACTAAAAATAAAATAAATTAATTTAATAATTGGAAAATATTTTAAAAATATTTTTATTTTCATAAAATAATTTCTTAGAATTTTTTAGGTTATAAAAATATCATTTATAGCCCATATTCACGTATTTTGATCATACCGGTAACATATTGTTAAAATACTAAAATAATTCAAATAATTATTTAATTTTATTTATGAAAATTCTACCACTTATTTAAAAATATTTTTCCTAATTTTATTTTGTATTTTTCTTAATAAAAAGTACTTTTTCCAACCCATACTTCAAGTACACCTTACACACATCACTTCTTTTTCACTTCAATCTTTCTACACTTTGTCCCACACTTTATGGCAAATTTTTCCTTCTTTATGGCTACCATTGTCCCTTAATTTACTCCTATTTTTACTAAAATAAATATATTTTAATCATTCTTCATAAAGTTACATTACACATTAATTATACAATTCAATTTCAAGTCAAAATTCATTAAATTCCCTCTCTCTCCTCTCTCAATATTCACGTGCAGCACCTATTCTTGGCTGCCTTGGTTTTATTTATTTTTTCTTCTTTCTTTCTTACAATTAATACACTCATTCTCTCTCTCTCTTTCATTTACTCACTTTTCCCTTTACCATTCCTTAACTTTTTCTCTCTCTTTTTCCTCTCTGTTTTCTTCATTTTTGCTCTTGTTCTTGCAAGAACCAAGCTGCCCCTAATTCTTTTATTAGCTTCCACCCATATTTCTTGAAGATTTTTAAGCAAATTTTCTTCTCAAAGCTTCCATAGGTGATATAGGTAAAGTTTAATGAGAGTTTCATACATCAAATGACTTTCCATAAGCTTAAAAGCTTAGGATGATGATGCCAAAAATGAAACACTTCTGTTCTCTATGATTAATCTCTTGTATCATTATTATTTTCTTATTTAAAGTGGTTATATTTTATAGATCTAACTTTTTGTAGCTTCGATTTTTGTTTATGCCTTACATCTTGTTATTAAAGTTAGTATTTTTGTTATTTCTTATGATTTATGCATATATTCATCATTCACATAACTATCTTAGTGTTCATGCATTAAAACTAGTGTAGTAAACTAGATCTAATGTTTTAGTTCATAAAATGCATTAGCCTTTTGTTTTATGTTCATGAACAACTTGTAGTAGCATGATGATAGTAGAAATGTTTTAGAAAAATCAAGATCTATTTTATTTTCAACAAAAATCATTTTTGAAAATTCGGATGAAAAAGGAACCATATTTAGAAAAGTTGTTTTACAACTTCAAAATGTGTATTTTTCATTGAAAATGAAGGGCTTAGGGTATAGACAACATAAATGAGTGATTTTGATGCGTAAAGTTTAGATCTATGAGTTTATAGTTTACTACCATGCATTTCTTTTATATTCATGTTCATATTATGTGTAGATCTTAGATTTGAACTTGAACAAAAATAGTGAAATTCGTATTTTGGCAAGACCCCTATTTAAACGCCACTTTCCAAGTGTCAAAATGTTATTTTTACTTAAGATAATGAAGGCTTAATGTATGTATATCATCAAGAGTTCTTTTTACAATAATCAAAGGTGATTTTCAAAAGTTATTTTCAAAATAAAAATCTTATTTTCGGATTTAGGTTAAGACATATTTTAAAAACATGTTTTCCAACTCAAAAAGGAAGTTTTTATTCAAGATATGAAAGGCTCTTAAGATATGATATGTAAGGAATGGATTTTCATAAGTTTAGATAGATTTTATCAAAAAGAATGTCCAAGAATAAATTTTGTAAATTCGGATCTCAACCAAGACCAATTTTTAAAACCCATTTATCAACTCCAAAACTCATATTTTATTTGGAAAATGAAGAGTTTAAGTCATAGATATTATTAAGTAGTAATTTTTATAAGTTGAAATGAGTTTTGATGAGATTAATGTATAAAACAAGAATTAGAATCAAGATGGGAAATTTTGAGTTAGTAGTCAATTTGTGAAATTCATAATTTTGAATTAAGGCCATAAGAACACCTATTATCCAAGCTCAAAATGAAAGTTTTATGTAATGAATGGAGTCCTTAAGTAATAGGTACCATAAAGTCTTAAATTTTAAGGCATTAAACAAGTTTTTTCCAAAGGAATAATCCAAAAAGTGGATTTTCTAAAATTCGGATTTTTGAGTAAATCCTATTTGAAAACATATTTGCAAAGTGTAAAATGGAAAATTTTTATGAAAAAGTGAAGTCCTTAGTGGTTATGTATGGTTGAGCCCTAATTTTCTAAATATCAAATGATTTTTACTTAAAGGAATCACTCAAAAACTAACTTTTACAAAATTTGGATTTTGAAATCAACCCTACTTAAAAACATGTTTACAAAGTGTAAAATGGAAATTTTTATGTAGAGATGAAGATCATAAGTAATAGATATAATGAAGACTCAATTTTAACAAAGATAATTATGTTTTCTTAAGTAATAAATCTAAAACAAATGGAAATGATCAAAGTTAGAAAATTAGATTTTTGATAGTGGATCGATTGACAAAGACAACACATTTCCTCCCAATCAATATGACATACTCCATGGATAAGTTGGCAAGGATATACACAAGGGAAATAGTGCGATTGCATGGAGTGCCTGCGGAAATAGTTTCCAACCGAGACCCAAGGTTTATGTCTAAATTTTGGACGAGCTTACAAAGATGTATGGGAACAAATCTACACTTCAATACTGCTTATCACCCTCAAACAGATGGTCAATCAGAGAGGATGATACAAACTTTGGAGGATATGTTACGAACTTGTGTGATAGAGTTTAAAGGTAGTTAGGACGCACACCTACCTTTGGTAGAGTTTGCCTACAACAACAGCTACCACTCTACAATCCAGATGCCACCTTATGAAGCATTATATGGAAGACGGTGTCGATCACCATTGTTCTGGGACGATGTAGAAAATTGAGCATCAAACATGACTTGGTACAAGATGCGGCCGATAAGGTGCGGATCATCCAACAAAAGATGAAGGAAGCACAAGATAGACAAAAGAGCTGGGCGGATATGAAGAGACGTACACTTGAGTTTGAAGTTGGGGACCATGTGTACTTGAAAGTAAAACCCATCAAGAGTATTCACCGAGTTCGGGCACAAGGAAAGTTGAGCCCATGATATGTTGGACCTTTTGAAGTGCTTGACAGAGTAGGAGATCTTGCTTATCGTCTGGCACTCCCTCCTAACCTATCTGGAATTCAAAATGTATTCCACGTATCAATTCTACGGAAACATGTGTCAGATCCTACCAGGATTGCAGAACTGGAACCAGTTTCGTTGAAAGAAAATCTCATATATGAGGAACACTCGATTAAGATTCTAGATCACAAGATGCAGAAGCTTCGGAACAAGGAAATCAAGTATGTAAAGGTTCTATGGAGAAACCACTCGCATGTGGAAGCAACCTGGGAGAGTGAAAGCAACATACCCTAGAAGTATCCGAATTTTTTCAAAGAATCAGGTATGAACTTCAAGTTTTGAGGACAAAACTTTCTTTAAGGGGGGTAGGTTGTAAACCCCCAAAGTTTTGAATTCAAATTAAAGCTTAAACCTAATTAGAAATCAACCGGATTTCTAAAATCAACAAAACCCTAGTTTACCGTAACCACTTAAGTTCGGCATTCCTGTTTAAGAAACCCTAAGAGAGTAAGAAAGATTTTAGTGAGTAGAATAGTTCGTAATTATCTAAGGAAACTTAAAAAGATCAGTTTAGTAAAACTGCGACTTGTTTTGAACCCGATCGGACACAGTTCTTGAAAAACATGTCCCCGAGCTTGGAATAGTAAAAATATTCCGAATATACCGTTAGACTCATAAAAATATAAGATTTTCAAAAATATTAATTTCATAATTTTTCGGTAGCTAAAAATATCAGATATTGCATTTATACGCATACTTTCTTACTACCGGTATTTAAATTGTCATGTCTACATTACATTACACTATTTACTACTATTCTACACTATTTATCTATTTCTACTTTTTCTTACAACCTACTCTTACAACCCATACCTCTATTTCTTACACATTTTCTTTTCCAATACAACTTCACATCTTTCATATCTTACTTTTAATTAACAAAAATACAAAAAAATAATTTTTTTCTCCCTCTCTTCACTAAAGTAGCCCCAGCCCCTCCCTCTTTCTTCCCAATTTGTTTTATTTTTCATTTATTTAATTAACGCAAATTATCTCCCACATTTTCCTATAAATACCCCCTCTTACTTCCACTTCTTTCACACATTTCTTCTACTAAAGTTACTCTCTCAAATTTCTACAAGAATTTCCTCTTAAGAAGTTCTCTCTAGTTTAGTTCCTTTAGATAAACTTTCTTCAAGTTTTCTTTATGTTCATATACTTAGTATGAGCTTAGTGTGTGTTTTCTAAACCATGAAGGTTAGGGAAAGCAACAATAGGTTCATACTTTGTTTTTGTTCATTATCAAATTCCTTTATGTTGCTTTTATGTTTATAACTATCTAATATATCTATATAGTTATATGTATTATTTAGAGCATATAAGCTCATTGTTTTGCAATTTATTTACTTTCATGTTATTTTTAAGACTAGTCTTTCTAGTCTTAGACTTGTCCTCATCAAGTCAAAACATTTTCTTTTTTCTTTTGGGACTAGTCTTTTCTTAGTCTCGGGATACCTTGATGAAGCTATGGTTCCAATACTTGATTTATTTTCTTAATAGCTTATTCTTTCAAGTTATTATGTTTCTTTATGTTTCCATAACTTTATGATTCATATTCATGCATAAACATAATGATTTTTCTCTCAACAAAATAAATGAGGAAATATTTTCTTAAAATAAAGATTCTTTTCTATAAATAAAAGTAGGAAGTTAAACTTTTTCTAAAGACTGAGGAGTCATATTAACAAACTTAGAGGAGTTCATAAGAGATTTTATAAACTTACATGACATAGAAAGAACTTTTTCGTAAATAAACAAAAGGTTTTACACAATTTTACTTTTCATCAAATGCTAGGAATTCTTTTTGGAATAATCTCAAGAAACAAAGAAACTATTTTATAAAATTGTTATTACTTTTAAAAGTTGTTGAAATCTAAGCTTAGAAAATAAAATCATTCCTTAGGAATTTAAAGCAATTACAAGAAATTAAATTTAGGAGAAAAGAAATACTCATTATAAATAACTTAAAATATTTTCAAAGCAAAATGAACATTTCAAAAGTTCTCAAGTTTCAAAATCTTTAAAGACTTTACTTTTTCATAAATTGAGACAACTTCATTAACTCCATACATTTGTTATGAGTCAGTAAATATATGAATATACATTCCAAAGGTTTTACAAGCTGTTATATTACCCATCTCTTCAAAATGAGCTTTGGATAAAAGAAGGAAAACAAGTTTATAAAAATTCGTGGTGAATCTGTCCGCCACTTTTTTGGAACCCAAATAACTTACTTTGATGAAAATAAGTTTAGAAATAGATAGATCTTTTTGAATAGGTAGAAAACGGTGTATTATATGCAAAATTCCGAGTTAAAATGAGCAAGTTATGGCCATTTTAAGTTGGAATTTCCTCTTATACGATTTTACTGCGATTTTAAGAAAAGTTTAGAATCTTCAAGAATAAAAATTTCATGAAAGACTCACTTTGGATATTTCATCTTGGTTAAGTAGAGAAGGACCCGAGATCACCTTTCTAAAAGATCACTTCGATTAGGATCTACCGGCATGGAGTGAGTTAATCCTTTACCAAATTACATTTCCTTGTTTTGTGCTTGTAAGTAGTAGCACTAGCAATTAAGAAGAAGATAAAATGAATAATTGTTGTGTGACTTGGAATTATGATTGATTGAATATAAGTTAAGAATATCGAAAGAAGGTATGATAAATAAATCGTGATTCTTGTATTGATATGATGAAAATTGTGTTGATCGCCTTCAACTTGAACTAAACATTATTTGGTTAAATATATATTGAAATCAATTCATGCATATCATACTTGTGAGTCACCTTTTTTTCACTATTATTCTTCGTGTGGGGAAACGAGGAAATGGTAGTGGTGGCTGGTAGGAGCCGGAAAGTCTACATGGGCTAATAGGAGCCAAAAAGTCTACAAGGCGAGTAGGAGCGGTAAATCTGCAAATATTGATGGTCGTATGGGCCTGTAACCTCCTAACCCTCGACATGGAGGGCATAAAATCTATGCTACACTTGATTTCTGGTTAATCATGTTTATTTTGTTTGTTCATATGATTGATGCATTCTCATAGGCTTGATTAAATACTTGTTTGTTATATGGAAATGTCTTGTAGATTGAATTATCTCACTAAGCTAGATTTGCTTATATCCTTATAGCTTTTTGTTACAGTACGATTACCTTTGGTTGGCCCCAAGGAGCCCCATATGCTAGGTACGAGATTAAGCTACTAGGAGTTTTTGGGAGAAGCTATATGTATTTAAGTTTTAAACATAGGCTTCTAGGAAAATCTCTATAGTAGGCTTGTGTTATAATTGTTATTATTTCGTTGAAAGACTTCTAAAGCGGGGGAATGCATGATGTAAGGATATTATTATGGAAATCTTATGTTTATTTATATAAGTTCTTGCTTGCTTTTATTATCTACTTAAATGTAATACCCTTGTGAGTCTCCTATTATCTTGGAAGCACGCCTTGCATGTGATATCAAAGCTCCTGCATGACTAAGGTTGTCATTCATTAGCTTTAATATTATATGCGGCGGACTGCCACATTTAGGGTACCCTCTGGGGCATGACACATATACATACATCATCTCATGATATATCAAGCTCATAGAATAAAGAAAAAGTGTCATAGCATAGCTCCTTATTCTATATTAATTTTCATAAGCTAATATGAAAATCAATGGTCCAATCTTAAGGTAAAAACCATCTTTATGGTCTTAAGTTGTAAATATTCTTGTATCCTTTTTTATGATCCTTGCTTCTCCCTCATCATAGATTAAGAAGGGTCTTCATAACATCTCTATGTCTTCATTGCAATAATAAAAGATACAAAAAATCCTACAACTAATTGTAGAAAATGAATTACAATAAATCAAAATGACACGTAGGTCGTATTTATGAAATTACAACCCATAAAAACAAAGGAATAAAACCTGTCAATCACATGGGTCTTAAGGCCATGCTATGCACCATACATGTAAAGTAAACACACATAATAAACATACATGAAACTTATAAACACTTCAAAACCATGTTTTATGTTAAGTATCATTAATTAGTTCTTATGGAGTTAAGACATACACTTTGCAGGTGTAAACCCCGGTTTTTCTAGTAACCAAGAAGACTCGAGAATTAGAAACCAAAACCCTTAACCGGAATAGCTTAAGATGGGAGTGAGACCTAGGAACCCTGAATCCGGCTTTTCCTCGATTTCCAATTAAGAAAATTTTATAAGAAAATTTAATCTTGAATAGTTCTTGAATATATTTCAAACCAAGGAAAGATCAGATTTTAAGAAAATTTCAATTTCGGGCCTTCCCGAGACCTATTACAGAAAAGCATGCCCCGAAACTTGAATTTTGAAAAATTACTTGTGAATACTCTTTTGAATCGAAATTAAATAAGGATTTCAAAATATGAATTTCATAATTTTCGGTTTATGAAAAATACAGTTATAGCCTTTTTATTTGTATTTTTCTTACTACCGGTAATTAAGTTGTCTTGATTACTATTCATAAGTACAACCTACTACACTCACAAACTATACCCTACTCTTACATCCTTACAAACACTCCATTACATTTTCTTTTCCAAGAATTATTTGTCTCTAAATAATTACTACCATTTATGACTTTTAATACACAAAACTATCAAAACAAATTAAATAAAAATCAAACCCTCTCTCTCTTATACAAGGCCGGCGTGATCCTCCCAATTTGGCTCCCTTTGTGCAATTTTTTTTTAAATTATTTTTATCTCATTTAACTTAATTCCACTTCATATATAAACCACTTTTTCTCCCTCTCTCTTCATTCTTCTCATTCCAAATTTTTACTAAAGGTAGAAAAACTCTTTTTCTCTCCCTCCCCACTCCTCATTGCCGTGAGCCTCATTGGCTCTTCACACACACACACATAACTTTTCTTCTTCCTTTTTGTCTTCTATTTTAACCTTAGGTAAAAGAACTTTACTTCTTTTACTTTTAGATCCTTGTAATGGCAAGGATATTCTTGTGTATTTTCATTTAAAGATCCCCATGAGCTCTTGCTAGGGACAAGAAAATACTAATACAAGAATACCAAACCATCACAAGAGTAGATCTTACATTTAAACAAGTTTTCATGCCATGAACTTCATGATCATCCATCTAAAAGTTGTTTTGAACAAAAGACCTTTCATAAAAATTTAGTTTTTATATTTTCAAAACCTATTCAAGCATTTAAGATGGTAGATCTATCATTTTACCATCCATATTCATGTAGGCATTTAAGATCTCATCTATATTTTGAGTTTTTGTGCATTAATGGTCATCAAGACTTTTGTCTTGAGTAAATAAACTTGCTAGTATATAGATCTCTAGGTAGATGAGTCAAGGAAACCAAAAAGGAAAACTCTTTTCAAGAAATGAAATAGGGTATTTTAGGATGACATGGAAAACCTAGCTTAAAAACTCCTTTATCAACTTCAAAACATGTATTTTACAAGAAAAATGAAGCCTATAGGTGATAGATGATGTTTGATGATAATTTTCATGAGTTTAAATGAGTTTTTACCAAGGAAATATTTAAAACAAGAGATGAAGTCAAATAGAAATTTTGAGTTGAAAGCTCTTGTAAGGAAAATTCGTAATACTCAATAGGTCGTTAGAAAACACTAATTTTCCAACCTCAAAAATGGTATTTTCTTAAATAAATAAAGTCCTTAGGGTATAGATAAAGTAAATACCTAAAGTTCTAAGTATAAAATACATTTTTCTTAAGAGAATCAACTTAAGAATGAGTTTTGCAAAATTCGGATTTTTGGATCAACCCTATTATAAGACTCACTTATAAGTTTACAAATGAAGATTTAATTAGAGAAATAAAGGCCTTAGGATATAGTTAATGTAAGGGTCAATTTTTCTTTAGAGTAAATAGAATTTCCTAAGGAAAATCCATAGAACAAGTAAGAGTGACCAAGTTTATCAAATCTACTAGTTAACAAATGGCATGAAATGGTTTTCCTAAGATAAAGTTATTTAAATTCTTTTAATCTAAAAATTTATAAGAACTTAGGCACATAAGAGTTCATATCATGACATTCATGATAGGGAAATTCATTACCATGGCATTTTTTTTAATTCTACATTTGGAAACATCAAGAACATTCATGAAAATCACATTTTTGGAATCAACATACCTACTGATCAGAAATGATCCTTCATTTCCAAGACTTAAATGTTTTCAAAGCTTGATTTAAACATCAGATTTAGAAAGCTCTTTCGAAGTAGATAGAAATTGATATAAAATTTGCGAAATTCCGATTTAAAACGACCAAGTTATGGCCATTTTAAATCGGGACTTCGGAAATGACGCGAATTTCGATTTCACTAAGTTGTCTTAGAGTTTTGGTATACTTAGATGGTAGAATACTTATTAGGGTATTTCTTTTGTGATTAGGCAAACCCGAAGACGTCGAGTCTTTACCACCGGATTACTACTACTAAGAAACCGGCGACCCAATGGCGGAGTGAGTTTTCTCTTCCTAATTCATTTATTGTATGTGATCAATAAATTAGTGCACTAGAGTGTAGGTCAAGAGAAATGAATATGTATGATGGGGAATAATGGGAAATTGTATGTTGATGATGATCTAAAAAAATAAGAATATCGAAACCGGGTGATAAATTCTAGTTGTGTAGTTGGTTAGGATGTATTGTTTGAGAAATTTGCTTGATCGCCTGAATAAAATGACTTAATCAACTATTCGGACTAATTCCAAACTCGGACATGTGCATATCATAATGGGAAGGAGCATTAGCATTGGTTGGTTGCCCGTGATCCTAAACGGAGAATTGTTGGTTAATCGTAATCCATAAACGAAATTAATTGTTGGTTAATCGTGATCCAGAAACGAAATAATTGTTGGTTATCCGTGAACAATAAACGGCATAAAGTTAGTACCACAGTATTCATTAATCTACTAACCCGGGATGGAGGGCGCAATTCCATCCACATATGATTTCTGGCTAGTCATATGTATATTGTTCTCATATGTTTGGTGCATTCACTTGCTTATATAATCACTTGCTTGAATTGTTGTGACATGAATGTTGTTGTGGGAGATTTCACTCACTAAGCTAGTTAGCTTACGTCCCTACAGTTTCTTCCTTTTGCAGCTACCGAACATATGACTTAGACAGTGCCACTCGACCGCACAGGTACAAGAGCCAGGAGTTTCTCCTAGAAGTTGGAATTACTGTTTAGACTTCCATAGAAAATTTTAAGACTTTGGATGACTGTATAAGGCCACTAAATATTCTTTTACGGGGAATGCCCCTTAGTAAATGTAATATTTATTTTTGCATCATGAGTTATATCCTACTGCTAATGTATGTCAAGTTAAGCTTTTATCTCCATTCGGACTTGTATTCTATTGTCGTAAAGGTATGCCTTACATCTATACGAGGCCCTCGAAGGACTAAGGTGGTAATTCGAGAGTCTTGTATGGCATGTGGCGGACTGTTACGTTTAGGGTACCCTATGGGGCGTAACAGCAGGGGTCAAGGGGACAGTGTCCTCGTGCAATGGTCTTGCTAAAATTAAAATTCCTTTTTCAAAACCCTTTAAAATTGTTTCCGAAACTTCCATGAAATTCTTTCTTAAAACTCAAGAATTGTTCAATAATTGAACCATATTATATATATTAAAAGACCCCAAGAATATATACATTTTTTGTAATTTAAATTAACAAACGTCCGAGATGAGCGGATCCAATATGCAAAATTGGATAATATTTAGAAAAAATAGCCTACCATATCAATCTAATTTAAAAAAAAAAAAAAAAAACTGCTGCTCGAACTTTTTTTTTTTAGATAAAACTAGACCTGTTGTTCAAAAAATCAGATGTCGGATTCAAATATGCTATTCGAAATCTCAAACGTCCGATTGCACGATAAAATAAACGCAATGATCTATTTCGCAATTCATAACTGCAGATCAAGTAACATGCTGTTTGGAAAAAAAAAAAAAAAAGATGTTCGATTCCGTATCAAAAAATTGCAGCGTACGATTAAGAGGCCCTTTGATAACATTGATTGACCTTTTTTTTATTATTATATCCAATATCAGACGCATAAATAGATTCAACGAGCATAATTCGTGAATGTCTGCTGCTTGTGATTTTTTTTTTTTTAAATTCACATAAATGCCATACACGTGATATTAATCCCTTGTAATCAGAATACAATAATCAAATTATAAACCCTAAAATCCATTGTAATCAAATTACAATCCCTTAAAGCAAGTCGCTATAAATAAAATCACGAATCCGCATTTGTGATGATTTAGTTCTTCATAAACTCAAGTTGATAAAAACAAATATAATAAATTTGAAATTCATGGTATCACATGTAAATCATAAAACAGATTTCAATCTAATAAAAAACAAGCGGCTCTGATACCACTGTTGGGTTTCCATAGGTTTTTTAAAATTATAAAGATCAAATCTTTCATAGCGGAATTCAAAAAGAAAACCCTAATTCAGTATCCATGTGCATTAATTAGATTAAAACAAAAAAATAGTTTGATTTCGTATCTCTAAAAGCTTGAAACTTGAAATCAATTTGTAAATCGGATCTATAGGTACCGCGAAATCACAATACCCTCTACGGTATCCACACGAACAAAAACTCTTCAAAAGGATCCTTTACGTGCTAATATGATAGAGAACATTTCTAGATGATATTGGGATTTTTACACACGACTCTTCGTACTTCACTCTTTAGGGTTTGTGTCACGCCCCGAAAGGTACCCTAAACGTGGCAGTCCACCGTACACAATATTAAAGCATAAGAATGACCACCTTAGTCACGCAAAGGCTTCCATACTATGTACAAAGCGTCTAACATATGGAAGAGACACATCGGAGTGATACATTTTATGTTGATACAACTTGAGTAACAATGTAAAGGAAATTCAATTCACTATACTTTAAATACAAATCATTATACTTCAATTACAATTCATCAAAAGATTTCATTACATAAAACTATTACAAAGCAATGCACAAAACCTAGCTAATATTTTCAAGCATTCTTATTTCCTGCCGGAATCTCGAAGTCATATTCGGCTCCAACCATCTTGGTCCCCACTTAGCATTTTTGAGATAACCTGTTCATTTAAACATCTATTGGGGTATAAGCTACACTAGTTTAGTGAGAATTCCCTTAATTCCGTACCATAACAAGCAAGTTATAAATCATCCATATGTTATGCATGAACAAACACATGAGCAGACAATTATGTATGGGTATCTAGAACCCATACACAGAATGGATTTACGCCCTCCATATCTTGGGTTAGGGATGGTATTAAAGTTTACATGAACTCTGCTAGTCCCCGAGCCCCCCGGCTCATAGCACTCGACTCGGCTAGGCTCACACATGGAATGCATCCCCGGTGCACCTTAGTTCCCTATGAATGAGCTCTGATACCGGGTCTCATTATCCAAACAAGTCCTCAGACCATACCGATCGACCTGCGTAGGAGTAGCATGCTACCAAATGCAATATGTCCGATGCGATGCATGACCAATTTAATTTTTGCTTAGGTCAAAATATTCATACATTCTTTAGAGTGACTAACCAATATCATACACATAACAGAAATAATATGAATAGCACAGTTATCCAATCGAATCGTGGTTTCGATATGCTTTAGTATTCTTTAGCATACATTCATCATAGTTTCATCATCTATCCCATCCCCATTCATATCAATTTTATCTTGTTCTTATGATTCTAATGCAACTAGCTACAAGCACAAACAAGGTAACAAAAATAAGAAGAAAACTCACTCAGCCATTAGATCACTAGTCTCTTAGTAAAAGTAATCCGGTGGTATAGAATCGTCGATTTCGAGGTCACCTAAAAAGGAAGAAATACTCTAATAAGTATTTCAACTCAAACTAATCCAAACTATCTTGTACAAACTATCAAATTCGTAATTCTCGTCCTAAGCGGGAATTCCAACTTAAAACAGCCATAACTTAGTCGTTTTAACTCGGAATTTAGCAAATTATACATCGATTTCTATCTACTTCAAAAGATCTATCTAATTCTAATATTATTTTCAAGTTTTGAAAAAATTTGTGTCACAAAAAAGAAGGATCAGATCTGATCAGTAACGGTCCCATTTTCGAAAAATAGTTTTGTAATTGTTTCAAATGTTCCTATTTGATAATTCAAGAATACATGAAATATGAATGATTTCTTAACATGAATGACATGTGATGAGTTTAATGTATGCATGATCTTGATGATTTTTGCTAAAAGAAAATTTTATAACTTTTTATTTTGCAAGGCCACAATAACAACTACTTATGAAAAACTAGTTTTCTAACTTTGACATCACACTAGTGTTTTGGAATTCATTCTTAGGAATTTCTAGTTATCTTAGTTAAAATTGATCTTCATAATATATACTACCTAAGGCCTTTATTTTTACATAAAAATTTGCATTTTGCACTTTGCAAATATGTTTTCAAATAGGATTTACTCAAAAATCGGAATTTTTAGAAATCCACTTTTTGAATTATTCCTTTGGAAAAAAATTTGTTTAATGCATTAAAATTTAAGACTTTACTATACCTACTACTTAAGGATTTCATTTAGTACATAAAATTTTTATTTTGAACTTGGATAATAGGTGCTTTCATGGGCATCATCCAAAGTTACGAATTTTACAAGTTGACTACTAACTCAAAATTTTTCATCTTGATTCTACTTCTTGTTTTACACATTAACATCATCAAAACTCATTTCAACTTTTAAAAATCACTACTTAATAATACTTATTACCTATACCCTTCATTTTTCACATAAAACATGAGTTTTGGAGTTGATAAATGGGTTTTCAAAATTGGTCTTGGTTGAGATCCGAATTTACCAAATTTATTTGGACATATCTTTTGATAAAATTCATCTAAACTTAGGAAAAATTATCCTTTACATATCCTATCTTAAGAGCCTTCCATTTCTTAAATAAAAACTTCGTTTTTTAGTTGGAAAACATGTTTTTAAACTATGTCTTGGCCTAAATCCGAAAATGAGATTTTTATTTTGAAATAACTTTTGAAAATAACCTTTGATTCTTGTAAAAAGAAGTCTTGATGATATACATCCTCTAAACCTTCATTTTCTCAACTAAAACTCCCATTTTGAGACTTGGAAAGTGGTTTTAAATATAGGTTTTGTCAAGATACGAATTTCACTATTTTTATTCAAGTTCAAATCTAAGATCTACACATAATATGAACATGAATATAAAAGAAATTCATGGTAGCAAACTATAAACTCATAGATCTAAACTTTACTCTTCAAAATCATTCATTTATGATATATATTCCTTAATCCCTTCATTTTAAATGAAAAATACACATTTTGAAGTTGAAAAATAGCTTTTCTAAATATGGTTCCTTTTTAATCCGAATTTTCAAAAATGATTTTGTTGAAACTAAAATAGATCTTGAGCTTTCTAATACTTTCCTACTACCATCAAGCTATTACAAGTTATTTAAGAACATAAAACAAAAGTCTAATGCATGTATGAGCTTAAAACAACTAGATCTAGTTTACTACACTAGTTGTAAATGCATGAATACTAAGATAGATATGTGAATATGAATAGATGATGAACATGTGCAAAAATCATCAATAACAATAGCATATCTTAATAATACAACAAGATAATTGCATAATAACTCAAATAAAAAGATCTAAAATTGTGATGGCAAGGATCTCATGTTCAAGTGTTTTCATTTCCCTAGCTTGAAGCTCATGGGGATTTTGTATGGAATCACACATGAATGAACTTGCCATTACATGTTTCAAGATCCTAAAGTATAGATCTCTTACCTTTTAGATGTTTGGAACAAAAAACTTGAAGAAAAATATGTGAATGTGTGTGTGTAGGAGTGTTAGGTTTTGGCTAAGGAAGGGAAGAGAGTTTTTGTAAAATTTTCCAAAAGAGAAAGAAGAAAGAAAGAAAGTGGAAAGAAGTTGGCATAAAGGGGTTTTTATAGACTTGTGGATTAGGGTTTGCTTTGTATAAAGAAAAGAAAATAAAACAAATTGGAGAGAGGGAAAATAGGGAGAGTGCACCGGTTTTGGGAGAAATGGAGAGAGAGGGAGTTGTTTGAGTTTTATTGTGTGTCACGCCCCAAAGGGTACCCTAAACATGACAGTCCGCCACACTTAATATTAAAGTTTAAGTATGACAACCTTAGCCATTCCCAAAAACTTTTATATTAAGTGTAAGACGTACTTTCACAACTTTAGAGGACCATATATGGAATTATGAAGTTTAAGAAGATATAAATAACATATTTAAGAAAAGAGGACTCATAATAATCATTCATTCAAATTAATAACTTTGCAAACTTAGGGACATATCCCCTTGATCACTAATCTATTACATGAGTATTATACATCAGTACTAATGCTACACTTTATCTAAATTTCTATTACCCAAAAAAATTACCTGCCCCCAGGGTCCACGTGGCCTTAACCATAAGTAGGGAAACTGCAAAAGATATCTATTGGGGTATAAGCTAAAGGCCTAGTGAGATCTATTTCCATAAATAACTTCTTGTAACAAGATTCAAACAAGTTGATTAATCAAACAAATGTAATGCAACAAACACGTGGGCAAACAAGCATATAGTTTTCCAGGAACTATATGTTGAATGGATTTGCGCCTTCCATTCGGGGTTTGGTGATACATAACCTCAATTCAAGTAGTTTTAATTAAAAAGTTTTCATGCTCGCGAGCACTCATCGCCGAGCATTCCGAATCTACTTGATTGACCTTGCTTTCGGATCTTCCGCCAAGCATTTTCCTTAAGCCGCCAAGCAATCGCTTTCGGATCTCCCACCAAGTGTTGCTTTCAATATGAGTTTACTATCCTTCTCACCCAAGGATAATAACCCAAAATGCAATGTGACTCACTTCGTGGTATATATGAATTTATTTATTTATAAAGTCATAGCATAATTATTTTTAAATTTAAAGCGATCAAGGAATTTCATACAAATCAATACTATACTAAAACAATCATTTAAAACAATTCCGGCTTCGATATTCTTAATAATTCTTTCACGGAATTATCTTACATACACATCGGTTTATCTTTTCCTAACTCTAATGCAACTAATTTACAAGCACAACAAGTATAGCTTTTAATGGAAATAAACTCACGATGTCATGTCATCTATTCCTCTAAGCGGATGAGTCGTTCACACACTCCACTTAGTCGTAATAATCCTCGGGGTAAAGGAATCCTTCCTCGGGGTCACCTAGCCAAAGAAAATACCCACAATGAGTATTCCTTGATGATTTTCTTGAAATTTGACAAAACAATGTCAAAAGAACGTTAAAGTTCGTATAAAGGAATGTTTCATCTTAAAATGGTCATAACTTGGTCATTTTAAATCGGAATCGTGCATATAATATACCGGTTTCTACCTACTCGAAAAGATCTACCCATTTCTAAAATTATTTTCAACAAACAAAGCCGTATAGGCTCTGAAACAGTAGCGACAAAATTCTCCACGGATTTTCCAACTAAAAACAACCTTGGTTCAACAAATCAAAATTTGTTTGATAAATACTTAGTTATCTATATAGTTGAAAAATTCTCTTTTATAACTATATAACTCATATCTAAGCATGCTCAAGTGTTTTGTTGTCCAATTATTTTTCTTGGGTAAAACAATGTTGGAAAAATATAGCTTTCAAAAATTGTTATTTTTTTTTTGTAGATTTCTTGAAATGAATACCTTGTCTTTTGTCTTCTAAAAAGGCTTTACGTTGGTTTTATTATTTTTCCTAAGTAATTTTTGAAAATAAAATTTTCTACTTTCTAAGTTACACTAATATTATTTTGAAGTTCTTTAGAAAATATGCTATTGTTTATTTTTCTTGTGCAATTTCCTTTGTTTATTTGTTTTGCAAAAATATTTACTTGAAATTTCTCATTCTTTCCTCATATCTTATGTTTTTCATAGAATCATGCATGAAGATTTGTTTTCTTTATAAAAACAATATGGAACAATTAAGAACTTTTTGTAGTAAAACTAGTTTCTAAAATCTTATTGATTTCCTCTTGTAACTTGAAAAGGAATGACTTTATTTTTTTGGTTTTCAAACCATAGATTTTCTTTGCCTATTTGTTTGTAAAGGTCTTTATTTGAAAATTCCTTAGCCATTCATCTTATTTATCTTTTTATAAAAAGAACTATTTTTGTATCAACAAATATTTTCTTTTGAAAACAAGGTGGAATAATAAAGGTTTAAGTAGCTTTTAAAGTAAAAGTAGTTTCTAAAATTATAGTGAGTTCTTTTTATAATTTG
Source organism: Combretum micranthum (assembly GCA_024138025.1). Classification (NCBI taxonomy): domain Eukaryota; kingdom Viridiplantae; phylum Streptophyta; class Magnoliopsida; order Myrtales; family Combretaceae; genus Combretum; species Combretum micranthum. The sequence continues at coordinate 86,457 of JAMXBD010000967.1, read as the reverse complement.
AAAAGGAATGAGTTTATTTTTGTTATCTTATAGATTTTATACTTTACATAAACTTATTTCTAAGTGACAAAATTCTTCTTTTTTTAATTATATTTGGAAAATAAAATTTATGGACAACAATCTAAATGAACATGATTATGAGAATAATAATAAACAAAATAACATAAAACATAAATAATAAAGTCAAGTATTGGAGTCTTAGCTTTTTCAAGGCTCCCGGGACTAAGAAGTAGACTAGTCCCATAATAAAATAAAATGAACGAAAGAAAACTTGTTTTGACTTGATGAGGACAAGTCTAAGACTAGAGGCTAGTCTTAACTCAACAAGGAATAAATAAATAAATTGCAATTGAATAAATAAATAAATTGCTTTGCATGAAATAAATAAATTGTAAGTGAGCTTATATGCTCTAAAGAATATGTATATATATATATATAGATAATAATATATTAACAATAATAAAACAACATAAACATAAATGGATTGGCATGAACAAGAACAATACATGAACATAATGTAGTTTCCATAACTTGTAGTCTTTGGAAACTCACACTATGGTCATGTAAAGTTACATGACATGAAGAAGAAGAAAATAATAGAAGGTGGTTACCTAAAGGAGACTTTGGTATGGTTATGTGGTTATGGGTTTTAATTGTTGGTAGAAGTTGTTGTAGAAATATTTTGAGAGAGTTTTGGGATGGTATTTTGAGAGAGTTTTGAGAGGAGATTTTGGGAGAGTTTTTGTAAGAATTTGTGGGTAGTGAATGTGTGAAAGAAGAGAAAGAGGAGGGGGGTATTTATAGAAAAATGAGGAGTGATTTTGTGTGATTAAAATAAAAGAAAAATAAAACAAATTGAGAGGGAAAGGAGGACAAGGGGCGCCGGCCATGTATGGGAACGGGGGGATGTGATTTATTTTTTGACTTTTTGATAAATGAGAGATGTAATGTGTAAGGTAGATGTGAAATAAAGTTATGGGAAAGGTAAGAAGTTAAGATTATAGGTTATGTAGAGTATAAGAATAGGTGTAAGAAAAAGTAGAGATAAAAGAATAGTGTATAATAGTAATGAATAGTGTAACGTAAGATAGATATGACTAATAAAGTACCGGTAGTAAGAAAATACGCGTTTAATGGCTATATCTGTTATTTTTACTTATCAAAAAATTACGAAACTGATATTTTTAAAAAACTTATATTTTTACGAGTCTAACGGTGTGTTCGGAATATTTTTATTATTCCGGCTCCCGGACACGCTTTTCTAGAACCGTGTCCGATCGGGTTCAAAGGACACCCGAAATTCGCAAAACTGATATTTTTATAAAACCTATGGTTATTACGAACTATTTTAGCTAATTATCCCAACTTCTTTTTTCAGGGCCAAAGAAAACGGCAATGCCGGATTTAATTTGATACGGTAAACTAAGGTTTTGTTGACCTTTAGGGTTCCGTTTGACTTCCGGTTTATGGTTTTATGTTAAACTGATTCCGAAAATTTGGGGGTTTTATGTTTCTACAACATATTTAATTTGAGAAATTTATTTTAAATTCTATTTTTGTAAGTATTTAATACTCTCAACGTTTTCGGAATTCTCGAATTAAGTTTTTATTTCCGAAGGTTAATCATTATTTACTTTTTTTATAATTTGTTTTTTGGGCTCTATATTACCCTATTTTATAAGTCAGAGTTACGTATAGAATTTGTAGTACGTAGTGGTTTTGAATTTGAAGACTGTTGAGGTTTTATTTTATTTTTAAGGATTCTTATTTTTCTCAAGATTAAGAAATTTCTAGATTCGCTCGTGATTTAAGATTAGTTGAAGTTGTAAATCCCCGAAATTTTCGATCCAAAATTAAAGACCTAAACCCTAAACGGAAGTCAAACGGATTCTTAGGTCAAACAAAACCCTAGTTTACCGTAACCGTTTAACTCCGGCATTGCCGTTTTCTCAAGTCATAGAAAACGAAGTTGGAAAAATTAGCTTGAATAGTTCGTAATAACCATAGGTTTTATAAAAGTTTCAGTTTCGCGAAATCCGGATGTCCTTCGAACCCGAACGGACACAGTTCTTGAAAAATGTGTCCGGAAGCCCGGAATAGGAAAAATATTTCGAATATACCGTTAGACTCGTAAAAATATAAGATTTCCAAAAATATCAATTTCGTAATTTTTCGATAACTAAAAATATCATATATCGCTTTTATACGCGTATTTTCTTACTACCGGTATTTAATTGTCATGTCTACTTTTACATTACACTATTTTCTACTATTCTACACTATTTATCTATCTCTACTTTTTCTTACAACCTATTCTTACAAGCCATACACCTATTTCTTACACATTTTCATTTCTAATACAATTTCACATCTTTCATTTCTTACTTTAATTAATCAAAAGACAAAAAAAAGATTAATTTTTCTCTTCCCCATACCCCCAAAATAGCGTCGGCCCCTCTCTCTCTATGCTAAAATTGTTTTATTTTTCAATTATTTAATTAACATAAATTATCTCCCACATTTTCCTATAAATACCCCCTCATACCTTCACTTCTTTCACACCACTTCTATACTAAAGTTACTCTCTCAAAATCTCTCTCAAATTCTTTCAAGAGTTCTCTCAAGAAGTCTTCTTAAGTTTAGTCTCCTTTAGGTAAGAAATTCTCAAGAATTCTTCATGTTCATCTACTTAGTATGAGCTAGTGTATGTTTTCTAAAACCATGAAGGTTAAGAAAGCAACATTAGATTCATACTTTGTTTTTGTTCATAATATCAATCTCTTTATGTTCCTTTATGTTCCTTATATTTCCTTTATGTTCTTTATATTTCCTTTATGTTACTACTATCTAATATATCTATATAACTATATATATTATTTAGGCATATAAGCTCATTGTCTTACAATTTATTTATCTTTCATGCAATTTATTTACTTCATTTCAAGTTATTTAATTTCAAGTTGATTTTAAGACTAGTCATTCTAGTCTTAGACTTGTCCTCATCAAGTCAAAACAATTTCTTTTTCTTTTCTTTTCGGGACTAGTCTTTTCTTAGTCCGGGTACCTTGATGAAGCTAAGGTCCCAATACTTGATTATTTACTTAAAGCTTTCAAGTTATTATTTTACATTTCTATAGCTTATGATTCATATTCATGCATGAACATAATGTTTTTCTCTCAACAAAAATCAATGAGAAAGTGTTTTCTTGAAATTAAAGATTCTTTCTAAAAGAAATAAATACGGAAAAATGGATTTCTTAAAAACCCATGAACATATATGGGAATGATGTTTCTTACAAAAGGTTTTATGAAAACTTATCTTTTATCAAGAAGTAGAAATTCTTTTGGAAACATTAAAAGTGTCATTTTGCTACTTTTGAAATCCAAGTTTAGAAAATAAAACCACACTTTAGGAAATTAAAGTAATTACAAGAGATTTCATTTAGAAATAAAATATATCTTAATGACTAAAAGATCTTTCAAAAGTAAAATAGAATCTCAAATTCAAAGACTTTTAAAACCTTACTTTGAGACAACTTCATTTACTTCATACATTTGTTATGAGTCATTACAAATATATATATACCTTTCAAAAGTTTACAAAATAATTGAAATATTATCTTTTCAAAATGAGCTTTGTTTACAAGAAGGAAAACAAGTGTTTACAAATTCGTGGCAAATCTGATCGCTACCTTTTCGGAACCCAAATGACTTAGTTTTATGGAAATAAGCTTAGAAATGCGTAGATCGTTTCGAGTAGGTAGAAAACGGTATATTATACGCGAAATTCCGAGCTAAAATGAGCAAGATATGGCCATTTTAAGTTGGAATTTCCCCTTATAAGATTTTTCTACGATTTTTAAGAAAAGATTAGAATCTTCAAAGGATAGAATTTCATGAAATACTCATTTTGGGTATTCTTCTTGATTAGATAATCACAAGGAGGATTGTCCGTATCCCGAGGATTACTACGATTAAGTGGAATTTCCGAACGACCCATCCAATTCAAGACGGTGTCATCATGGCCGAGTGAGTTATTTCCCCGTTATCTTTCATACTCTTGATTGTGCTTGTAAAGTTAGTTGCACTAGAATCTAAGTCAAAAATCAAAATGAAGTGTATGAAAATATGTTGAAGGGATACTAAGTATATCGAAACTCAATTTGTTTGTAATAAAGTTGTATGTGCATTAATATCTTGAAATTGTTTGAAATTGGTTGATCACTTGAAAGAAGCTAAATGTAATTACTAGACTTTAATTAAAGAAATTATCATGCACTTCATATGTTGAGTCACATTGCATTCACTACTATACAATTGGTGGGACAAGTGTATAATAGTGGTGGTAGACATAACCGGTATATCATGTAAGTGGCGAGTAGGAGCCGGTAAGAACTACTTAAATTGATGGCTAGTAGGAGCCTGTAATAACTACAAGTTTTTGGTGGCTAGTAGGAGCCTGTAATAACTACAAATTTTTGATGGCGTATAGGAGCCGGTAAGATCTATAAAAGTGTTTTTAAAAGTTGTGGCTGTAATTGGCCTGAATCCCCAACCCCGAATGAAGGGCGTAAATTCATTCAACATATGATTCCCGGAAAGTCATATGTCTTGTATGCTCACGTGGTTGTTGCATTTCATATGTTTGAATAATAAACTTGATTGATAATTTACTTCGAGTATGAATTTTGGGATTTACTCACTAAGCCCATAAGCTTACACCCCTATAGATATTTGTATTCTCAGGAACACATTTTTGTGCCCGAGGCTTCCAGTATCCGTATACGTTTTATGATGAAGCTTTTGGAGGAAATCTACTCGAAGACTTAGATTAGAATTCCTTTGAAATCTTTAATAGTTTTGGATGTTATGAAGTTTATCTCGATCCTTGGATTAGGGGGTATGCCCCTAAGATTATGTAACAGACCTTTGGTATTTATGATATGATATACTTTTTTCTGGATTCTTGTATGTTTATCTTTACTTGCTTAACTATGCTTCCCAAAAGCGTCTCCTATTACCGTGTTAGACGCCTTACATATAATACTAAGGCTTTCGCATGACTAAGGTAGCCATTCTTAAGCCTTGATATTATATGTGGCGGACTGCCACGTTTAGGGTACCCTTCGGGCGTGACAGTTTAAGTTGGTATCAGAGCAACAAGTTTATAGAAATAAAGGTAATAGGAATAAATCTAGAATAGAAAAAGATAGATATGTTTAAAAGGACTTAGATAAGATTAGACAAGTTTAGAAATTCTCAAAAAGGAGAATTAATGACCTCCCTTGTCCTTTGTAGTTACTCTTGGAGAAGTTAGGGTTAAGGCCCAATGTTGAATTCAAGAAATGAAGAAACCCTTGTGGATTACCGATTAAAGTAAAAGCCTATGTAAGGAGTTTTCCTATTAGACAGACTTAGAAGTTTCTTACGATATAGAATGTTTTACGTACCATTACAACCACACCCTATGCTCCAAAAAGCTACGTTCTTTTTCCGAAATAATAGATGTTAGTTTTCCGATTTTTGAGTTGGAATTCCATAGGACGATATATATCTAAGCCACGATGAGCCAGTAGATCATGGACGAGATAAGGATATTTCCAACCAACGTAAAGCCAGTCAAGATTTCAAATGACCTGATGAGAATATCCCGAATCGAAGACGATCTCGTGTAAGAAACCTGATCGAGAAAGAAGACGGAAGTATCCGATGAGGAGCATGCAGCACAGACGAAGTTTGATCAACGGGAGCCAAGCGCATCTAGAAATCAACCCTCCCGCAAAGGAAAATGATGGACCGAAGCAACTTGAAGCTGTTCGTAACTAAGATGGCTAAGAACGACTTCTAGACCCAACCAATGCAACTTCCTCACCAAGAAGGAATGATCAAAGAAAGAAGGAAGGATCCACACGAGCAACCCCATGTGTCCAACAAGAATGTTGTAACCAGATCGACTTAGGATATGGGATCGATTAGTAGTTTAATTTATGTTTTCAAAAGAAAAATGTTTAATATTGTATTTTGAATTTCTTTGATTTCTTTATAAAAATTCCATTCCTTTCTATGATTTTTAATTATTTTGGTTTAACAAATTTCATCTCTTGATTTAGTTGATTAAATTTCTCTTGTGATATTTCCCTTTATATGATTATTTCTTAAAAATTTCCGCAATTTCCGTAACTTAGTAAAAGACTTAATAATCTAGTATTTACGTAAACAATTAAAACAGCCGACCTAGAAGGGACGACCGAGGATGAGGCAGGCATCAAATAACCCGCCTGAAGAAGTTAATCAACCAGAAGTACCCCCTGTGGCTCCTGCCCCAGACCAGCAAGGCAATCTCCAAGCCACTCTGGGTCAATTAACACAACTTCTTAATGTGTTAGTTCAGCAACAACAAAGGAATATGCCACCTCCGGCACCAGCACAAGCACCACCCCAGCAAGCACCCCAAGCATCTGTACATGGACCAGCAGCACCTGATGCTCAATCACATACAGCACCCTTGCCGCCTCCGCCACCACCTCGACCATACAGAACTTCACTCCCAGATTTTATCAAAAGTAACCGTTACTTTGACGGAGCTTTTGGGAAACCAGATGAAGCAGAGATTGGCTCAGCATAGAACGATCTTTTGCCGCTTATGAAGTTCCTTATCATCTTCGAATAAGCTATGGTACTATATGTTGAGGTTCAACGCCCGCATCTGGTGGGAGTCCAAGAGTAGGGAATTGCCGCCGCCTATCACCTGGGATATGTTTCGGAATGAGTTTCTGGAAAATTATTTCCCTGGAAGTTTAAGAGTAAGGTATAGTGCGGATTTCTTGCACATATCCCAGAGAGGAAAGTCCATAGAACAATATGAGACGGAATTTAGCCGACTCCTGCAGTATGCTCCGGATTCTTATAAGTATAGTGAGGAGCTGAAACGACAAGTGTTCCTGAATGGGTTAGATGAGGACTTAAGGATGCGATTAGAAGAGTTTGACATTCGCACCTTCAGAGAATTGGTTGAAAGAGCAAGAATTGTTGAAGGGGCCAAGAAAAGGAAAGCTGGGACTTCTGAGAAGAAAGTACATGTGTTTGGAAGGAAATTTCAACCAGGAACAGCTCCAATTTCCCTTCCAAGAGGTTTAAACCAATTAGCACTTTAAGGGAAATTTTAGTGGACAAAAGGATAATTCCAAGAGCAGCAATTGTTGGAAATGCAAAGGAGCGCATTACCCGAAGAGATGCCCCCTTCTCCAGAACAAGTGCTTTTCTGTGGTGACCCGAGCCATAAGATTCCGGACTGCCCAAAGAAAGCTTCTACGACTTGTTTCGTATGTAAGCAATTGGGACATTTTGCTAACGAGTGTCCCCAAAGGAATCTCACAGCAAACCGACCTGTTGGATCCTCAGGAGGACTTGCCCCGACAAGGAGTGGGAATGGAAGCGGAAGTCGCTCGGCATCATCTATGCATGGCTGAGAATTTATAACCTTGAAGGGCAATGGGTCTGCGAGGAGGATGCCGAAGAAGGATTAGAGTTGGCTGCCCTGGACCATGGAGAGGAGTACGACTATAACTTGGTTACAGGTTAGCCTCAACCTTTAAAATATATGTGTTTTAATATCTGTTGAGTATAAAGTTATGATGTATGTTGGAGCTAATAGATGTTTAGGAAACCTTTTTAAAGACAATAAGACTAGTAACACGCGCGTCTTGAACGCAGGAACCATACAATTAGGGGACCTAACCGCTTATACCCTCTTCGATACCGGCGCAACACATTCCTTTATTGCCACTAGTGTAGCCTTGAAGACCGGTTTACCCATCACCACAATCACAACAAGTTTTCGTATAAAAACCCCACCGGTAGTGTGGTGACTACCAAAGAAGTAATAAGGAATTGCCCCATGAAGATACAAGGCCATGAAGCAACTACCGATCTTATAGTAATAGAAATTAGCAAGTACGAAGTGATTCTCGGAATGAGTTGGTTGTCCATGGTGGAAGCAAAGGTAGATTGTAGAAATAAAAGGGTGGAATTCATGAGACAAGATGGAAAGAAAGCTACGTTTTTGGGAGAATCCGCAAAAAGTTTGGAGTTAAGTTCGTTTGAGCTAATTGAAGAGTTGAGAAGGAGTGAAAGTTATGTGGGAAGTACGGAGGAAGACAAGGAAAGACCCAACATTGACGACATCCCCATCGTTAATGAATTCTCTGATGTTTTTCCAGAAGAATTGCCTGGGTTACCCCCAAAACGAGAAATCGATTTTGAGATCGATTTGATGCCAAAACAGAACCTATATCCAAGGCACCATACCGAATGGCACCTGTTGAGCTCAAGGAACTTAAGAAGCAATTACAAGAATTGCTTGACCAAGGATTTATTAGACCAAGTGTCTCGCCTTGGGGAGCTCCGGTATTATTCGTAAAGAAGAAAGATGGATCGATGAGGTTGTATTGACTATCGAGAACTCAATAAGGTCACCATCAAGAATAGGTATCCATTGCCAAGGATTGACGATCTCTTTGACCAACTACAAGGAGCAAGTGTATTCTCACGCATTGATTTGAGATCTGGATACCACCAGCTAAGGATAAAACCAGAAGATGTGTCAAGGACCGCTTTTAGAACTCGGTATGGACACTATGAGTTCATGGTCATGCCATTTGGATTGACAAATGCACCAGCTGCTTTCATGGACTTGATGAATCGGGTGTATAAACCGCTCTTGGATAAATGCGTGATTGTCTTCATTGATGATATTTTGGTTTATTCTAAAACACGGGAGCAACACAAAGAACATCTGAGAATGGCATTACAAACCTTAAGGGAGCACAAGTTATATGCCAAATTGTCCAAGTGTGACTTTTGGTTGGACAAATATCTTTTCTAGGACATGTTATCTCAGGGAAAGGAATATCCGTAGATCCTGAAAAGATTAAGGCCGTAATGGAATGGAAACAACCAAGGACGGTGACTGAGATTAGAAGTTTTCTTGGATTAGCTGGCTATTACAGGAAGTTTGTGCAAGATTTCTCAAAAATAGCTAAGCCTAACTCAGTTGACCCAGAAGAATGAAAGATTCATTTGGAATGAGAAAAGAGAACAAAGTTTCCAGAGTTAAAGCAACGATTGGTATCTGCTCCAATTTTAACCTTACCCGACCAGAAAAGCCATATACCGTCCATAGTGATGCGTCAAGAAATGGCTTAGGATGTGTGCTTATGCAAGAAGGGAAGGTATTGCTTATGCTTCACGGCAGTTGAGGCCGCATGAACAAAATTACCCGACGCATGATCTTGAGTTGCCGCAGTTGTCTTCGCTCTCAAGCTTTGGAGGCACTATCTATATGGACAGAGATGCGAGATTTATACGGACCATAAGAGCCTCAAGTATTTATTCACACAAAAGGAATTGAATATGAGGCAAAGGAGATGGTTGGAGTTGATCAAAGACTATGATCTTGGAATAAATTATTGCCCTGGAAGAGTGAATGCGGTAGCAGACGCTTTGAGTCGAAGAACCATGGAGAAGTTGCAGCCATGCTCACAACTCAAAAAGAACTCATAAAGGAATTCGAGAGATTGAGCATCGAATTTGTGGGGCAAAGTGCGGAAATGGAAATTTCCCATTTGGTAATGGAGCCAACCCTGATCGATAGAATCAAAGAATCTCAACGATATGATGAAGTCATACAAAAGTTGAAAAGTGAGATACAGGGGAAGGTATGACGATTTTGAGATAGATGAGGAAGATGTAGTAAGAATGAAGGGAAGATTATGTGTACCAAATGATGAGGAGATGAAAAAGGAAATAATGGATGAGGCGCATAACTCGGGATATACCATGCACCCCGGTGGTACCAAGATGTACCAAGACCTTAAAAGTCGCTTTTGGTGGAATGGAATGAAAAAGGATGTAGCTGAATTCGTAATGAAGTGTCCCATATGTCAACAAGTAAAGATTGAACACCAAAGGCCAGGAGGACTTTTGAAACCATTGGCCATACCAGAATGGAAATGGGACCAAATTACCATGGATTTCGTATGTGGATTGCCCCGAACATCAGCCGGATATGATGCCATATGGGTAATAGTGGATCGACTTACCAAGTCAGCACACTTCATCCCATCAACATGACCTACTCAATGGAAAAGTTGGCCCGGCTATATGTAAGGGAGATTGTGAGACTGCATGGAGTTCCAGCAGGGATTGTATCGGATCGAGATCCTCGATTCGTGTCAAAATTTGGACAAGCCTTCAGAAATGTATGGGGACCAAGTTACAGTTCAGCACAGCTTATCATCCACAAACTGATGGACAATCAGAGCGAACTATCCAGACTTTGGAAGACATGTTAAGAGCTTGTGTTATGGAATTCAAGGAAGCTGGGAAGTACACCTACCTTTGGTAGAGTTTGCTTACAACAACAGCTATCATTCAACAATCAAGATGCCACCATACGAAGCTTTATACGGAAGAAGGTGTAGATCGCCTCTATTTTGGGATGATGTGGAAAAGTTAACAATTGGACCAGATCTCATCCAAGACGCCTCAGATAAAGTCAGGATTATTCAACAAAGGATGAAAGAGGCCCAAGATAGACAGAAAAGTTGGGCGGATCAAAAACGAAGGATCCTTGAGTTTAACGTTGGAGATCATGTGTATCTGAAAGTGAATCCGATAAAGAGTATCCATCGTGTACGAGCTCGAGGGAAGCTAAGCCCAAGGTATATCGGACCTTTCGAAATCCTCGAACGGGTAGGAGATTTGGCTTATCGCTTGGCATTACCACCAAACCTGTCGGGAGTACATAATGTCTTCCATGTCTCAGTGCTAAGAAAACATATCCCCGACCCTGACGGATTGTGGAACTTGAACCAGTCAGGCTGAAAGAGAACTTGACTTATGAGGAGCACCCAGTTCAAATTCTGGATCAAAAGGTTCAAAAGCTGAGAAACAAGGAAATCCGATATGTCAAGGTGTTATGGAGGAATCATTCGCGAGAAGAGGCTACTTGGGAAGCCGAGGATGAAATCCGAAAGAAATATCCAAATCTCTTTGAAGAATCAGGTACGAATTTCAAGTTGCAAATTTCAAGTTTTGAGGACAAAACTTTCTTTAAGGGGGGTAGGTTGTAAATCCCCGAAATTTTCGATCCAAAATTAAAGACCTAAACCCTAAACGGAAGTCAAACGGATTCTTAGGTCAAACAAAACCCTAGTTTACCGTAACCGTTTAACTCCGGCATTGCCGTTTTCTCAAGTCATAGAAAACGAAGTTGGAAAAATTAGCTCGAATAGTTCGTAATAACCATAGGTTTTATAAAAGTTTCAGTTTCGCGAAATTCGGATGTCCTTCGAACCCGAACGGACACAGTTCTTGAAAAATGTGTCCGGAAGCCCGGAATAGGAAAAATATTCCGAATACACCGTTAGACTCGTAAGAATATAGATTTTCAAAAATATCAATTTCGTAATTTTTCGATAACTAAAAATATCATATATCGCTTTTATACGCGTATTTTCTTACTACCGGTATTTAATTGTCATGTCTACTTTTACATTACACTATTTTCTACTATTCTACACTATTTATCTATCTCTACTTTTTCTTACAACCTATTCTTACAAGCCATACACCTATTTCTTACACATTTTCATTTCTAATACAATTTCACATCTTTCATTTCTTACTTTAATTAATCAAAAGACAAAAAAAAGATTAATTTTTCTCTTCCCCATACCCCCAAAATAGCGTCGGCCCCTCTCTCTCTATGCAAATTGTTTTATTTTTCAATTATTTAATTAACATAAATTATCTCCCACATTTTCCTATAAATACCCCCTCATACCTTCACTTCTTTCACACCACTTCTATACTAAAGTTACTCTCTCAAAATCTCTCTCAAATTCTTTCAAGAGTTCTCTCAAGAAGTCTTCTTAAGTTTAGTCTCCTTTAGGTAAGAAATTCTCAAGAATTCTTCATGTTCATCTACTTAGTATGAGCCTAGTGTATGTTTTCTAAAACCATGAAGGTTAAGAAAGCAACATTAGATTCATACTTTGTTTTTGTTCATAATATCAATCTCTTTATGTTCCTTTATGTTCCTTATATTTCCTTTATGTTCTTTATATTTCCTTTATGTTACTACTATCTAATATATCTATATAACTATATATATTATTTAGGCATATAAGCTCATTGTCTTACAATTTATTTATCTTTCATGCAATTTATTTACTTCATTTCAAGTTATTTAATTTCAAGTTGATTTTAAGACTAGTCATTCTAGTCTTAGACTTGTCCTCATCAAGTCAAAACAATTTCTTTTTCTTTTCTTTTCGGGACTAGTCTTTTCTTAGTCCCGGCGTACCTTGATGAAGCTAAGGTCCCAATACTTGATTATTTACTTAAAGCTTTCAAGTTATTATTTTACATTTCTATAGCTTATGATTCATATTCATGCATGAACATAATGTTTTTCTCTCAACAAAAATCAATGAGAAAGTGTTTTCTTGAAATTAAAGATTCTTTCTAAAAGAAAATAATATGGAAAAATGGATTTCTTAAAAACCCATGAACATATATGGGAATGATGTTTCTTACAAAAGGTTTTATGAAAACTTATCTTTTATCAAGAAGTAGAAATTCTTTTGGAAACATTAAAAGTGTCATTTTGCTACTTTTGAAATCCAAGTTTAGAAAATAAAACCACACTTTAGGAAATTAAAGTAATTACAAGAGATTTCATTTAAGAAATAAAATATATATCTTAATGACTAAAAGATCTTTCAAAAGTAAAATAGAATCTCAAATTCAAAGACTTTTAAAACCTTACTTTGAGACAACTTCATTTACTTCATACATTTGTTATGAGTCATTACAAATATATATATACCTTTCAAAAGTTTACAAAATAATTGAAATGTTATCTTTTTAAAATGAGCTTTGTTTACAAGAAGGAAAACAAGTGTTTACAAATTCGTGGCAAATCTGATCGCTACCTTTTCGGAACCCAAACGACTTAGTTTTATGGAAATAAGCTTAGAAATGCGTAGATCGTTTCGAGTAGGTAGAAAACGGTATATTGTACGCGAAATTCCGAGCTAAAATGAGCAAGATATGGCCATTTTAAGTTGGAATTTCCCTTATACGATTTTTCTACGATTTTTTTTTAAGAAAAGATTAGAATCTTCAAGGATAGAATTTTGTGAAATACTCATTTTGGGTATTCTTCTTGATTAGATAATCACGAGGAGGATTGTTCGTATCCCGAGGATTACTACGATTAAGTGGAATTTCCGAACGACCCATCCAATTCAAGAAAGGTGTCACCATGGCCGAGTGAGTTACTTCCCGTTAATTTTCTCATACTCTTGATTGTGCTTGTAAAGTTAGTTGCACTAGAATCTAAGTCAAAAATCAAAATGAAGTGTATGAAAATATGTTGAAGGGATACTAAGTATATCGAAACTCAATTTGTTTGTAATAAAGTTGTATGTGCATTAATATCTTGAATTGTTTGAAATTGGTTGATCACTTGAAAGAAGCTAAAAGTAATTACTAGACTTTAATTAAAGAAATTATCCATGCACTTCATATGTTGAGTCACATTGCATTCACTGCTATACAATTGGTGGGACAAGTGTATAATAGTGGTGGTAGACATAACCGGTATATCATGTAAGTGGCGAGTAGGAGCCGGTAAGAACTATTTAAATTGATGGCTAGTAGGAGCCTGTAATAACTACAAGTTTTTGGTGGCGAGTAGGAGCCTGTAATAACTACAAATTTTTGATGGCGTATAGGAGCCGGTAAGATCTATAAAAGTGTTTTTAAAAGTTGTGGCTGTAATTGGCCTGAATCCCCAACCCCGAATGAAGGGCGTAAATTCATTCAACATATGATTCCCGGAAAGTCATATGTCTTGTATGCTCACGTGGTTGTTGCATTTCATATGTTTGAGTAATAAACTTGATTGATAATTTACTACGAGTATGAATTTTGGGATTTACTCACTAAGCCCATAAGCTTACACCCCTATAGATATTTGTATTCCCAGGAACACACATTTTTGTGCCCGAGGCCATCCCGTATCCATATACGTTTTATGATGAAGCTTTTGGAGGAAATCTACTCGAAGACTTAGATTAGAATTCCTTTGAAATCTTTAAGGTAGTATTTTGGATGTTATGAAGTTATCTTGATCCTTGGTATTAGCGGGGGTATGCCTCTAAGATTTATGTAACAGACCTTTGGATATTTATGATATGATATACTTTATTTCTGGATTCTTGTATGTTTATCTTTACTTGCTTATACTATGCTTCCCAAAAGCGTCTCCTATTACCGTGTTAGACGCCTTACATATAATACTAAGGTTTTCGCATGACTAAGGTAGCCATTCTTAAGCCTTGATATTATATGTGGCGGATTGCCACGTTTAGGGTACCCTTCGCGGCGTGACAGAAGTTCGGTTTTAATTTGGAGTCATTTTTAGGGTTTATTTTTTAAGTTCATTTTGGGATTATTTACTGAAATTTTTCGGGGCTTACAGTTTGCAGATTTTCTCTACCGGTCTAATGTCAACAGATAAGTCGTTAACCCTTAAGAGATCTCTTTATATTCCTTTTATACTAATATCATTCTCACATGAGTTATGACATTAGTGCCCCTTAATCTAATTAGGGATAATATTTATTAAAATATAATTCTTGCACATAACAATATAATAATTTATTATTATTCTTAATAATAATAAGTTATTATTCCTACAAGACATTAAATTTAGTTCATGATCCTTTTGGCTCGTTCTTTGTGTGTGACCCTGTAGGTTCACTTAATATTGGTAGTTGACCTAAAATAATTTTAGTTAACAAAACATAAGCAGCCTCTAGCAAGACATTATGTTTACCCAAATTAAGTGAGGATCGATGATCCAATTTTTATCTAATCCATAACTTATGTCATTATCCTTTTGTCACATGATATCTAGATTGAACATAAGGCATGGATAGTGTCATCCTTATATTGTTCAATCTTATCATTTCTTGATTTCTAAGTGAACTGATAAAAACAAATGAAATTGATCACACTATCAATTCATTTAAGTATGACCATGCATTTCTCGGTCTCACTCATCGAGGGGCCTAGAGATATCTCTCTCATAATGAGAGGGACAAATCCCATCTTAAACACTCAACTTCCTCTACATGATTTACATTATGTCCAATCTCAACTTTTATAATTATCCGGTTAAAGACAACGTTTGATTGAGTTGAAACATAATATTCCTCATGTTGGAATCCATGGTGATTTCCAGTTTGAGGATACGATGACATTTTATTTTGAGAATCACTTATGACATTAATTCATGTAGTGATCTCAAAGCGAGTTAGTCCAATACATAGTTCTCTAACATATACCTATGAGTTTGATTTGTATCTCTATACAAATAAACATCCCATGATTATTAGTCAAACCTCATACTAGATTTAATTCATTATTGTTCCCACAATAATAAGCATATAGGGACATTTAGAATAATTAAATTATTTATAGATCCTATTATAAAGTAAACATTCAAACAATATAATAGAAATGTCTTTGTATGACAATATCCAGTAATTAGCTTAGAGCACAATCACTAATAGATTCGAAGTGGAAGCAATTGATTCTAAGTTTTTGGATACAAAACTGCAAGGTAAATTTTTAGATTTATTCCACTTGATATCTGATTTAATCAAATCGCATGAATTCCTACTTTAGGGTTTTTTTTTTACTTTCCGTTGCAAAGATTTTATGAAAATTCATATGAAAACCCTACATTGATAACTAAAGATTATATCTTGTTTCATATTTTACACTAAATAGTAGAAAAAAGGTGATTCTAGTACTTGTTTAATAGATCCTTGAGGACGATACCCGTTGTAATCCTATACTACTATAGATAGGTATAGTTGCCTAGCTTGATCGTAGGATTTAGATTGGGTTTATAAATTTTAGAATTTGATACAATCACATCAGTATACTTGATGTTTCTCTCTATTTTTGTTATTGTGAAGCATTTTGAGACTCGGTATTATTTTTCAATTGTCTCCAAGTTTCGAATTTGTTTGTTTCATTTATTATATGATTAGATTTTTTATTCTTTTATTATATTGATTTGTTGTTTTTCATTTTAACTTTTATGAAACATCTTGAGATTTGAGTTATTTAAGTTTAGCATCATTTCTGTAAAGCCCTAACCTGAAGGCATTACAACCCACCGTATTTTACTAAAGATAGACATGCTAAGGCTATGATAATACTAAACCACTTTATAGAAATTTCATCAAAATCTCATATAAAAAAGGTACATATTTAATAATAATTGACATCTCATAACAACTTTTATAACATAGTTGGCATAAACCAAAACCAACATATTTAAAACTTAAAACATCACAAAAGAAGTTTGTAAAATCTTTCAAAACATAAACCATGAAAACAGTCTTAAAATTTTAATTCCTTCTTTCACTTCAGCTATAATCAGCATAAAAGTCCGATCCACTATTGTCCTCCCCATAGTCTACAAAACATCATATCTTATTAAATCAAAACATCTAGATCTTCATCTATTCCTGAAAAACATAAAAGAATGAGCATAAAGGCCTAGTATGTCATACCACAAAACATGAATAAGCATTGTATAGTTTCACATACAACCTAATAACTAATGCATCAAACACAAATTGTTATCTTTTTATTAGCAATCAAACAGCATAGTCTAGGGTCATTTGCCTAACCCCAAACTTGGAGCAACTCAGAACTCAGTAAAAACAACCAATATTTTTTTTTTTTGCCAAAAACAACCAATATTGAAATATGTAATATATACATACATGATGTTTGCAATCTTCTACACACCCAGGGTACCATAATCATACACTTCCTAAACTATTGGAATCATAGCTATACACGAGTCCACTAGGGACAACCTCACACATAGATCATCAGGGTGGCACGTTAGTATTACAATATTGCTTAGTCTTTACTAAACACAGCCAAGCGCAAGCAACAAACGCAATTTCTTATTATAGTCGAATAATATTATGTCAATTTATCATGTCTAAGCCTACAAGCACAAACAAAAGCAAGACAAAGTCGTACCTTTAATCAGTTCTAGGAATAGAAAACCTTAACTCCACAAAACACTTCTTCATAACCAATTATTCAATCAAAACATTATTTCATAACATAACCCTAATCCTATCATCATCTAAAACCCTAAACTGAAAAGAATTAAAGCCATGATTTATACATGCCTTTATCTTTTGATAACAAATCCCCCACATAATAGAAATTCTCCAAAATCCTCTAATATTACGACTCCCTTCAATATAATATAAACAAAATCAGACATGATCACTTCTATATTCGCACAAAAAGAGAAAAGATTCGTGCATACCTAAAATTTTGAATTTTTTTATTTCCCTTTGATTGTCAAACACAATCTCCCACAAAACTAGGGCTTCTTCTCAAAGCTTGATTTTCAAAAGCAAAAAGAACCTTAAGAAAAGAACTCATCCTTTAAATCTCCACAAAGAAAGAAGAAGATCAACTCACCTTGATCTTGTTTCTTTATCTTCTCTTGATGAAAATCTCACAAATAGAGCTTTTTAAAGAGGTTTCTAGGTTTAGGAATGAGTTTTGGAGAAAGGAAGTCTAGTTTATATAGAAGGTAGGGAGTAACTGTTTATTTTTAATAATGTCTATTCATTTTAATAGCATCTCTGTCAAACGATAAATTATTTAATTATACATTAGGGTGGACCATAAAACATTCTTATTTTATATCATATGACACTTTTTCCCTTCAATATAAATTATTTTTCTTTATATTACAATTTCTTTGTAATATTATTTACTCATTTTTATTTCTTTAATACTAAAAAAATTATTTTTATAACTTTTACTAATATCATCATCTAGTTAAAGTTGAAATTAAGATGTCTAGTTTTTCGTTCCATTATATAGAGATATCAAGTTTTATTCTTTTATATTTATGTCGTATTACTAAGAAGTTGTAGAAAAATATATCTTGAAATTTTGTTCATAACAATTCAAATTCTTAAACGATAATTTAATTGTTTGTATTATAATATTCTTAAATCGTGAAAAATCAGGAGTGACTATTGTGACTTTTCTGAAAACCTTTTCAAAAATTTTATAACATTTACTTCATAAATTATATTCGAGTTGTATAAATTTAAGTGATTTACACAAAATACAAAAGTGTGGAAAAATATATTTTTGTTGTTTTTTCAGGTACCTACAAATCTGTTATACTGAAAGCAAACTCTTAGAATTCATTTGATTTCATAAAATTTTAGTGTGTTGATATATTTTAATCTCCAAAAATCATTGAATTTACGTTTTTTTGTCAAATTAATTTTTATAATAAAAATCCTAAAGATGCACATTTGAAGCCCAAATTTAAAAAATCTAATGCAAATCCTAAATTTGAAAAACACTAATACTATGTTTGGTTGAATGGAATATAATCGATATTCCAGATTTATTCTTACAGAATATTTATTTTTTTGTTTGGTTTATGAAAAATTCTATCAAAATAATATGTATTCCATGTAATGTGAAATATATAAGGAATCTCCATTCCTTTTCTTTACTACTAGAGGAATGGCTATTCCTGATTAAAAAGTATGATTTGTTTTAAAAGTACCCCTAACTATAAAATAAAAAATTACTATTACTTTTCAATCTTATTCTATTTCAGTGAACTAAACATATATAATATAAAGAGATTTTTATTTATGAAAACACGACTAGGTGACAACATTTTTGATGATATGGGACCTCAAACATACATAACACGTGAGACCGAATAGTGAAAATTTTCAGACCGTAGGTACGTAGGAACATCGAAATTATGAGATAGGAAATTAGAAAAGGTGACGTGCCAAGCTTGCTTTTAATCCTTGGACAGGATATGTCTATTCCCTTTATCCTCAGTTACTTCTCAAAGTCATAAACTTAAACAACAAGGCGGGGTGGGGGGGGGAATGGAAAAAAGGGCAACGAGATCCAGATAATATATTTCCATTTATCAAAGTTATCATTACGTGTAAAAATCCTTATTCAACTTAGCCGTTTGATTTGGCAGATACCTAACACCTTCTAACTGCTTACCAGATAACCTGAGTCGACAGATTAGGTATATAGAAAGAGCCAAAGCATGAGAAAGAAAGGAGATTGGTTGTTCTTCTCTTTATGTATAAAATTAAATAGCCTAGAATCCATGTTCAAGCCATAGCCATTAATATAATGCTTTAGATACCTAGAGTTGAAAAATAACTAATAAAATGTAATCAGTGAGTTATATACGTGCATGGTCAACTCAACCTCTGTTTATGTAATATCTTGAAATATAAACACACGCAACACGACTTCATTTCTTATGAAGGAATCTCCCTACAGATCAGAAAAATTAATCCTTGGACCCACGGCAAGTTTTGTAGTCGATGCATTGAATATCGCTTTCCTAGAATTAATTAATCCTATAAAAGAATATCGTGATCACAAGGAAAAATGTTTATATGGCCATTGGCTTGGCTGTAAACATACCTAATCCCACGTAAGATGGCACGTCTATTTGCGTTAGGTAGACGAAAATAATAGAGTTTAGCGTCAATACGATATGTACATAGTCGCATTCCATGGAGTTAGTAACTCATGTTTAAATTTTATTGGAATACATTCTATTTTGGATTGATTAAAGGATACACCACGATAATTTTTAATCTTTAGTTTTCTTTTTTTTTTTTTAAGACAATACTATTTTTGACGATGTCATTTTACAGTTTTTATAAATATTAGATGAAGTATCAAAATCTAAAATCAATATATGGGATCTTTGTGCGTGGGGCTGGCGGGGGGTGGGGGTGTGGGGTGGGGAATAGAAGAAGAAAGAAAGCAAGCAAGCAAGCGAGAGAAGATTATTTCACCCCAAATGATTTCAATTCTTTGAGACTATAATATTTAAAAGATTTAACGGGTCAAGCTATTTATCCAATTAAAAGGTACATGTTAAAATTTTGTCCGGTATTATAACATTTTAACATGTTTAGAAATTTTCACTCACTTAATCTTGCTTTTTTTTTTTTTTGAGTTTTCTATAAGAAAAATCGAAGATTCAAACAAATTGGATTGAAAATTTTATTTATTTATTTTTAGTGACTGAAATTATAAACTATCTTCCGTTAAACATAATTGTTGTTTCAGGTTTTAATATATGATTTGGACATTGTTATAAAGGTTAGTTATTTTTAATCAATCAGTTGTAGGTAAATAAAAATCTTTTTTTTTTTTTTTTCTAAAAGCTAGCCAAATTCATGTAAATTCTTCATTTACTTCAAAACGCAGACACACTGAAATTATTCTAAAAAGATAATGAGCAAATCGACCGCAGATTTTGTAACGCTTGAAAAACAGGGTACGAGTCTCGTCGTACATGCGTGTCGAAAATGTGCATGCAGAGGACTACTAGAAACCTGTAAACCACCCAATGACAAGTAGATTTCCAAAATATTTATATATTTCGATTCTCAAAATTTGTCATAAAGTTCTTTAAATTTAAAACCTAACAATAATGAGTCAAAATACTAAACAGTCCCACAAACCCATCAATTCCAAATGTAAACCAATTTGAAACATAAAACTCTACCCTAAATAACTAATTCATACAAACATCGTTGTCCCACTACCAATAAAAAAATCATTATCTTAATATATTGTGTTTGTCAACCATCATCTACTTAACCCAAAGAATAAGATGTGAACAGGTTACACTTAGTATAGACCATTGCATACATACAGATACAATGCCACACTACAAGTGACTTATAATGACTAATGCAACGGATAATCAAACATACATCACAGATTTAAATTGGCTATTAATTATAATAATCATAACCAATAAATGTTCTCATCAACCAGGATAATTTGTAACCAAACCCCAAAAAAAATTTTTTTAAAAAACATGAACACATTGGCACTAACAAAAGTTTTTCTACAAATGGTGAATCCAAAGATCCCAAGACCTACTAGCTATGCCATACTTGATGAGTCAATGATCATAAAACTTAATGCCTATCCCACAACCAGGATCAAATGATCACAAGACCAACACCTGTATTATGATGGAATAAAAAGTTTCCAAGACCTATATTTAGCAATAACCAAACAAAAATCCGACACTGGAATAGGAAACAAGAAATGTAAGCATTTTAGGAAATACTTTTAATACACAAGTTTTTACAAATCCAAAAGTTTTCACAAATAGTATTTCACACAACACAAATGTCATATATAATACCATTTATTTCAAATATTATGTAGTCCAATAATATTAACCTACACATAAACAATGAGAAACAGTAGCCACCTACAGGTGTCTGCATAAACTTTAAAATCCAATTCCTTTCATGAGTATTGTTAAACCAAGATTAGAACTTAGCTCAAAAGAGATTGTGTCACTTAATTATTATTTTTCATCCTCACAACTCAATTTAATTTAAGTTTCTCAAATTTTATGTTTAGGATCGGAAAACCAAAGGGCATAGGTGCTTCTAATTGATCTTTTATTGATTGAGTTAAGAGGCTGCAAGAGTGGATGACTAATCTTTTGGTCTGGTTCAACCATAATCTCTAATTGGTTGCTTTGCTATGTGTAAACCCTTGTTTTCTTAGCAAACCTAAGTTCGATTTCGAAAAAACTTAACACCTGAAACCGAAATCCTAAAAGAATATCTCTGGACCAATCGGACCTAGAAATCCTATGTCCGGCAATGTCAAGATTGAAACCCCGGAAGAATAGAAACGATTTAACTCCAAATTAAAACCCCAAATTAGAAAGTCAACCGGAAATCCTAAGTCAACAAGACTTTAGAAAATGGAAGCAATTTAGATCCGGCAATCCCTTGTTCTCAAACCAAGAAGTCGATATATGAGTGGAAATAGTAGATTGGTTCGTATTAGTATTAGGATGTTTAACAATATCAGATGAGTGGATTTTCGACCTATTTCGAGCCCGATCGGATACAAATCTTGAAAAGCGTGTTCCGAGGCTCGGCATATTAAATACATGACATATTAGCACCATTAGATTCGTAATTTCATAATACTTCTAAATATATCGATTATATAATTTTTCAAGTTATAAAAGTTACAACTATAACATTTTTATCGTATTTTCATTACTACCGGTAAATTAAGTATCTAATCAACTTTTTGCTTTCTTTCACACTATTCATCAAGTACAATCACTCATATCCTATTCTTACATCCTTACAACTTATTCTTACATCCTTATAACCTATTCCTTACATTTTCTTTTCCAATCTTTTCTACAACTTTTATTACTTAAATTACATATTAAGTTTGAATTTTATTACACAAAACAAATCAACACACACTTCTCTCTCTTCTCTCCTTCCAAGCTGGCATGAACCCCACACAACCCAGCCCCCCTCCCCCCCATATACCCTCAATTTGTTTTATTTTTCTTCTTTATTTATTCACACAAACCCTAATTTCATTTTCTATATAAACCCTTTTAAGCCTTACACATTACACCTTTCCTTCTTTTTTACAAAATCAAACTTTTGAAAATTTTTTCTCTCCACTCTCTCCCTTTGTGTGCCGTGAGCCCCCTCCCTCTCTATTATACACAGAACTTTTTTTTTTCTACAAGTTTCTTGCTTCACACATCTAAATAGGTAATAGATCTTAACCCTACCACACTAAACACATGTAATGGCAAGATTATACATGTGTGGTTCCATTAAAAATCCCCATGAGCTTCATGCTAGGGATGTGGAACAACTAAAACATGATATTCTTGCCATCACAATCTGTAGATCTTACTATTAAAGTTGATATACTAGTATTTTGCTATATTATTGTTGTATATTGTTCTTATGAAGTTTTATGCTTATATTTCCATTATTACTCTTTCCTACATATTGTTCATGATGCATTTACATTCATAACATGAGTAGTATAGTAGATCTATTGTTTAGAGTAGTTAAAATGATATAGTTATTTGTTTTTCATGCATGAAAGACTTGCTACATGATATTTTTAAGAAAAGTGTTGATAAAACTTAAGATCCATTTTGTTACTATCAAAAAGTGATTTTTAAAATTCGAATCTTGTGAAACACCCATTTAAAAGACATATTTTCCAGCTTCAAAATGAATATTTTACATGTAAAATGAAGAGCTTAGGTAATGAGTATCATAAAGTAGTGATTTTTATAAGTTTATCATGGTTTTACTAAGAGAAATTTTCCAAACAAGAAAATGATTACAAAAGTTAAGTTAGATCTATCATTCAACTCCAACAAAAATGTAGAAATTCGTAACTAAGGTAAAATACCAAGAAAGCACTTTTTTTCAATCCTAAAACAAGAGTTTCATTAAAGAAATGGAAGCCTTAGGGAGTGGGATTGATTAGGACTTAATTTTAGAAAGATTAAATGAGTTTTTCACAAGAAACCGTCCCAAAAACAATTTCCCAAATTCGGATTTAAAAATGATCCTTATTTAAACACCTATTTCCAAATGTCAAAATGAGTATTTTAATGGAAATATAGAAGTCTTAGGGAATAGATATAATAGAGACTTGATTTTTATAAGAGTAAATGTGTTTTATCAAAGCAGAAACTTAAAACAAAGGAAAAGTTTTCCAACTAAGATTAAACAATATTTTCCTTTTCAAAAATTGTGCAAAATTAGTCACTAGGTAAAATCCACTTAAAACATCTATTTTCCAACCTTTAAATGAGGAACTTATTAAGATAATGAAAGTAATAGGTATATAGGTCATCAAGGCCTTATTATAGTAAGAATATGCATGATTTTCAAATGAATAAAGCTAATTTTCTCAAACAAGTGTTTATGACATTTTGCAAGGAGAAAGTTTTTGCAAAAATTCTTTTTAATCAAGAATTATTATAGAATTACATGTAGATAGTTATATCATGACATTCATGATCATAACTTGTAGATATTGCATGTACATATAATCTACTTGTTAAAACAATGCAAATTTCACAAAATAATTTCGGAGTTATAAATTCTAGTTATTGATCAGATCTTATCCGAACATTTCAAGACCTAAACATTTTCAAAATTTAGTAACGACATCATAAATAGATAGATCTTTCAAAGTAGATAGAAATCGATAGCTTATTTGTGAAATTCCTAGTTAAAATGATCAAGTTATGGCCGTTTTAAGTTGGAATTTCTAATTACCATGGAAATTACGAATTTAAAGAATTTAATTGAAAAGTTTGGAATTAGTTATGGTATGAAATACTCATAGTGGTATTTCTTCCATTTAGGTGATTTTGGAATCGGAGGAAATTCTTGTTTCTGGATCGCTACCGTTAGAGACTGGAGACCATAGTCAAGTGAGTTCACTATCTTTAAATTATATGCTTGTGATTGTGCTTGTGCTTGTAATGTTAGTGGCATTAGAATTAGCGCAAGATAAAAATTTGACTGTGTGTATATGAGTTTTATTTAGGTGAATTGATGATAAAAATATCGAAATGAGCTTATTGTAAATATTTGCATGATTTAGTATAGAATTGAAGTGTCTGCAATATCTATGATCACCCATAAATTGCTAAATTAATATGCCATGATCTTATAATCAAATTGGCCATGCATACCATATGTGAGTCACATTGCATTGGTTATTACATCTTTGTGGGAAGAAAGCATAATAGTTGGGCAACGAGGGGCCTGTAAACTCGAATGTTGGCGTAGGGGCCGGAACTAAAAATATGTGTGGGTGGGCACATGTATCAACCACAATATAAATGAGAAAAATTGAAATCTATGGTCATATGGGCTTGAAACACCTAAACCGAATGAAGGGTGCAAATCCAGTCAACATAAGACTTCCAGACAATCTTATGTATTGTATGCTCACGTGCTTGTGCATTTTATATGGTTGTTAATATAACTTGCCTGATATATATATGACTTGTTGAGCATTTAATTTTAGAAAGTGGAACTCATTAAGCTAGCATAGCTTATACCCCCACAGTTCTTTTCTAGCGCAGTCCCCTTACTTATGGCTGCGTCCCCGGATCTGGCTAAATCAGTTAATGAGAGACTAGGAGTTATCTCCTTAGAAGTTTACGATTGGTTTGTATAGTTTTTAGTAGTGAACCTAAAAGGTCAATTGTTGCCAAAAAGGATAATACCTAAACTTATGTGTAGCAAGGGAATGCCCCTTAATGCTTTTGTAATTGATCCTGAGATATCTGTAGTTTATATTTTTATACTTATCCTATCTGGTTTGAACTATCTATCACCAATTATTTATGTATTCTATTGTCGTAAGGGAACGCCTTGCATACTAATACAAAACTTTTGGATGATTGTGGTAGTGATTCTTAAGTCTCGTTTAGCATGTGGCAGACTGTTATGTTTAAGGTACCCTTTGGTATAGGTATCCCTAGGTGAAACTCGAGAAAGGGCCAGAACATTTCTAAAGGGGACTGGTGAAACCTTTGTTGACTACAGATTAAGCCTAAGGACTCTTTGTGATGATTTTGCTTTGGCCGAGAGACCTAGGATTCTTAAGGAGGTATATGTGATCTGGAAAAGAGGTCTTAGATACACCCAATGGGAAAGAGTAGTTGATCAAATTAGATATGATCCGATTAGGAGAAGGAGATGGTTTATGTTAGAAATAATTTATGCGGTGGAAAGGGTCATGGTTGATTATGGCAATGAACCAATGTTGAGGGAGGCCACATTTATTTCAAAGAAGGAAGATAACCCACCCTACCCTGATTTTAGAGTGTGGAGGAACATCGGACCCTTATATGTATACGCCCATGATGATCTAATGACTCATAGAGAATGGCTTAAGGCTGATGTAAACAACCATTTCTATTGGAGAGGTATATATCTGGACATTTTTCAGATACCCTCAAAAATTCAGGCACTGCCTCCTAGTGAAGTAGGCATATAGTTTGGAGTTGTCTCGGTAGCAAAAAATCAGGATGAGGTAGAAAGTGAGGAGGAAGAAGACCCTGAGAAAGACCCAAATTGGGTAGACGCAAAAGGAAATAGAACACCTCAACTAGCTGAAATTGAGGAAGAACCAAGTAGTGAACCAAACCCGCCCAATCTGGATTTTGACTAAGATTTAAAAATTCCAGATAGCCACAGGATAGAACCTGATTATGATCCTAGTCTATGGAGGGATATATATGTATTGGGAGAAGGCCCACGAATGACAAATGAAGCACCTATTGATCCTATAGGGAATGAACATTCAGAGGATGTTATGATAAGGGAAGTCCAGGAGAATGATGAGAGGAATTTAAAAGAAACTGGAGAGGAAGATAGAGAGATGCAGGATAGGATTGAAGAGGCGGAAGGAGGAGAAGAAGAAGAAGAAGAGGAAGAGGAAGAAGAGGAGGAACCCGAGCAGAAGGAGCGAACTTGGCCACCTAGGAAGAAGAGAATGACAGTGAGAGAATACCTTAGTCTGTTTGTTAGGAGGGATGATGGTAGTTCTTCTAGTAGAGATCGGCCTCCAACCCCTACCCCAGGAGAATCCTAAGAGTGAAAGAAGTAGTGGTGACAAGCATAACCCATAATGGTCCAACCAAAAATTTTGTAATAGGCAATGAGGGATGCTAAATTGCCTTAGTAATGTCTTTAGGAAAATTCTAGTGCGTTATGTGTTTAGTTCCATGTTTTATATCCTTCTTTCTCGTCTTACTAAGAAATTGTAATTCTGATAAGTCTAAATCAGTCGAGTAGCATGATTTTCATGTTTTTTAAGTATAATGTAAAAGACTCGGCCGAATGCATGACCTTGATATAATCTAATGAAATTTGACATGTACTTATTTATGGAAGAACATTTCGTTTTCTCAACAAATAATGTGATCAAGCATGCATCTAATAAGGAACATTACATCTAATATGCTCCAGGAAGTCATAATTAAGAATGAAATACATGCATATCATTGCACCCATTGAATCATCATGTTTGATTTCTTTTGCTTGATTTCTTGAATCGAGTTATGATTCCTCTTCTACAATTTAATATTTCCAAATCTTCTTGAATTGGATTTCATGACTTTGAATTATTATGGCTTATTGAAATTTCGATTGATTACTTAATTTTCACAATTTATGACTAAGTGTTTAAGGGATAACGTAATGGAAAACCTCAAAATCTAAATGGCAAAGTACGAGTGGGTGAATCCGAAGAAATTAAAACCACGAGCAAAGAAATTCCCTAGATAAGAAAATAACCAACCTACGTTACCTTAGCATGACTAAGAATTTCGCCTTAGCATCGGAAAGTGAGATTTATAAGTACGAACAGATAACTAGCTAATCTTTTAAGTACATCCATCTAAAACCCAAACCAAAAACAAAAACCTAAAATAAGATCCAACGTGTGCAAGACCCTACATCACCACCACCGCCATATTACCAAAGAACCCAACAAAGCTCAATACCAGACTTTAAAAGGGAGTGACTCATGTATTAATAGAACCTTTGGTGAAAACGATGAAGGGAATTGGTTGGCTTAGATTTAGAAATCTTTTGTGGCTTAAGAAGTTCTATCATATTTTCCACGAATTATGGGACTTACATACATGGATGCGATATTAGAATATAATGAGAATTAAGAAGAGGAAATCTATGCTCTTAGTTACTTGAGAAGTTTTGTTAAAAAGTTCCAGGAGACCATTTCTCTTTGTTTGAATTGAAGGTGAGACATGGTGTAGATCTTCTTCTCATAAGGTAGGGAGGTAGATTGAATAAGTAATGTGAAAATAAGTTCACACACCTTCTACAACATATACATCTGAACCTTTCAAAGATGGCAAAGAAATAGAAAGACAAGAATTATTTTGAGGTGTAGATAGAGATCAGATAATTAAATTGGAAGAACTCGGAATGAAAGTGAAAATTTGAAGATTTTAGAAAAAGCTTTGGATAATTGTAGGAGCAAGGAAAAAGGAAAATCTCAAATGGTGGAAAGGAAAGATGTTGAGGAAAGTCCATTTAATATATCATGTGCAAAATTCAAAGACAAGAGATGTAAGACTTACTATAGAGAAATGGAAGTATTGTGTTGACTCAAGAGACGTCAAAGTTTGTTCGTTAAAGATAACAAAACACCTCTTTAAAGAGGAGAGCTGACGGTGTTAGAAATAAGTAAGTACGAAGTTATCCCTAAGTATGAACTGGTTAACCACGATTTAAGCTATTGTAGATTGTTAAGAGAAAATAGTAAGCTTTTATGAACAATACGGAAAAAGGCAAAGTTGTTAAGAGGAACCATGATACCTCAGGAAAATAAATTAAATTCTTGTGAGATAAGGATGAAGGATGAAGACATAATGCCTATTGAGGGTACATTGGATAAGGAAGAATCACGGGAAAAATAGAAGATATACTAACGATGGATAATTACTTAGGTGTAATCCCAGAATATGGCCTAGGTCGACCCATAAGGTAAAGATTGATTTTGAGAATTGATTGGAACCCTCATACATGACCAATATCAAAAGCATCTTATTGGATGACACTTGTGAACCCGTAGGACTGGAAAGTTCAGCAGTAAGAACAGTAGGATCGGAAGCTTATAGGGCTTAGTGTGTTGCCAGGGAGCACACTTTTCTCGCCTGTGAAGGTGAAAGATGAATCTTTGGGGTTATGTATCGAATTTCTGGTAAACTCAATGAGTTACAATCAGGAATAGATACCTTTTCTTTTCCTAAAATCAATGATCTATTTTGATTGGTTGCAAGGAGTCTGCATATTTCCACGCATTGATTTATGCCTTGAATTATCACCTATCAAGGATAAAACCCGAGAATGTGCCAAGGTCAGCTGTTTGTACCAAGTATGGGCACTATGAATTTTTGGAGATGCCTTTTGTTGATAATGCTCCAATAGTATCCATGAATCTTACGAGTAGAGTGTACAAATCACCTTAGATAAATATGTAATATCTTTGTTGATGACTTCATGATATGCCTGAAAAGTGAGGAACAATGTTAAGAACATCTTAGGATGACAATACAAGCTTTAAGAGAAAATAAGTCGTTTGCCAAACTATCTAGGTACGACTTTTGGCTAGAACGAATATCCTTTTTAGACAGGATGTGCCAGGAAAAGATCTTTAGACAATCCGAGGAAATCACAGCCATTGTAGAGTAGAGACATCCCTAGATGGTGACCCGAATAAGAATGTTTTGGGAATAAGCTGACAATGGATACAAGTTGGTAAATAATTTTTCTTGTGGAACAATAGCTAGGCTCTATACCCAGTTAATGCAAAGGAATGAGAAATTGTATGAATAGAAGCAAAAGAAAAAGCTTTCAAGAATTAAAATAATAACGAGTTTCAGCATCGACCTTGATTTTGCCAGACCTATAAAAATCTCATAAGATGCATAGTGGTACTCCAGCGAATGGCTTTGAATATGTATTAATGAAGGAAGGAAAAGTCATTGCATATAGTTCTGATAATTGAGACCACATGAACAGGACTACCCTGCGCGTGAGTAGGAGCTAGCCGCAATTGTCTCTGCTTTGGAACTTTAGAGGCACTATTTATATGGACAAAGACGTGAGATATATGTACAGATCATAAAAGCTTTAGGCATTTGTTTACACAGGAGGAATTAAACGTGAAACAAGGAGGATGGTTGGAGTTGATCAAAGATGATGACCTGGAAATTAAATATTGTATGGGAGAACTTAGGGAAAAGTGACAGTATAATCATAAGCCAAAAAGGAGCTAATAAGGAAATTAGAGGAATTGAGGATTTAAATTCACTATGCAAAGTACGGAATTAGAGATATCTAAATTTAATGTTGAAACTAACCTTGGTTAAGAAAACCAAGGAAGCTTAAAATATGACAAAAGTAATGCAAAAATTTTGAGAAAGAATTTCAAGAAGCAAAATACTCTGACCCTATAATAGATAAGGGGGATGTGGTCGGAAGGAAAGGATGGCTATATATAACGGAGGACTGAGGAATAGTGCGACTATAGGATGTACTTGTGAGAATTATACCCAATCGAGACCCAAAGTTATGGGTTTTGGATCAGGTTACAAAAGAGTTTGGATGCAAGATATAGTTAGCATCGCTTATCACCCTCAGACCAATGGACAGTCTGAGTGGACAATTCAAACATTGGAAAGCATGTTGAGAGCATGTGTTTCCGAAATCCAAGGGGAACTGAAATAATCACATACCACCAAGTGAGACTTGCTTGCAATGACAGCTATCACCCGACCATTTGGATGCCACTCTATGAAACCTTGTATGGACGGCATCATGAGGCACCTCTGTTTTAGAACGACATAGAAAAGCTTAACAATGAGTCAAGCTTAAGACACGAAGGCAGTTAATAAAGTAGGGACGGCATAGTAAAATAAAAAGGAAACTCAAGAGGGGCGAAGGAATTAGGCCCATTTGGAAAGATAAGTTCTCGAACATCAAATTGAACTTGGAGGTAAATCCCATTAAGGAAGTACGAAGAGTACATACAAGGAAAGATAAGTCTAAGACATGCTGTACCTTTCGAGATACATTGGACCCTTGAGGTGCTAAGAAGAAGTTGAGGTCTAGCATATTGGTTGGTCCAGTATCCCAAATTTCATAAGAAACATACCACGTGTCCTATGATTCGGTATTAAGGAAATATGTACCGGGCCTTAAATAACCATGGAATTGACACCGTTTAGTCAAAAGAAACCCTACTCAAGAGGCACATCCAGTGCTAGACATTGATGCGAGGAAGCAATGATTGCTTAACTAAGAGGCTCGGTGAGTAAAGATATTAAAGACGAACTATGCAACTTAGGAGACAATTTAAGAGACTAAAGAGGTAATTCGGAGTAAGTATTTTGAACGGATCAAAAGGGGATATATATAAGTTTCAGTTTTGTGGACAAAACTCTATTTAATGAGGGTAAGTTGTAAACCCTCATTTTCTTAGCAAACCTAAGTTTGATTTCGAAAAAACTTAAAACTAGAAATCGAAATCCTAAAAGAATATCTCTGGACCAATTGGACCTAGAAATCTTATGTCCGGCAATGCCAAGATTGAAAGCCCGAAAGAAAAGAAACGAGTTAACTGCAAAGTAAAATCCTAAATCAGAAAGTCAACCAGAAATCCTAAGTCAACAAAACTTCAGGAAACCCTAGCAATTTAGATCCGGCAATTCCGTGTTCTCAAACCAAGAAATCGATATATGAGTGGAAAGAGTAGATTGATTCGTATTAGTATTAGCATGTTTTAACAATATCAGATCAGTAAATTTTCGACCTATTTTGAGCCTGATCGGATATAAATCTTGAAAAGCGTGTCTCGGGGCTCTGGATATTAAATATATGATATTAGCACCATTAGATTCATAATTTCATAATATTTCTAAATATATCAGTTATATAATTTTTCGAGTTATAAAAGTTACAGTTAAATTTTTTTATCGTATTTTTATTACTATCGGTAAATTAAATATCTAATCAACTTTTTGCTTTCTTTCACACTATTCATCAAGTATGACCACTCATACCCTATTCTTATATCCTTACAACCTATTCTTATATTCTCACATCATCTTCCTTACATTTTCTTTTCCAATACAACTTTTATTACTTAACTTACATATTAAGTTTGAATTTTATTACACAAAACAAATCAACACACACCTCTCTCTCTCTCCCTCCAAGCCAGCGTGAAACCCCTCCTCCTCCTCCCCCCCCCAACCCACCCACCCACCCACCCACCCAATATGCCCTCAATTTGTTTATTTTTCTTCTTTTATTTATTCACACAAACCCTAATTTCATTTTCTACTAAACCCTTTTAAGCCTTTCACTTTACACCTTTCCTACTTTTTCACAAAATTAAACTTTTGAAAACTTTTTCTCTCCACTCTCTCCCCTTGTGTGCCGTGAGCCCCCTTCCTCTCTATCATACACACAACTTTTTTTTTCTTTCAAGTTTCTTACTTCACACATCGAAATAAGTAATAGATCTTAATCCTACCACATTAAACACATGTAATGGCAAGGTCATACATGTGTGGTTTCACTAAAAATCACCATGAGCTTCATGCTAGGGATGTGGAATCACTAGAACATGATATTCTTGCCATCACAATGTGTAGATCATACTATTAAAGTTGATATACTAGTATTTTGCTATATTATTTTTCTATATTGTTCTTATGAAGTTTTATGCTTATATTTTCATTATTAATCTTTCCTACATATTGTTCATGATGCATTTACATTCATAACATGAATAGTATAGTAGATTTATGATTCAACTCCGACAAAAATTTAGAAATTCGTAACTAGGGTGAAATGCTAAGAAAGCACTTATTTTTTAATCCTAAAACAAGAGTTTTATTAAAAAAAAAATGGAAGCCTAGAGAGTAGGATTGATTAGGACTTAATTTTAGAAAGATTAAATGAGTTTTTCACAAGAAATCATCCTAAAAATAATTTCCCAAAATTCGGATTTAAAAATGATCCCTATTTAAACACCTATTTCTAAATGTCAAAATGAGCATTTTAATGGAAAAATAGAAGTATTAGGGAATAAATATAATAAAGACTTGATTTTTATAAGAGTAAATGTGTTTTATCAAAGTAGAAACTTAAAACAAAGGAAAATTTTTTCAACTAAGATCAAACAATATTTTTCTTTCCAAAAATTGTGCAAAATTAGTCACTAGGTAAAATCCACTTTAAAACATCTATTTTCCAACCTTTAAATGAGGAATTTATTAAGATAATGAAGGTAATAGGTATATAGGTCATCAAGGCCTTATTATAGTAAGAATATGTTTGATTTTCAAAGGAATAAAGCTAGTTTTCTCAAACAAGTGTTCATGACATTATTGCAAGGAGAAAGTTTTTGCCAAAATTCTTTTTAATCAAGAATCATTACAGAATTACATGTAGATAGCTCATATCTTGACATTCATGATCATAACTTGTAGATATTGCATGTACATATAATTTACTTGTTAGAAATAATGCAAATTTCACAGAACAATTTCGGAGTTTCAAATTCTAGTTGCTGATCAGATCTGATCCAAACATTTCGATACCTAAACATTTTCAAAATTTACTAATAACATCATAAATAGATAGATCTTTCAAAGTAGATAGAAATCGATAGCTTATTTGCGAAATTCCTAGTTAAAATGATCAAGTTATGGCC
Source organism: Combretum micranthum (assembly GCA_024138025.1). Classification (NCBI taxonomy): domain Eukaryota; kingdom Viridiplantae; phylum Streptophyta; class Magnoliopsida; order Myrtales; family Combretaceae; genus Combretum; species Combretum micranthum. The sequence continues at coordinate 53,148 of JAMXBD010000967.1, read as the reverse complement.
GTTTTAAGTTGGAATTTCCAATTACCACGAAAATTACGAATTTAAAGAATTTAATTGAAAAGTTTGGAATTAGTTATGGTATGAAATACTCATAGTGGTATTTCTTCCATTTAGGTGATTTTGGAATCGGAGGAAATTCTTATTTCTGGATCGCTACCGTTAGAGACCGGAGACCATAGCCGAGTGAGTTCATTATCTTTAAGTTATATGCTTGTGATTGTGCTTGTAATGTTAGTGGCATTAGAATTAAGGCAGGATAAAAATTTGATTGTGTGTATATGAGTTTTATTTGGGTGAATTGATGATAAAAATATCGAAATGAGCTTATTGTTAATATTTGTATGATCTAGTATAGAATTAAAGTGTCTGCAATATCTATGATCATCCATAAATTACTAAATTAATATGCCATGATCTTGTAATCAAATTGGCCATGCATACCATATGTGAGCCACATTGCATAGGTTATTATACCTTTGTGGGAAGAAGGCATAATAGCTGGGCAACGAGGGCCTGTAAACTTGAATGTTGGCGTAGGGTCGGAATTAAAAATGTGTGTGGGTGGACACCTATATCAACCATAATATAAATGAGAAAATTTGAAATCTATGGTCGTATGGGCTTGAAACATCTAACCGCAAATGGAGGGCGCAAATCCATTCAACATAAGACTTCCGGATGGTCTTATGTATTGTATGCTCATGTACTTGTGCATTTATATGGTTGTTAAGATAACTTGCCTGACATATATATTACTTGTTGAGCATTTAATTTTGGGAAGTGGAACTCACTAAGCTAGCGTAGCTTACACCCCCACAGTTTCTTTTTAATGCAGTCCCTATACTTATGGCTGCATCCCCAGACCTGGCCAAATAAGGTAATGAGAGACTAGGAGTTATCTCCTTAGAAGTTTACGATTGGTTTGTATAGTTTTTAGTAGTGAACCTAAAAGATCAATTGTTACAAAAAGGATAATACCTAAACTTATGTGTGTAGAGGAATGCCTCTTAATGCTTTGTAATTGATCCTGATATCTGTAGTTTATATTTTTATGCTTATCCTATCTGGTTGAACTATCTATCTCCAATTGTTTATGTATTCTATTGTCGTAAGGGAACGTCTTGCATACCAATACAAGACTTTGGATGACTATGGTAGTGATTCTTAAGTCTCGTTTAGCATGCGATGAACTGTTACATTTAGGATACCTTTTGGGGCGTGACACTATGGGTAGCTCCATTATCCTTTTCGGTATGATCCAAGTATCCCTAAAGGTTCTATGCATAGATTCTCTAAACCTTTTATTTTTACCCAATTTGATGCTTCAAATTCACAATTCAAATTTGTTTTGTGCCAAATTTATGTTTAACTACAAATTTATTATTGATTCCATATTTAACCACCCATAGTGTATTCATTTAATTAAAATACCTCTTCTTGATTCTATTTCACGACTTATTAAGCAATTACACCTATCGTGTGTAAAATATAGTGTTAAGCATAGGATCATTCCCAAGAATCATTAACTACTAGTAATAAATTCATCCATATTATCTAACCAATGATTAACTAAATTATTCTTATCATAATTATCACTACTATCTTACCAATTAATGTTATATTACATATCATAAGTCACAAAATTAAGGGTTCTTGCCAAGCCCCGAATGGTACCCTAAACATGACAGCATGTCACACTCAATATTAAAGTTTCAGAATGTACCACATTGCTAAGTTTTTAGTAATCGGCCTTTTTTTATAATAAGGAATGTGATAGTTAGTCGACAAACTGATGAAGACGAAGACCATTACAAGAGGGACATTGGTCACCGGTCAGATAAAATTTGAAATTTTGTGTTGGCAATGGGCTTCGTTAGGAAATAATGGTAGCCCATGCATACTTATTATAATTATGATTTATATATTGAATATAATTAATAATAACAAGTGAAAATGTAATTAGTAATAATAAGTAAAAGACAATAATTATAATGATAAAATAAAATAAAATAACGGAATTAACACCGTCTGTTCATGTAGTGTTTGTGTGTACGAAATCTCGATCCAGGTATGAATTGATCAAAATGAAAGTTGAGATAGTTAATTGCACATTTGAGCAAAGTTGAGGTATCAAACGAGTCATTAACCCTTTAAGTTACAATGTACTTTTGATATTAGTAATATTGCTATTATAAATCCTAATAATAGTTTGTCATATGCTTATTATGTATCATGTGCCTAAGATAACCACATGATTAGATTGGTAATGTAGAATATTTTATGGGTATTAATTTTGGAGCTTTTGTATTTTATTATAATTACTTGTTTTATAATTTGAATATTTCCATATGTAATAAATTATTAACATGACTTAAGTGACTTACATGGGGTTTTACTTATTAAAGAAAGTGATGTTATTAGCTTCATTAGTGGGTTACGATCATCTTTAGTTATAAGTTCATAAGTAAATATTTATGTGTGATTATTTTGGAAATGCACTCATTAGACATTATTTGGTTCTATGAGTTTGATGAATCTAAAGATATATTTATTTGTATATAATATTTTTTTATCTATTAGAGTTTTACTTGGTGATTTATTACGATATTCTTATTTGAGAATTTTTTAGGCATATTTATGTTTTTTGAATTTTTTTTTCAAAATTGGTTGGTAGTTCTTAAGTTTATTAGAGTCTTAGTAATTACTTTATTGATTTACTATTGCTTGTTGATGCAGAAACTTAAGGAAATTTCTTTTTGTTTATGATGATTCGATTTTTTTAATATATAATTAAACTGTTTACATTTTAATTTCTATAAATCACGAAAAATCGGAAGTGATCTTTGCAATTTTTCTCAAAATTTCTTTAAGGTTTTATATCCTATTATCATTAATTATCAAAATTAGGTTATGCAAAATTAGAGGCTTTACAACGGCCCTACTGATCACAAAGTACCACATGGCACTTCTAGGCTTGAAAATAAAAAACACCTATTCCCTTTACCATGGATTGAACCCTATATCTCTTACTTATATATAAATGTACGTTACCATTAAGTCATTAACCTGTTTCTCAATTTATTATACAAGCAAATATTGTTCTATATGTTGTTAAAAGTATTGGAAATTCAACATTGAGAAATAAGGAGGAGGAGACTTAGTTTGTTGTATAGTTGTTCAATGTGTATCAAATATAGAATTCTATAATTTATCTTTTTGTCGGAAAAAAAATTTGAGAACTTACCTTTTCTATGTTGTATATATCTATAAAGTCCATGACCATGAGCATTGCATCATATATATATATCTACATATCTACATATCTATATATCTATATATATTATTAAACAATATTATTGTTCCGTTATTGATTTAACATTATCAATCATGTCACTATTTAATGGCTCATATTTGTACCTCAGCGTGAGTGAACCACTAAAATAGTAGATATACTAATTATTATATTTATTTGACAGTGAGACGGTTTACTAATCACCTAAACAGTTTCATTTTATGTCATTTATATATTTATATATATCAAATATAAACACTTATAATGTTAGTGGTTTGAATGTGTCTACTTATCACGTCATCATTTCTTCATTTATAAAGAAATTTAGGTAAAACTTTGCAATACAGTATAGATCTGGTGCAGGAAAGTAAACGCAGAAAATGTGGAGAATCCTTTCTTTCATATATTATTCAAGTGAGTGGGTGGGGTTATTCCCGTAATAATATCATATATAGGTCTGATTCTTCCCAGCCTGTGTTTACAATTATAGCTCCAAAAAATAATCATGGAATGGAGCGCTCCATATAACTCGATGACAGAGAAAGCGGAGCGAGCGAGAGCGAGAGAGAGAGAGAGAGAAAGAGATGGGTTAGTTGGACATCAAAGAAGAAACCCAATAATTTATTCCTTAAACTACTGTTATTGTGGTTGCAGTTGTCCCGTACTTGGGATAAGATTAGTGTCGTAATATATAATGTTGGTATAATAATGGAAGTAAATTATAATAATCAAAAGAAGGTGTTTTTCAACTTAATTTGAATATTTTAAAATAAAATTTCGGTGCGAATGTTCGTTTGGGGCCTTTAGGATGTGTATATATAATGTAGAACATAGTTATGCGCCTTTTCCTCGTAGTACCTTGAAACATATATCACGCGCTTGCTTGCCTAGTCTAAACTTCAATAAGTCATTCGAAGAAGAAAAGAAGTTACATAAAACATGAAAAGTGCGATTCTTGCCGTCCTTTTACTTTTGGCCATTAACCCAAAGGTTCATGGGGCAACAACTCACACCGTTGGAGGTTCCTCTGGCTGGACTGACAGTGGTGTTGACTACACAACCTGGGCAAATGGCCAGACTTTCGCTGTTGGTGATAGTCTCGGTAAGTTCTTCGTCTATATATTTTGATTAAACCCTAATTACGAAGGATTGTTTATCAAAATTTTTTCAAACTGAAATGTCTTGGTTGGTGTTGATTTACCTAAATTGAACCTCAACAGATGAATTTTAATTTTTAGATATATTGGATGCAACTAAGTTTTTTCGACATGATTATTATTTGACACGTGGTGTGCGTGTGTGTATATATATACAAATACATACATACGGTCTTGTAATTTCATAGTATATAAGCAATATGCCTATATAGGGATTTTTAAGCTGTGCCTGTGCAGGTTTTTATCTTGCGTAAAATTAATCTTAACTTTGAAATGAAATCCAAATCCATTTAAATGTTAATTCTAGTTTAGAGAGTGTGTTTATGTAGAATTTTACATGAGAAAGGGGAAGAGAAATCGGAACTAACCCATTTGGTAACTTCTACGGCTTCAATTTTTAAAAAAGATCCAGTGGAATTAATATATTAAGTACTTGGATGAGTGGTGTAAAAATACTATTATAATTATGATAAGTACTGTTAAAAATGGATAAATTTTATAAAATTATATCACTTATCAGGATCTATGATATGGTCCTGGTATGTTTGTATTAGTGAAGCTTTCCTCTATCGTTTTGGCTAATAGCGTGTGTGACTTCTTCAAATTTCAATGTCAACCTTTATGGAATGTCATTATTGAAACATCCAAATTTCAAACCCAATTATTTAATGCAAGAATTATTATTATTATTATTATTATTATTATTATTATATGCTAAAAATTTTACTTTTCGCATTTACCTTAAAACATGAAAAGCTGGATAAGTGAAGCGTGGAGATAACATTATTACCTTCTAAGAATCACCGATTACCAATGCAAATATTAATTGCTTTCTTTTTGGGCTATTAGAACATGCAGCTTTTGGAAAGAATTTATGTTTTCAAGAAAAAAAAGTCCCTTGAGTTATTACGGAGCCCAAATCTATATATAATCATAATTAAACTATTATATTAAAATGCTTTTATATTAATTTTAATGATAAATTCAATTAATGGTCATTAATGAGCCAATGCATTTTATATTAATTTTAATAATAAATTCAACTGTCGTTAATGAGTTGGAGGACTATATCATGTAAGGGTGAGCAGATAATCCTATTGTACAAGATACTCGCTGGAATCTTACTCAACCAAGTAGGGTCCAGGTGGATATTAAGGGCCACAAAGGAGTACGAATATCAATTTTTCGAAACTTGTTCTTACAAGATGGGGTATAAATATGATATCTTGAAACGTTGTACCTATCCTAGGACTTGTACTATACTATAGAAGGTGCAAGTTTTACAGTATCATATATCCACCTTGTTAAATATTATATAATAATATTAACATATAATAAATAACGATATTTCATATTTTATTTTGCAATATCTTATATTCAAGATTATTATTTGCATACTACAGTTCAGAAAGTTTTATTATAGAGAGATTTGTACTATTTTATTTATAATGACTTGTTATTATTATTTTAAAAGAATTATGGTTGTATATACATGCTTGAACTCTCAAATTATACAAATATGTTTCTTATATTATGACACTAATTAATATATAGAAGTAGTTCCAAAGTTTTTAATTTTGAAATTTTGTACAAGTTTTGTAATTTGTTTAATATCACATAAATATCTTCCATAAATATTTATTGTAGGTCTCAACTTTCACGCATAAATAGATTCCATATATTTTAGAACTTGTAATATTAACAAATTACCTTTTAAATTTCTTTCCGCATATTATTTATATTGAATGTATGAAAATAAGATAGTGTTATATAGTACATGAAAACATACCACAGATTATAAACTTGATGTTTGAAAAGAAAGAAAGAAAATATAATGATTGTGTAAAAAAAATTACAAGTTCCACATGATACTTTATACTCTTTAGATTTTATAGGATAAATGGTATATGGTGGGTACAAGAAGCCAAAGTGTAGTTTTCATATACGAAATTCAATACCATGTACCTTACAGGATAGAATACATGTAATACTTTATACCCTATTCACATTGCATTCACCCACTCCTACTGTCATGTGATTTAATGAGCAGATTATAATTAATTCAAAGCCATCTACTTATCATCCCTTTTGGGTCAAAAAGAAAAAAAGAAAAGAAAATCCCTTCCAAGACTATATTTCCTTTTTTTATTATTATGAGGTAGAATATATCATTTACATGCTGTAAAATATTTAAAATAAATATGATTAAGGTTTCATCGAATAGATTTTTCAAAACATGCCTCACACCAAACTGTTTAATTAATAAAAATATAAATTTGAATCAATTTAGATATTTCTCGCTTAATGTTCAAGAAATAAAAACTCATCATTTATAAGATTATCTTTTTTTTTTTTAGGCCAATCTTGGATTAACTTTTACCATAAAAATTAGTTTTTTTTTCCCCTTGTTAGTGTCGGTACCACTTAGAAGGAAAAAGTTTTGGGACAATTCTAAAATTTTATGAAGTATGTGCCTGGTTTAAATTTTTTGAGCCTATGTCCAAATAAAAGATACTTAAATATGACATTTTACTCTATTAACTTCTTGGTGGTGGCTGCTATGGTGGCTTCCCCTTTTTCATTTCATATATTTGTACTTTTAGTTCAAAATTATATCAGTTATGAAAACTGAATCATTTCGCAATTGTAGGAAATATTTTGGGAGTGTATATGTTCAGTTTTTGGGTACATGGATATCGAAAGAAATATGCGTGATTTTATCCATATAAACAGTAGCCGGTTTCTAAATTCTGGTATAGGAGGAGGCCCGGTCACACGAGTTCCTGATATTTGCTTTTCACAAGTGAGCAAATGGGCCGAAGATAGATTGTCTTCAAAATTTAGAAGTCCACAAAAATCACCACAAGGGAAATATGCGATTACATGATAAGGACTTTTAAGAGCTTTTACTTATGAATTCCTTCAGTTATCTTTTAATTTTAGTGCATGTGTATGTTCTATTTCACAAGCAGTTAAAAGATTAGTCCAAATAATAAACCCGTAAAGTTTGGTCACTTCAATAGTTTTTATGTAAAGGACATTAAATTTTAGCACTTCAATGAGTATAAATGAAAAGGTTAATAACTTTTATGGTACTTTATTATAAACATAGGTTGTGATTGAGTGTCCATAGAATTAAACCAAAAAGTGGCCAAAGGTCGTTCTAATTTAGTGACGTAAACATTCATCATCTAGTAGGATAATTAGATTTGATATCCTCTTGGCTAGTAAATGGAGAAGAAAAAGTTATCAATGAAAATAAAGAAAATATTAAAATACTACAATTTATCTTAATAATTTAAAGAAGCAGTAACAAAGGAATCAACCCAAATTTATTATTGTAGATATGCATGAAAAATTGACCTTCCCCGTTCTTTTGAAAATCCAGCTTTCAACTATGGCCAAACCCACTCGGTGACGGAGGTTAGTAAAAATGATTATGACAATTGCAACAGTGGAAATCCCATCAATTCATGGAATGGTGGAACCACAACTGTTTCACTGAAAAGCGCAGGCCCAATGTACTTCATATGTCCCACGCCAGGTCACTGTGCTAGTGGCATGAAGCTATCAATAAATGTGGCAGCTGCAGGCAGCACCTCCCCTGGCACCTCGCCTGCACCGGGCACTCCACCGTCTACGCCCACCACCACACACTCACCCCCACCACCACCTGGCAAAAATGGAGTTGCTAAAATTTCTAATGTGATGGTTGGGATGTCGCTTCTGGCAGCAACGATGGTTTCATTGCTATGTTAATTTGGGCCCAGGGAAGAGGCAGTGCTCGTGTTCTATGATACTACAATTCCATATTGATAATGTCATTGTCTTGCAGTTGGGAGTGTGATTCGAGAGAATTGACCGTGATGTAGTTTTATTTCCATGAGGATCTTTCCTTGTCCTTTCGTATTTCATTTTATTTCAATAAGCATATGCGACTTTTAGGGTTGAGTTGATGTGGCTTTGCTTTATCCTTTACTTGACATTTATGTTAATAAACATATCGAAGATTTAGTTTAGGAGCAATTGTGTGTACATCTTGTTTAGGAAAAATCACAGCTTATAATTATAAAATATTTTCTTTTTCATGTCCATTAATAATTAACATTAAAAGAAGAAAAACAATAACAAAATAAAGACAATCAAGAACATCTAATAAGGGCTAATGATATTGTAGCTTAATGGCATTTTCTTGATTTCTTAAGTGAGAGATCTCAAGTTTGAATTTTTCCTCCCATGTTATGATGACCAAAAAAAGAATATTTAATAAGAGAAAAAACCATGAGACTACACAACAAAACTTCTACTATCAACAAATAATGTGGATATTGTAAACTTCCTAAATTTTACACAACCTGATTTGATAATTAATAAGAATATGATATAAAATCTTGAAAAGCTTTGAAAAAAGTCGCAAATATCACTCCCGATTTTTTGTGAATTAAGAATATTAAAGTATGAACATATTAATTGTAATTTAATAAATTAAAATCGTTATCAATAAAATTTCAAGGTACAATTTCCCTTAACTTTTTGCAATCATTAGGCCATAATAAATCAATGAATTAATAAAGTAATTATTATGGCTCTAGTAAATTAAAAACAATTATCAATCAATTTTGAAAAATAATTAAAGAAAAAAACAACAATAAATATACCTTAAAAATTCTCAAATAAGAACAACGTAATAAATCACGAAGTAAGACTTTAGCTCCAACAAATAAAAATAAATATATCTCTAGATTCATCAAACACATAGAATTAAATAACATCTAATAAGTAAAGTTCCAAAATAATCATACATAAATATTTTATAGATTTATAATTAAACATGATCATAATCCCTTAAGGAAGGTAATAACACTACCTTCTTTAGTAAGTAAACCCCCTTAGAAGTCACTCAAATCATATAAATAATTTATTATATAAGAAAATATCCAAAATATAAAACAAATAATTATAATAAAATAGAAAAGCTCTAAAATTAATACTCATAAAACATTCTACATTATTAATTTAATCATGTGGTTATTTTAGGCACATGATACATAATAAATATATGATAACCTATTACTACAATTTACATAGTAGTAGTTGTAGTATTACTAGCATCACAGGTGTAACGCCTTAAACTAAGGCATTACAATTTGCCACTGTTCCTCTCTTAAAAGAGACACGCAAAAGCTTTAAATCTAAATTCCATAAAATCTAAACATATAAAAATCTTCATGAACTCACAATTAAGAGTACTCTAGAAGGTACAAACCTGTAAAAGCTGTAATATAAACTAAACCTGAGTTAGCAAAACCAAAGTCAACAATAATCCATAAAATATCTAACTTCCAACTAATATCATAAAATCCTATTGAATAAACTATTACATAAAAACCAATACTTCAAATCCTCAAAAGATAAATAATCAAAATATTGTTTCAAAATTCTTCAATAACCCAAGAAATCCTTTTTCATAAGTCCTATATAATATCCTATTCCTCTGCAATATAGTCAGGTCCACTATCGTCACTCCCATGATCAAAATACAAGTCATAACCAGACAAGTCATAAATAATATCTCAATCACCTGTACCTACAAAAGAAAGGAATGAGCAAAAACGTCCAGTACACCAGTCCACAAACAAGATGCAAATGCACAAACAACATGTATATATACGTGAAACTAACTAAATGCAAACAATAGGATTATTATCTTCATTGATCTGCAAAACAACACGATTCAGAATCATAGATCTCTAATCCCAAAATTGGAGTTACTCAGACTCCTGAAAAACAACCAGATATCGAAAATAAATAATTATAAACATATATTGCTGAATGGGTACTGTATCGCCATAACCTGTTGGCAATTACAACCCGCCATGTGTCCTCTCTTAAATAGGACACGCAAAGGCTATAAAATTCTAACACCACAATTTAAAACATATAAAACATAATCTCTATAGTTCTCTTAAAGGATACAACAGAAAGTTCAAATCCTGTAAAACTTGTAAATAACAATCTTTTCAAACATCCTGTTGATCCAAACAATGTTGGCAAAACCAAAGCCAACAAATCCAAAGTACATAAAATTTAAAAAAAAAAATTTTAACATATAAATTCTTAACATAGTTTCAAATATTGTAAATGATCTCAAAAATCTTCTCATATAAGTCTATATCTAAATCTATTCCTTAGTAGGGTAATCTGGACCACTATCGTCATCCCCATGATCTATGTAAAAGATCATAACCAGATAAATCAAATACTACGTCCTCATCATCTGTACATGAAAAATGAAAGGAATGAGCGAAATCGTCTAGTACGCCAATCCACAAAACAAATGCATATGTACACACAACATATCTATCAAATACAACTTAATTTAATGCAAACAACCATATTATTATCTTTATTAAGCCATCAAATTAACACAGTTCAAAACTACTGTACATTAGTCCCAAACCTAGGGTAACTCAGACCCCATTAGAAATCAACAAACTCTTTGAAAATAGGTAATTATATACATATATTGGTGAATAGGTACTCCCCAAACACCCTCGGCCATATTGCCAAATCACCTAAATCTACCGAAATTATCTCAACGTGTAACTCCATTAAGGAGAACGACACACAAAGATCGTCAGGGTGTGTAAACCCCGGTTTTTCAATTAGCTAAGATAACCTTAGAACCGGAAACCAAAACCCTAAACCGGAGTGGCTCAAGCCTGGAGTGAGAATTAGAAACTCTAATTCTGGCTTTTCCTCGGTTTCCAATTAATAAACTTTTCTAAGAAAATTTACTTTTGATTATAATTCTTGAATATATTTCAAACTAAGAAAATATTTGATTTTAAGAAAATTTCGATTCCGGGTCATCCCGAGACCCATTATAGAAAAACGTGCTCCGGAACTAGAATTTCAAAAATATTCTTATGAGTGCTCATTTGAATCGAAATAAAATAAGGATTTCAAAAATATATTTTTCATAATTTTCCGGTTTATGAAAAATACAGTTATAGCCTCTTTATTCGTATTTCATTACTACCGGAAATTAAATTGTCTTGTCAACTATTCATTACTATTCATAAAGTACACCTACACTACCTATTAGCCACCCTACAAGCCTAAACCTTACTAACACTCAAATCAAACCCATTCTTCCATAACTTTTGTCACTTCATATCTTACAAAGTATGACAAAGGAAGCAAAGATCAAATCAAGGCCAAATCAAATGGAAATCATCAAGTTTTTCCCCCCTTTTTTGTTCCAAAACCGGCGCACATGCACCCCCCCATCCATGCTCCATTTTATTTATTTTTATTTCTTTTCTTATTCACTTAACCTAATTCAACTTATATATAAACTACCTTTATTCTCTCTCCCTCATTCTTCACTTTCCAAATTTTTCTAAAGTGCAAAAGCTCTCTCTTCTCTCCTTTTTCCCCTTGTGGCCGAAACTTTGAGCCCCACACACATCACAACTTCCATTTTTTCTCTTCTATCTTCCATCCACTTCAAGTAAGTTATGATCTACTACTTCCAACTCATAAAACTTGTTATGGCTAAGTGATTTTTGGTTATTCAACTCATGTTCCCATGATCTTTTAGTAGGAACAATGAGATAACAAACAAAAATCCCGAACCATTAAAGTAGATCTATCTTTTAAAGGAGTTTCTATACCAAAAGCTTTACTTTTATCCATCAAAAAGTCTTTTAAACAAAGGATCTTTTATAAAAATATGGTTTTTATGTTTTTAAAACTCATTTAAGCTTTTGATAAAGTAGATCCATCATCTTGTTACTCATGAGCATGTAGGCATTTATAGTTTCATTATTATTTTGTTCATATGTGCATAAATAGTCTTTAACACTTTTGTCTTTAGTAAATGACTTTCTAGTGTATAGATCTATATATATATGGGTCCATGAAGTCAAAAAGAAAAGTACTTTACAAGAAAAAGACTTTTGAAAATTCGGATGACTTTGAAAACCAAGGTCAAAAACACTTTTAACAACTTCTAAACTTATTTTTATAAGAGAAAAAAGCCTATGGGTAATAGATAATGTTTAGTAGTATTTTTCATGAGTCTAAAGGAGTTTTTACTAAAGAAAATGTTGAAAACAAGAATGAAGTCCATAGGAGTTTTGAGTTAAAAGTTATGAAAACCAAATTCGTAATAATGGATGTAGGGTTAGAAAACACTATTTTTCCAACTTCAAAAATGATATTTTCTTAAATAAATGAAGTCCTTAGGATATAGGTATAATAGATACTTAAAGTTTCAAGTATAAAATATATTTTTCCTAAAGGAATCAACTTGAAAATGACTTGTGTAAATTCGGATTTTTGGAAACCCCATAGTAAAAGACCCACTTAAAAGTTTGTAAATGTAGATTTTATTAAAGAAATAAAGGCCTTAGGATATAACTAATATAGGGGTCAAATATTCTTTAAACAAAATAGAGTTTTCCTAAAGAAAATCCATAAAATGTAGATGTGTCAAGTGTAGTAAATTAACTTACTAAGCTTTGAGAGGAAATGGTTTCTAAGGAAAGTTTGTTTTCTAAAAATCGTTAAATCTAAAAGTTATAAGAACATAGACTCTTAAGGTTCACATCATGACATTCATGATAGGGAAAATCATTTCCATTGCATTTAGCATCATATTACACTTAGGAATCTCAAATGCATTCATCAAAACCGCATTTTTGGAATCAAGGAACCCGCTGTACAGATCTGATCCCTCAATTCCGAGGCTTAGATATTTTCAAAACTTGATTTAAACTTCATATTTGGAAAGCTCTTCGAAGTAGATAGGAATCGGTATATAATTTGCGAAATTCCGACTTAAAACGACCAAGTTATGGCCATTTTAAAACGGAACTTCGGAAATGACGCGAATTCCGATTTCACTAAGTTTCCTTAGAGTTTTAGTGTCCTAAGTTGATAGAATACTTATTAGGGTAATTTCTTATATGAATAGGTGAACCCGTGGACGGTGACGAGTTACCTCCGGATTATTACTACTAGAAGACCGGAGTACCGATGGCGGAGTGAGTTTTTCTTCCCAATTCATTTATTGTATGTGCTTGTAAAGTAGTGCACTAGAATGTAGGTCAATTGAATGGAATATGAATAATGGGGATTATGGGAAATTATATGATTGATGATGATGAGAACAAATTAAGAATATCGAAACCGGGTGATAAACTTTGATTGTATAGTTAGCTATGATGGATTGTCTGATAAATTGATTGATCGCCTAAGTAAATTGGCTTAATCAACTACTTGAGTAAATGATAAATTGACATGTGCATATCACAAGGGGATGGAGCATGAGCATTTGTAGGTTAGTCGTGAACCATAAACGACATCGAATAATCGTAGGTTAGTCGTGAACCATAAACGACATCGAATAATCGTAGGTTAGTCGTGAACCATAAACGACATCGAATAATCGTAGGTTAGTCGTGAACCATAAACGACATCGATAATCGTAGGTTAGCCGTGAGCCATAAACGGGATATTGTCGTACCGCAGGATTCGTTAATCTGCTAACCCGGGATGGAGGGCGCAATTCCATCCACATATGATTTCCGGTTGGTCATATGTATGTTGAACTCATGTGTTTGATGCATACACTTGCTTGATTAATAACTTGGTTGAATTGTTGTGATATAAATGTTTTTGTGGGAGATTACACTCACTAAGCTAGTTAGCTTACATCCCTACAGACCATTCCTTTTGCAGCTTACGCATTTATGGCTTAGGCGAAGAGACCCGGCTGAACAGGTACCGAAGCTAGGAGTTTTCCCTAGAAGTTATAATTTTTGTATTAGACTTCCATAGAAAACTTCTAAGACTTGGATGACTGTAATGGACCGCTAAATATTCTTTTGCGGGGGAATGCCCCTTAGAATTATGTAATATTTATTTATGTTCATGAATTATATCCTATTGCCCATGCATGCCAAATTAAGCTTTTATCTCCATTCGGACTTGTACTCTATTGTGTAAAGGTACGCCTTACATCTATATGAGACTCCGAAAGACTAAGGTGGTAATTCGGGAATCTTATATGGCATGTGGCGGACTGTTACGTTTAGGGTACCCTATGGGGCGTGACAGTTTAAGTGGTATCAGAGCACTAGGTTATTAGGCATGACAATAGAGTTAAAATCAAACCTAGAACTAAGTAACTAGGATAAAATTGGAGTTAAAAGCTAGGCTAATTAATAGTTTTCGTGTTGTAGGTTTCCTTGGGTGAAACCCGAGAAAGAGCTAGGAACTTCACCAAAAGACTAGATGAAACCATGGTGGAATACCGGCTTCGGTTAAGAGTTTTATGTGAAGACTTTGCATTGGTCCAGCGACCTAGGACAATAAAAGAGATGTATAAGCTATGGAAAGAGGGCCTTAGATACACAAGATGGATATCTGTGATAGATCAGTTAAGATGATCCAATAAGGAGAAGAAGATGGACAATCATGGAGACTATTTATACCCTAGAGAGGGTGATGGTAGAATATGCGGGAGAACCCATGTTAAGAGAAGCCACATTTATTCTTAAGAATGAAGGAAGTCCCACCCACCCAGACTTTGGGAATTGGCATGGTATAGGACCACTTTATGTACATGCCCGTGATGACCTGGATGATCATAGGGATTGGAATTTGGCAGATATCAGAAATCATTTTGTGTGGCAAGCTAGATACCTCGATCTTATCCCATTCCTAGGAGGAGCTCCAGCTCCACAAGTAGGAAACGGGGGAGTACACCTGATTAATGCCCCAGCTGTTGAGGAAGATGAAGGGAATGAAGGAAACAATGAGGGAGAAGAAAATAATGTGGAAGAATCTGAGGAGGAGGAAGACCCAGAAGAGGACCCAAACTGGATGGAAGAAGAAATACCTAGATCCCCTACCCCTCCAGTCATGGCTCCAGAACAACCCAACCCACTACCGAACCATTGTATGGGATTTCAATAGGGATCTGGACATACCCGATAGTGGGAGGGTAGAACCAGAATTCGACCCCACCGTATGGAAAGAATATACCCAGTAGGCGAGCAACCCCCTGAGGTTGAGGCAGTAGCCCCTGAACCGGTAGCTCCAGAACCTGTGGAGGGAATGAATGAAGCTGACCCTTGGATAAGTGAATTCAGGAAAGGTGGAGTAGGATGTGGGAAGAAGCAGGAAGAGAAGCAGAAAGAGAAATGGGAATTAGGAATGAATCTGATGATAGAGTTGATATGGAGGAAACAAATCAAGTAGGAGATCAAGAAGTGAGAGAGAAGAAGCAGAAGAGAAGAGAAGAGGAAGAAGAAGAGGAAGAGGAAGAAGAAGAGGAAGAGGAGGAACCAGAGCCTCTAGCCCGACCCGCTCAGAGAAGGAGGTTGACTGTTAGGGCCTATTTGAGTCAGTTCATCCGAAAGGATGATGGAGCATCTTCTAGTCGAGGACGACTCCCAGCCCCTCACCAGACGACTCTGATTAGAATGAAGGATGTAGTATCCCATAAGTCCAATAGTTTCTTTTGAATAGTAGGCAATGCGGGATGCCAAATTGCCTTAGGATCTCTTTATGGTCTAGTATGTTGTTTTCCTTGTCTTTTCCTTTCCATGTCCTTAGATGTTGTTAGTAGACTTTATCGGTTAGTATCGGAAGAATTGTTTTGTGTTGTCAATTTTGCAAGCTTATTTGAAAACAACTTTTGTACGGCACAAACAATCAATGAAGTTTATGTTGATTCCAAGAATGAAGTTTCAAAGCATCATACTTTTGCATTAGTAGTAGACTACATTCATTATACTTAATTGCATGAACATATTCTCATTCATATCATCATTGATTCAGAAATTCCTTGTTATTATTTCTTGATTTGGAATTCCTTCGATTGCTATGATTTCTTTACTCTGAGAGCCTTTTTATGAACGACTTGGAACTTTAAACTTTCTTTGAGCCTTTTTATGAATTCTATGTTTCTCTAAATTATTCCTAGAATTTTCGAAAACTCTTTAGCCAACGTTTTATACACCGCAAAACTCTAAAGAAGAAATAAAACTTATTAAGACAATATGTAACAGACGAAACCGGAGGAACCGAAACCGGGAGCAAGAACCACTCCCAAGTGAGGCTAGTAGTGCGAATCAACCAGATCAACCCCAAGCTAGCATACCTGAAGCTGCTCAGCCTGACCCCCAGGCAGCTATGATGAATGCCATTGGGAATTTGACAAATATGTTTGCTGCATTCATCCAGAATCAAAACCAGAACCAACCCCAAAACTCCGAACCAAGTCTAAGGGGTTCACCTTTACCACCTCCACCACCCCCTCCATACAGGAGAATGCAAGAGGAGTTTCCCATGCCACCAGAGGAGCAATCATATAATGCTCGTTATCCACCCCCTCCACCACCAAGAGGTTACCAGAGGAGTTCCCTCCCTGATTTATAAAGAGTAACCGCTACTTTGATGGGGCGTTTGGAAAGCCCGATGAGGCGGAAGATTGGTTGGCTCAAATTGAGCGTTCTTTTGCAGCATATGAGACCCCACCACACCTCCGTTTGGAGTACGGCACATACATGTTAAGATATAATGCACGTGTATGGTGGGATCTAAACGAAGGAGTTTGGCAACCCCAGTTAGCTGGGAGACCTTCGTAGAGAGTTCCTAGGGAACTATTTCCCCGCCAGTCCGAGTAAGGTACAGCGCAGATTTCCTGCATGTGAGACAAAGAGGCAGACGATTGAGCAGTATGAAACAGAATTCAATCACCTACTGCAGTATGCTCCTGAGTCATACAAAATAGTGAGGAGCTGCAGAAACAAGTATTCCTGGAAGGTCTCGATGAGGACCTAAGGATAAAGATACATGAATCTGGATTGTCGACCTACCTTGAGGTGATCGAAAAGGCCCGTTTGATTGAAGGGGCCAAGAAGAGAAAGTATGCTGAACCGGACAAAAGAGTGTTCGGAAAAAGGCACTTTGATGCCTCCAGCTCGAGCACAGAGGAAAGAGATTCAAGCCCTACCACGGTATTAAGGATAATTCTGGTGGGAGGTTTAACCAAACCAAGTCCAATATTTCCTGCTGGAAGTGCAAGGGAGGCCACTACCCAAGGCAATCCCCAGCTGAAGGACAAGTGTTTCTTTTGTGGCGAAGCAGGTCATCTGGTTTATGCTTGCCCAAAGAAGATGACTATAACCTGCTACCTTTGCAAGGAAAAGGGCCATGTAACCTCCGAGTGCCCTCAGAGGAAAAGTGGAACTACCCGCCTTACGGGAATCCAGGAAATGATAACACCCAAAGGTCCGGTAGCAGAAGTGGAAGCCGTGCAGCCTCGGCCATGCATGGTATGCGGCTGTACAATTTTGAAGGCCAATGGATGATCGAGGATGATGAGGAGGAAGGCATGGAGCTGGCCGCGCTGGATCAAGACGGCGATGTGGATGGCGGCCTGGTGACAGGTTAGTAACAAGTTCCTTTTTAAGATAAAGTTCTTTGTCTTCGTAGCAAGTTTTTAAAGGAAATTTAAAACCTGTGTAAGAGGAAAAGCTGAAATATGGAAACCCTGGAATAGATAGTTGTTGAGTGATTAGGACCAAGTAGTGATAAATGTTTATGGTAACAGGACGCATAGGAGTAAATGGGAATGAAGCTTATGTGTTGTTTGATACGGGAGCCACCCACTCCTTTATCACTACCAGCTTGGCTAAGCGGCTTGGTCTACCCATAGCCATGACAACCACAACCTTAAGGATTAAGACACCCACAGGTAGTGTTGTGTCGACTCGAGAGATAATAAAGGATTGTTTGCTAGAAATCCAAGGACACATCTCAGCAAGTGATTTGATAGTCTTGGAGATGAGTAAATATGAAGTTATCCTTGGGATGAATTGGCTAAGTAAGGTTAAAGCCATTGTGGACTGTCAAGAAGATGATAAGTTTTGATGACCACAGGAAGGAGAGAGTAGACTTCCTTGGAGAGATCACGGTGCGAAGAGATCTTGGTTTAAGCTCCTTCGAGCTAATGATGGAAGATGAGGAAATTGTGCCAATAGAAGATGCCTGGATTAGAGAGGAAAGAGGAGAAAAGAGTGACATACCCGTGGTGAATGAGTTTGAGGATGTATTTCCTGAAGTCTTACCCGGTTTACCACCGAAAAGAGAGATTGATTTTGAAATCACTCTAGCTCCAGGTACAGAGCCGATATCAAAGGCACCATACCGGATGGCTCCGGTGGAATTGAAGGAATTAAAGACCCAATTACAGGAGCTTTGGATCAAGGATTCGTAAGACCAGCGTGTCGCCATGGGGCGCACCGGTGTTGTTTGTAAAGAAGAAGGACGGGTCTATGAGATTATGTATCGATTATCGGGATTGAATAAAGTCACCATCAAAAATCGATACCCCCTTCCAAGAATCGACGACCTCTTTGATCAGCTCCAAGGGGCAAGTGTGTTCTCGCGCATTGATTTGCGCTCCGGTTATCACCAGTTGAGAAAAACCGGAAGATGTGCCTAAGACAGCCTTTCGCACACGGTACGGGCACTACGAGTTCTTAGTGATGCCGTTTGGATTAACTAATGCACCTGCTGCATTCATGGACCTCATGAACCGAGTATACAAACCGCTCTTGGATAAATGTGTAATTGTGTTCATAGACGACATCCTAATCTATTCAAAGACCAGAGAACAACATGAGGAGCATCTAAGAATGGCGTTACAAACCTTGAGAGAAAATAAGTTGTACGCCAAGCTATCCAAGTGTGATTTTTGGTTGGATAGAATATCTTTTCTTGGACATGTAGTGACGGGAGAAGGAATATCGTAGACCCAGAAAAGATCAAGGCTGTAGTGGATTGGAAACAGCCCGAAACGGTAACGAGTGAGAAGCTTCCTAGGTTTGGCTGGTTATTACCGCAAGTTTGTAAAGGATTTCTCCAAGATTGCCAAACCTTTGACTCAACTGACGCAAAAGAATGAGAAATTCGATGGACAGATAAGAGGGAGCAAAGTTTCCAAGAGTTGAAACGGCGCTTAGTATCAGCTCCAATTTTGGTATTGCCCGATCCTGAAAAGCCGTACACAGTGCATAGCGACGCCTCTAGGAATGGCCTCGGTTGTGTACTGATGCAAGAAGGGAAAGTCATTGCCTATGCCTCCAGGCAATTAAGGCCTCATGAGCAGAACTATCCCACACACGATTTGGAATTGGCCGCTGTGGTTTTTGCCTTGAAGTTATGGAGACATTATTTGTATGGGCAAAGATGTGAAGTGTACACAGATCACAAGAGTCTCAAGTATTTGTTCACACAAAAGGAGTTAAATATGAGGCAAAGACGGTGGTTGGAACTCATCAAGGACTATGACTTGGGAATAAATTATTGCCCGGGAAAGGTAAATGCTGTAGCTGACGCCTTGAGCAGAAAGAACTATGGAGAAGTGGCAGGCCTAATCACGAGCAAAAAGAGCTGATAAAGGAATTCGAAAGGTTAAGAATTGAATTCGGGGCAAGATGTCGAAGTGGAGATAGCAAATTTGGTTATGGAACCCACTTTGATCGACAGGATTAAGGAAGCCCAAAGATATGATGAGGCGATAAAGAGGATCAAAGAAGAAGTACTCAAAGGGAAGTATAGTGACTTTACCCTGGATGATGAAGAAGTGGTTAGAATGAAAGGAAGATTGTGTGTACCGGAAGATGAGAATTGAGAAAAGAGATCATGAGCGAAGCTCACAACTCCGGTTACACGGTGCATCCGGGAGGTACAAAGATGTATCAGGACATAAAAAGCCACTATTGGTGGAATGGATTGAAGAGGGATGTGGCAGATTTTGTTATGAAGTGTGCCGTGTGTCAGCAAGTCAAAGTGGAGCATCAACGGCCAGGTGGATTACTAAAGCCACTACCTATCCCCGAATGGAAGTGGGATCAAATTTCAATGGACTTTGTGTGTGGATTCCCGAGGACATCCACAGGATGTGATGCGGTCTGGGTTATAGTGGATCGTTTGACGAAGTCAGCACACTTCCTACCAATTAATATGACCTATTCATTGGACAAATTGGCTAGGATTTACATCAAGAGATTGTGCGACTTCATGGTATACCCGCAGGGATTATTTCAGACCGGGATCCAAGATTTGTTTCAAAGTTCTGGATGAGCCTACAAAAGAGCCTAGGCACCAAGTTGCATTTCAGTACTGCCTACCATCCTCAGACAGATGGACAGTCTGAGCGAACCATTCAGACCTTAGAGGATGTTAAGAGCTTGCATATTGGAATTCAAAGGAAGTTGGGATAATCATATACCCCTGATTGAGTTTGCCTATAACAATAGCTACCACTCAACCATTCAGATGCCACCATACGAAGCCCTATATGGACGGCGTTGTAGGTCCCCTCTGTTTTGGGATGATGTGGAAAAGCTAGCTATTGGTCCTGAATTGGTTCAAGAAGCAGCAGACAAAGTCCGGGTTATCAACAGAAAATGAAAGAGGCTCAAGACAGACAGAAGAGTTGGGCTGATCTGAAGAGAAGAGAGCTGGAATTTCAAGTAGGCGATCATGTCTATTTGAAAATAAACCCAATCAAGAGCATAAAGAGAATGCGGGCTCAAGGGAAGTTAAGCCCAAGGTATATTGGACCTTTTGAGATCTTGGAAAGAGTGGGAGATTTGGCCTATCGGCTAGCCCTGCCGCCGAATTTGTCAGGAGTTCACAATGTGTTCCACGTATCAGTGTTAAGGAAGTATGTACCTAACCCTGAGCGGATAGTAGAGTTGGAACCGATTCGGTTAAAGGAAAATCTCACCTACGAAGAGCACCCAGTAGAAATCTTGGATAAGAAGACTCAGAAGCTTCGGAATAAAGAGATTAGATATGTTAAAGTATTGTGGAGAAACCACACTTCTGAGGAAGCGACTTGGGAAGCCGAAGAGGAAATCCGAAGGAAATACCCCGAGTTGTTTGAGAATCAAGGTACGTCAGTTCAGTTTTGAGGACAAAACTCTTTTTAAGGTGGGTAGGTTGTAAACCCCGGTTTTTCAAGTAGCTAAGATAACCCTAGAACCGGAAACCAAAACCCTAAACCGGAATAGCTCAAGCCTGGAGTGAGAACTAGGAACCCTAATTCCGGCTTTTCCTCGGTTTCCAATTAATAAACTTTTCTAAGAAAATTTACTTTTGATTATAATTCTTGAATATATTTCAAACTAAGAAAATATTTGATTTCAAGAAAATTTCAATTCCGGGTCATCCCGAGACCCATTATAGAAAAACGTGCCCCGGAACTAGAATTTCAAAAATATACTTATGAGTACTCATTTGAACGAAATAAAATAAGGATTTCAAAAATATATTTTTCATAATTTTCCGGTTTATGAAAAATACAGTTATAGCCTTTTTATTCGTATTTCATTACTACCGGAAATTAAATTGTCTTGTCAACTATTCATTACTATTCATAAAGTACACCTACACTACCTATTAGCCACCCTACAAGCCTAAACCTTACAATCACTCAATCAAACCCATTCTTCCATAACTTTTGTCACTTCATATCTTACAAAATATGACAAAGGAAGCAAAGATCAAATCAAGAAATCAAATGAAACAAACAAGTTTCCCCCCCCCTTTTCCTTCCAAAACCGGCGCCATTATGGCCCCCCCCATCCATGCCCATTTGATTTTTTTTTACTTCTTTTCTCCATCTTTAACCTAATTCACTTCTTATATAAACTACTTTTCTCTCTCTTTCCTCATTCTTTACTTTCCAAAATTTCTAAAGTGTAAAAAGCTCTCCCTCTCTCCTTTTCCCCTTGTGGCCGAAACTTTGAGCCCCACACACACACTTACAACTTCTCATTTTTCTCTTCTATCTTCCATCCATTCAAGTAAGTTATGCTCCACTACTTCCAACTCATAAAACCTTGTTATGGCTAGGTGATTTTTGGTTATCTCAACTCCATGTTCCCATGATCTTGTAGTAGGAACAATGAGATAACAACACAAAAATCCCAAACCATTTCATGGTAGATCCATCTTTTAAAGGAGTTTCCTTATCAAAAGCTTTAACTTTATCCATCAAAAAGTCTTTTAAACAAAGGATCTTTTATAAAAATATGGTTTTTATGTTTTTAAAACTCATTTAAGCTTTTGATAAAGTAGATCCATCATCTTGTTACTCATGAGCATGTAGGCATTTATAGTTTCATTATTATTTTGTTCATATGTGCATAAATAGTCTTTAACACTTTTGTCTTTAGTAAATGACTTTCTAGTGTATAGATCTATATATATGGGTCCATGAAGTCAAAAAGAAAGTACTTTACAAGAAAAAGACTTTTGAAAATTCGGATGACTTTGAAAACCAAGGTCAAAAACACTTTTAACAACTTCTAAACTTATATTTTAAGAGAAATAAAGCCTATGGGTAATAGATAATGTTTAGTGTATTTTTCATGAGTCTAAAGGAGTTTTTACTAAAGAAAATGTTGAAAACAAGAATGAAGTCCATAGGAGTTTTGAGTTAAAAGTTATGAAAACCAAATTCGTAATAATGGATGAAGGGTTAGAAAACACTATTTTTCCAACTTCAAAAATGATATTTTCTTAAATAAATGAAGTCCTTAGGATATAGGTATAATAGATACTTAAAGTTTCAAGTATAAAATATATTTTTCCTAAAGGAATCAACTTGAAAATGGACTTGTGTAAATTCGGATTTTTGGAAACCCCATAGTAAAAGACCCACTTAAAAGTTTGTAAATGTAGATTTTATTAAAGAAATAAAGGCCTTAGGATATAACTAATATAGGGGTCAAATATTCTTTAAACAAAATAGAGTTTTCCTAAAGAAAATCCATACAAAATGTAGATGTGATCAAGTGTAGTAAATTACTTACTAAGCTTTGAGAGGAAATGGTTTCTAAGGAAAGTTTGTTTTCTAAAAATCGTTAAATCTAAAAGTTATAAGAACATAGACTCCTTAAGGTCCACATCATGACATTCATGATAGGGAAAATCATTTCCATTGCATTTAGCATCATATTACACTTAGGAATCTCAAATGCATTCATCAAAACCGCATTTTTGGAATCAAGGAACCCGCTGTACAGATCTGATCCCTCAATTCCGAGGCTTAGATATTTTCAAAACTTGATTTAAACTTCATATTTGGAAAGCTCTTCGAAGTAGATAGGAATCGGTATATAATTTGCGAAATTCCGACTTAAAACGACCAAGTTATGGCCATTTTAAAACGGAACTTCGGAAATGACGCGAATTCCGATTTCACTAAGTTTCCTTAGAGTTTTAGTGTCCTAAGTTGATAGAATACTTATTAGGGTAATTTCTTATATGAATAGGTGAACCCGTGGACGGTGACGAGTTACCTCCGGATTATTACTACTAGAAGACCGGAGTACCGATGGCGGAGTGAGTTTTTCTTCCCAATTCATTTATTGTATGTGCTTGTAAAGTAGTGCACTAGAATGTAGGTCAATTGAATGGAATATGAATAATGGGGATTATTGGGAAATTATATGATTGTTGTTGATATGAGAAACAAATTAAGAATATCGAAACCGGGTGATAAACTTTGATTGTATAGTTAGCTATGATGGATTGTCTGATAAATTGATTGATCGCCTGAGTAAATTGGCTTAATCAACTACTTGAGTAAATGATAATTTGACATGTGCATATCACAAGGGGATGGAGCATGAGCATTTGTAGGTTAGTCGTGAACCATAAACGACATCGAATAATCGTAGGTTAGTCGTGAACCATAAACGACATCGAATAATCGTAGGTTAGTCGTGAACCATAAACGACATCGAATAATCGTAGGTTAGTCGTGAACCATAAACGACATCGATAATCGTAGGTTAGCCGTGAGCCATAAACGGGATATTGTCGTACCGCAGGATTCGTTAATCTGCTAACCCGGGATGGAGGGCGCAATTCCATCCACATATGATTTCCGGTTGGTCATATGTATGTTGAACTCATGTGTTTGATGCATACACTTGCTTGATTAATAACTTGGTTGAATTGTTGTGATATAAATGTTTTTGTGGGAGATTACACTCACTAAGCTAGTTAGCTTACATCCCTACAGACCATTCCTTTTGCAGCTTACGCATTTATGGCTTAGGCGAAGAGACCCGGCTGAACAGGTACCGAAGCTAGGAGTTTTCCCTAGAAGTTATAATTTTTGTATTAGACTTCCATAGAAAACTTCTAAGACTTGGATGACTGTAATGGACCGCTAAATATTCTTTTGCGGGGGAATGCCCCTTAGAATTATGTAATATTTTTTATGTTCATGAATTATATCCTATTGCCCATGCATGCCAAATTAAGCTTTTATCTCCATTCGGACTTGTACTCTATTGTGTAAAGGTACGCCTTACATCTATATGAGACTTCCGAAAGACTAAGATGGTAATTCGGGAATCTTATATGGCATGTGGCGGACTGTTACGTTTAGGGTACCCTATGGGGCATGACAGTATATAGGTGGTTTGCTTAAGTACGAATTTTACAAAATTTTAAAGAATAAAAACATTGTTTAACTTATTCTTGGAAACCATTTGTTGTTCTAAGGTTATATTTTGATAAACTCTCTTATCCTTGTCAAAACTTGGTCTTTGTTATATATATTCCCTAGGACTTCCATTTTCCTATAAAAATTATCATTTTGGTATTTGGAAATAGGTGTTAAAATGGTGGCTATTTTCAAATCCGAATTTTGAAAAATTCATTTGAGTTTGTTTTCTTTGTAAAACTCATTTAGTCTTTCAAAAACCATTTCCTAATCAAACCTAACCCTTAAGGCTTCCATTTCTTTAATAAAAACCTTGTTTTGAAGTTGAAAAATGGGTTTTCAAAATTGGTCTTGGTTGAGATCCGAATTTACAAAATTTATTTTTGGACATATCTTTTGATAAAATCTATCTAAACTTATGAAAATTCATCCCTTACATAACCTATCTTAAGTGCCTTTCATATCTTAAATAAAAACTTCATTTTTGAGTTGGAAAACATGCTTTTAAGTTATGCCTTGGCCTAAATCCGAAAATAGGATTTTTGTTTTGAAAAATAATATTTGAAAATCATCTTTGAACCATATAAAATGAAGTCTTGATGATATATATACACTAAGCCTTCATTATCTCAAGTAAAATGCCATTTTGAGACTTGGAAAGTGGTTTTTAAATATAGGTTTTGCCAATATACGAATTTTACTATTTTTATTCAAGTTCACAACCAAGATCTACACTTTCTATGATCATAAATATAAAAGAAATCAATGGTAGTAAACTATAAACTCATAGATCTAAACTTTACTCCTCAAAATCATTCATTTATGATATCTATTCCTTAAGCCCTTCATTTTAATTGAAAAATACACATTTTGAAGTTGAAAAAATAGTTTTTCTAAATATGGTTCCCTTTTTATCCGAATTTTCAAAAATGATTTTTGTTGAAACTAAAATAGATCTTGAGCTTTCTAAAACTTTTCTACTATCATCAAGCTATTAAAAGTTATTTAAGAAAATAAATCAAAAGTCTAATGCATTTATGAACCTAAAACAACTCTATCTAGTTTACTATACTAGTTATAAATGCATGAACACTAAGATAGTTATGTGAATGGTGAATATATGTATAAATCATTACAATAACAAAATAATAACTCAAATAACAAGATCTAAAATATAAACAAAATCAAAGCTACAAAAAAAGTTAGATCTACAAAATATAACTACTTTTAGCAAGAAAATAATAATAATACAAGAGAGTACTTATGGATCAGAGGAGTGTTTTATTTTGGCATCGTCATCCTTAGCTTTTAAGCTTATGGAAAGTCATTTGATGCATGAAACTCTCACCATACTTTACCTATATCACCTATGGAAGCTTTGGACAAGAGTTTTATCCAAGAATCTTGAAGAAATATGTGTGGGAGCTCAAAGAAGGAATGGGGGCAGCAAGATTTTCTTGTGAGAACAAGAGAAAATGAAGAAAGAAAGAGAGGAAAAAGAGAGGAAAAGTGTAAAGAATGACAAAGGGTTAAAGGTGCAAATGAAAGAGAGAGATTGAATGAGTTAAAGACTCATTAAATGAAGTAAAAAAATAAAAAATAAAAAATAAACGGGCAGCAAATAAAGGACCATGGCAGGATTGATTTTTTGAAGAGGAGAGAGGAAATTTAGTTAGCTTTTGACTTGAAAATGTAATGTAATTAATGATATGTGTAGCTTCTTGAAGAAGGATTTGAAAAAGGGTCATTTTAATTAATTTTGTGGTATTTCAAGAGACAAAAGGGCAGCAAAAAGGAGTTAAAATCTACCATGAAGTGATATAATGAAGTGTAAAAAGATTGAAATGAAAAAGAAGTGATATGTGAAAGGTGTACTTAAAGGTATGGGTTGTAAGAGTACTTTCTTAATAAAATAAAAAAAAATAATAAAAATATAGAAAATGTATTCCAAATATTTGTAGCAAATTTTTCATAATTAAAATAACATAATAATTAATTTATTTTAGTGAATTATCAAATAAGTTACCGGTATGATCAAAATACGCGAATATGAGCTATAAATGATATTTTTATAATCCAAAAAATTCTAAAAAATTATTTTATGAAAATAAAAATATTTTTCAAATATTTTATAATTATTAAATTAATTTATTTTATTTTTATTATTGGGTTTTAAATAGAAACTGATCCAGTAAAAACCCAAAACTAACTAAATTTTAAAAAAAACGAAATTTCCTATGACATATAAAATATTTATCTAAAATATAAGGATTTATAAGAATAATAAAATTATATATGAATAGCAGTGAATAGTACTAAAAGACTAGTTAATTACTGATAGTAATGAAATACGAATATAATTGCCAAAATCAGATATTTCTAGTTATCGAAAAATTATAAAACTGATATTTTAGAAATCCTTATGAAAATACGAGTCTAACGGTATTAATGGTATATTTTTGATATCTCGAGTCTCGGGACACGCTTTTCAAAGTCTGTATCCAAACGGGTTCGAAATAGATAAAAAATTTACTAATATGATATTTTTAAGCGGCTTTATATTACTACAAGCTATTCTACACACTTAAAAGTACACCTTGACCTCTAGGGTTAAGAGCGAAAGATTGCCGGACTTAAACTACTGTATTCCACTTAGGGTTCTCGGGTGATTTTCTGGTTTAGATCTTTGCCACTTTGGAAACTGATGTTTTATGTTTATACAACATATTTAATTTGAGAAATTTATTTTAAATTTTATTTTTGTAGGTATTTAACATCTCTCAATGTTTTCGAAATTCTTGAATTTGGTTTTATTTCCGAAAGTGAATCGTTATTTACTTTTTAATAATTTGTTTTTGGGTTTTATATTACTCGATTTTACAATTCAGAGTTAAGTATGGAATTTGTCGTACGTAGTGGTTTTGAATCTGAAGACTGTTGAGTTCTTATTTTATTTTTAAGGAATCTCATTTTCTCAAGATTAAGAAATTTCTAGATTCGTTCGTGATTTAGGATTAGTTGAAGTTCGATTTTAATTTGGAGTCATTTTTAGGGTTTATTTTCGAAGTTCATTTTGGAATTATTTACTGAAATTTTCCGGGGCTTACATGTGATGCTGCCATGGATTTTATGTTTGAACGAGGAGTTCATATTTTATGAAGTATAAGTTTTTAGTTTAAAACAGGTTTCGTATCCTATGAGATACCCTATGTGTGTTTACAGGTGAATTAGTAGAATTTGTGGATATTAGAGCCTTTGCATGTCCTATATAAGAGAGGATACGTGATGGGTTGTAATGCCTTTAGGTCTGGGCGTTATAAGTAGTTTGATGTGTTGTTATGATGTCCAAAGTTGCTAGGATTGGTTAATGTGGATAAAAGATAGTGTACGAGGTTAAATATGTGTTTGAAGAAGGATTGAAAGTGTTATATGTTATATTTTTCAAAGTGTAAAACAGTAGAAGTAAAACACTTTTCGAATAGGTTTGCTTTTGAGCATATGCCAGCATCTGGTACTTTAATGCTGCTGCCGGCGTAGAGGCGGTGTTGAATGAGAACCGATTTTTCTAACGCCGCTTAAAATGCCTCCAGCTTTTGTAAGGATATTGATCAGCGTTTACTTTTTCAAATCGTACGCTGGCCACTAGGGCTTCAACGCTGATAAGTGCTAAAAGACCCATATTTTCTATACTCAATTGATATAATTTTGCATTAATTCTATGTGAAATTCTTAAGAGAAAGATACTTAAATGTCGAATATTTTTTTTTTCAAAGTTCAAGTACTCATTTGGAGGATTTATGGATGATTTGAGCAAAAACAAGGAAAGATTTAACAAAGGCTACAAAGTGATGATTTTCAAGTGTGCACAACGTTCATGCATGGCCATTCAGATGCTTGTGCAGAGGGAAGAAAGGTGACCAGCAAACATCTTTATTCATGCCCCAGCAGCTGCACAAGGAGTGCACAAGGTAGTGCAAAAGCGAATAACTCAATCCGAGAAGAAAAAGAAGATTTGGAGTTCTGCACAACCCCGTGCACGGTCGTGCAGAAGGCCGTACAGAACTTAAAGATGTCAAAAATCCAATTCTCTCATTGTGCATGGCCCCGAGCATGGCCGTGCAGACCCCCTGTGCACACATGACTTTTTCCTATACTATAAATAGCCGCCTTATTGATCTATTTGGGGATCTTGAGCAGTACATTGGGAACTTTAGGAGAGAAAAGACACACTTAAAAGAGAAAGATTGCTTGAACTTCATAGATTATCACAAGATTATTCAAGGGTTGTATTTCTACATCATGTTTCTATTCTACTTCTCTAGATATTGTGTTTTTCTTGTTAACTCCATGGAGGAGTAGATTCCTAACCCTAAATCTTGTGAAACCCTAAACCCAATATGAATTGAATTGCCTTGATTAATGAAAAGTTTATACCTTTGCATCTATTCATGTATTATAATTGTTTTGTGATTGATTTATGCGCAAAGTTAATTACATGTATGATTCTTATTAGATGAAAGAGGTTTTATCTAGTAATTTGGATCTTCATGAATAGGAAAATCACATGTTTTATCTAGAGATAGAGAAACTTTGATTTGTTGCGGTAAAGATTTGATCTTTGTTTATGAACTAGGATCTTTAATGCAATCTTGCATTGATATTAGTTAGGAAGAGGTTTCTATTAATTCATGCAAGATTAGGAATTGATTAACTCGAGGGAGTAATTAGTTTAAAAGGAAGTTCATGCAGTGCAAAGTATAAATGAGCAATTAATCAATATATCTTTATATGAAAAGTTAGGGTTTAGGGTGGAACAAGATGAGGGGTATGTTGCATATCTTGTGATTAATTATAATTCTTGAAAGTTTTCATAAGGATCTTAGGGTTAATTAGATCAGTTAAGTAGTAGTTGATGATAATACATATCAAATTAAGAATTAGGCTAAATGGTGGAGAAAGGGTAACACTAGTAATTGTTTCTTAGATTCCTGAGGACGATATCTGATTTTAATCATATACTATTTCGAAAAGGTATACTTGCCTTTGGTCGATCGTAGGATTAATTCTGGGTTTATAAATTTTAAAGTTTGATACGATCGGTTTGAGCGCATCAAACACCATCGACGTAGACGTGGTGTTAAATGCAAACATAATCAAAATTTTTAACGTCGGGCTTAACACCGTCGGCGTATAATTCCAATGCTGTTGGCGTTCAGCTCAATTTTTCCTGTGTAGAAAGGCCGCGTATCCCCTGAGTTGAACAAATTCAATCTTCTTCAATTGTCATTCTTTACTTCATATATGGTCTTCTAAGGAATCTATAATCTAGATAAATATGTTTTATGTATGAATTAGATGTTAAAACTATATGTTAGGTTTATTAAATCTCCTCGTATAGTTAACCTAAGATTGTGAAATATATATATTATATGTTCTATTATAGATTTGTTTTGATATTTTTATTTCAGTTAAAGATTCTTCGGTTATTCCCCCTCCGAGTGAATATAATAATACACTATTGGGTGTAGGTACGCAATAGCTTGTTTGTTGTATGCAAGGACTAGGCATTATTAAAATTGATTTAATTCAATTCGGCTTAATACTTTGATGAACTGGATGTTTATTATGCTGTTTAATCTGATCCGA
This sequence comes from Combretum micranthum, assembly GCA_024138025.1. Lineage (NCBI taxonomy): Eukaryota > Viridiplantae > Streptophyta > Magnoliopsida > Myrtales > Combretaceae > Combretum > Combretum micranthum. Next base: position 22,496 of record JAMXBD010000967.1, on the reverse strand, counting down.
GGAGCAGCAAACCTGTCATGATGTAATGACATGTTAGTTAGGTGCTTAACATAAGTCATGATGCAATAACTTTACCATGATGTAATGGTACGCTATGATGCAGTAGCGATTTGTTTTTAGTTAAGTGGGTAGCTGATGGGGAGAATAGTATCCAAGTAACGTTTGCATCAACACTGGGGGAAATACCATGGGAACTTGTGAACTAGGCTCATGTTGTGGACTGAGTTTAAGTAGAGTCGGGAAACGGCTTTTGAACCCTAAATAAAGCTATTTCTTTATGGAATATATATAGGAGATTAAGTATTTGGACTGCTTATATTTACCCTTTGAGCAGCTGCTGTTACTCAAGACCCCTAAATTCCCAGAGCATGATTCCGGGGTTTAAACACCCTCCTATTGTTTTGTTAAAAGAAAACTTAATAAGATAATGACTTAATCATTGATGTATTTCATTTGATTTAAGTTTGCTTGATAAATTGTTCTTGTGTTTGTCATTGCGTACTGGGCCTTTGGCTCACTTTTGCTGCTTTGCTATAAAGATGAGTTATACGATGATCTAGGATACGTATAAAATTTTGAGTGATTCATGGATGAGTGGGACGAGTAGTGTAAACCCCGGTATTCTCAGTAGTCAAGAAAACCCCAGGAGTTGAAAAGCGGAACCCTAATCCGGTTCAGTTTAAGTCTAGTGAGAGAAGCTTAGGAACCCTAAATCTGGCTTTCTTTCGGTTTCATAATAAAAGAAGTTTTATAAAAAAATGAATATGAATCATCATTCTAAAGTATATTTTAGACCTTTGAAAGTTTTAAATTAGGGAATTTTTCAATTCCGGGCCTTCCCGAGCTCAATTACGGAAAAGCGTGCCCCAGGACCATGAACTCAGAAAAATGTTCCGGAATATTCATTAGAACTGTAATTTTATAAGGATTCCAAAAATATCAATTTATAATTTTTCGGGCTATAAAAATTGCAGTTATAGCCTTTTCTCGTGTTTTCGTTATAATCGGTAAAGTAGATGTCTTGTCTACTATTCACAAGTACAACTACACTACACACTACCACTACCCATACTCTATTCTTACATCCTTACAACTACTCATTACAATTTTTTTCCAAGAATTTTGTTTCCAAAATAATTATTACATTTATTACATTTTAATTACATAAAATACAAATTTATAAAAATTTCAAACTCTCTCTCTTACTCCTTCCTCTTGGCCAGCGCCCTCTTCCCCCTTTCACCCTCCCAATTGTTTTATTTTAGCAAATTTAATCAATTAAAAACCCTAATCTATTCATATATAAGCTTTTTTTTCTCTCTCTCTCTTCATTTTCACTCTTCTAAAAATTTTTCAAAGAGAAAAACCCTCTCTTCTTCCTCCCATTTGTGCTGTGACACCCCTCCCTCTCTCACTCACACGCACAACTCTTTTCCCTTCATTTCATCTTCCAATCTTCTTTAGGTGATGATGCTAAACCCCATTCCTATCTTTTCTTGTAATGGCAAAGCTATTCATGTGTGTTTTTCACATTTAATCCCAATGAGCATATGCTAGGGACATGAAAACACTTGTATAAGAATATCAAGCCATCACAAGAAGTGGATCTAGAGTTAAAGGAGTTTTTGTTGAGATATTATCTTGTTCATGCATGTAAAGTAGGAATATTGCATAAATATTTATGTTCATGCCATGAAACTCATGATTCATGCATTATATTTAGTAGATCTAGTGTTTAGACATTCACATCTTCATCTACATTTATGTTCATATGTTATTTTGATTTTCATGCATTGCTGATCATCAAAATATAGCCTTGCCTATGTATAGATAGGTTAGATGGTAGATCTACATGTATAGAAGACAAGAAACTTGAAAAGAAAAATATTTGGTTAGAAGTGTTTAGTTGAAAATTCGGATGATTTTGGAACCCTACTTTAAAGACCACCAAAACCACTTTAAAACTCATATTTTTCATAGGAAATGGAAGGTATATGTAATAGATGTCCTTAAGGAATGATCTTCATAAGTTTAGATGAGTTTAGGTGTGAGAAAAATGTAAAACAAGTAGTGAAGACTAGAATGAAAAATATTGATATAGTGATTAATAGTTAAATTCGTATTTTAGGAGGATGCCTACATAAACGCTTGGTATCCAAGCTTAAATGGCATGTTTTATGAGTTAAATGGAGTCCTTAGACAATAGATATAATGAAGCTTCAATTCTGATGCATTAAGCAAGTTTTCTCATAAAGAAAATGCAAGAAAAGGAAATTTTCAAAATTCGGATTTTGTGAAAGGCATGTTCAAAAACATATTTACCAAATGAAAAATGCGAATTTCTATGCATAATTGAAGGTTATGATTGGTATAGACATTAAGAACTCATTTTTATTTAGATGGTACGTAAATTTCAAGAATAAAATCATAAAAACCCTAGGGAATGTAAAGTTGGAAAGAATAGCTTTTCATAGGTGATCATTATGGAGTTCTTAATAATTAGGAGTTCATAAGAGTCCATCATCAAGGATTATCAAAACCATGCATATATTGAGCTCATTACATGATATTAATATTAGGAATTCATTCATATACCATCTATACATGAATCATCAACTAGGAACATTTTTATCAAATGCGAAACAATTTTTTGGAATTGGAAAAGTTACAGAACAGAACTAATCCCACTGTTCCGTGACCTTAATGTTTTCAAAACTTGAAAATAATATTAGGAATAGATATATCTTTCGAAGTAGATAGAGATCGATATAAAATTTGTGAAATTCCGAGTTAAAATGACCAAGTTATGGCCGTTTTAAATCGGAGCTTCCGCAAATAGCGAGAATTCCGAATTTGTGTAGTTTAGATGTATAGCTTAAATTAGTTTAGTGATGAGATTCTTATTAGGTTATTCTTATTTGGTAGGTGATCCCGAGCAAGACGATGCATTACCACCCAATTACTATTACTAAAAGACCGGCGAACCATGGCCGAGTGAGTACTACTTCCGCTCTCAATTTTGCTTGTGATTGTAATGATAGTGGCATTAGTTGTTTAGGCAAAGATAAAAAGATGATTATGCATGATGGGGTATATGAGAATTATATACTTGTCTGTTGTTGACATGTGAAGTTGAATTTAAGGAATAGCGAAACCGAGTGTTAAGCTGCTGCTTGTTTAGTTAGAAGTTATATTGATTGTCTGCGAATAATTGTTGGACACCTAAAAGAATTGGAATAATCCATATTTGACCTCAATTATAATTGGACTCATGCATATCACGATGGGATGGAGCATTAGCATTTCTTGGTTTTTCGTGACCCATAAAACGAATATGTTGGTTAATCGTGATCCATAAAACGAAATTGTTGGTTAATCGTGATCCATAAAACGAATTATTATTCAGTTGGCCGTGAGCTTAAACGGCGTCGTACCGCATGATTCGTTAATCTGCTAACCCGGGATGGAGGGCGCAAGTCCATCCACATATGATTTTCGGCTGGTCATATGTTTGTTGAACTCATTTGTCTGATGCATACCATTTGCTTGAATAATCACTTGTTTGAATGAATTGTCTTAATTGTGATATGGAAGTTTATACTCACTAAGCTAGTTAGCTTACGCCCCCATAGCTTTTTTTGTTGCAGCACGAGTTCATTTGGCTTAGGCCGAGGCAAGCCACAGCTCAGGTATTGGAGATGAGAGTTTCCCTTAGAATTTTATTTCGCTTTTGTTTGGACTTCCGTTGGAAACTAAAGGACTCTGGATGACTGTAATTGGACTTGATATTCTTTTGCGGGGGAATGCCCCTTAGACTTTTGTAATATATATATATATATATGCGTTTTGGTTTATTATCTATGGCTAGTGAATGCCGCCTTAAACTTCTTAACTCCATTGATTGAGTATTCTATTGTCGTAAAGGGACGCTTTACATCTATACAAGACTCCCGAAAGGATCGGATAGGGATTTCGTGAGACTTATATAGTATGTGGCGGCTGTTACATTTAGGATACCCTATGGGGCATGACAGTTTAAATTGGTATCAGAGTACTAGGTTATAAAACAAGACAATAGAATTAAAAGAAACGGAACTTAGAAATCTAACTAATAGGTTCAAATGGAGTTGAAAATATTTTCCTTGCTAAGTCTAATTAGGAGTCTTATGTTGTTGTAGGTCTCCTTGGGTGAGACCAGGGAGCGGGCTAGGCACTTCACCAAGAGGAATGACGAGACCATGGTGGAGTACAGGTTAAGATTGAGAGAATTGTGTGAGGACTTCGCTTCAGCCAAGCACCCCGAACTATAGGGGAAATGTACAAATTGTGGAAAGAAGGATTGAGATACACTAGGTGGGCCGCCGTGGTCGACCGATTGAGATATGATCCCATGGGGAGAAGAAGTTGGACTAAGTTGGAGACGATTTATACCCTAGAAAGAATCATGGTAGAGTATGGGCGTGAGCTTATGACTAGGGAGGCTACCTTTATCTTGAAGAATGGGGGAAATCGAACCCCTCTAGACTTTAGGGTGTGGATCCCTATAGGGCCTCTATATGTGTATGCCCATGACAATTTGTATGACCACCATGATTGGAACATAGCAGATGCATGGAACCATATTACCTGGCATGCGGTTTACTTAGACATTCTTCCACCACGAGTGATAGCTCCACCTCCAGCCAATGACATTGGTATGCAATTGAATGGTGCTCCTGTGAATGGAGAAATGATGAAGAGGAGGAAGAAGAAGAAGAGGACCCCGAGGAGGATCCTAATTGGGAGGAAAATGTAGTTTATAGAACCCCTACCCCACCCATTGAGTTGGAAGTGGAAGTGAATCCGGAACCCAACCAAATCTTGTGGGATTTTAATTGGGAGTTGAAGATACCAGATAGTGGAAGGGTAGATTCTGAGTTAGATCCAATGATATGGAGGGATATGTATATTGAGGGAGAAAATCCACCTGTGCTTGATCTAGTAGTAGCAGAACCCGTGGCCCCTGAGCCTATGGAAGTGGAAGATGGGTGCGGAGATTCTGTGAGAGAAACTCAAGTGGTGGAGACCCAAGTGAGTGAACTTGAAGTAAGAGGTGATGAAAATGAAGTGAGTCCGAGGGAAGGGCAAGGAACGGAGGAAGAGGAAGAAAGCGAAGACCAAGAGCCTTTAGTCCGACCTGCTAGGAAGCGGAGGATGACTACGAGGGAATACCTTAGTTTGTTCGTCCGACGGGACGACGGTGGTTCTTCTAGTAGGAGACGACCTCCTAGCTCGACCTTCGATGACACTAGTGATGAGTATGATAGCTAACCCATGAAGTCCAAGTGAAGTCTTGATTTTTCTTATTTTGTAGTAGGCAATGCGGGATGCCAATTTGCCTTAGGATTTCTAGATAGTCTAGTATTTTGTTCTTTCTTTTCTTGGTATTTTGCCTTGTTTTCGGAAATAGGCGAGAAGGTTTAGAATTGGAACTAGAAGTATAGCTAGCCAAATTTTGTGGACAGAAATCTTGATGTAATATTTTGTATGGCTCGCTAAAGTAATGAAGGATCATGTTTATTTCAAAGGAAAGAAATTGTGGAAAACATGCATGCTAGACATTTGACATAAAGAACATTAACCGCATATAAATTGCATGAGCATTCATTCATTCATGCTACTATTATGAGATTGCAACTTGTTTCTCTACGTATGAATTCCCTTATTCTCCTTATGATTGTATGAAAGTTATGAAATTCAATTCTTCTGAAATTAGATTTCCGAATTCCTATAAAATTTTGAATCTTGTCGACAAAATAAATTCCTCAAGAATTTAAAACCTCCTGAAAGTACCAAAAACTTATTAAATAATGTGTAAACAGACGAAACCGACGGATTCGGAATCGGGAGCAGGAATCTTTGCTTAACGACGCCAACCAACCGGTCGTACCTCAACCTAATCCCCAAGGAGTTGCACCTCAGAATCAGCAGGGGGATGTGTTGAATGCGATTGGACGGTTAGCCAATCTTCTGAACACATTCATCCAGAGCCAAAACCCAGTTCAGAACCCGCACCAAGGACAAAGTGTCCGGGATTCTGCCCTACACCCACCACCTGCAGACCACCGGGAAGTGACTGCTGAGGCACCGGCTCCACAGGAGGAGAATTCTTACAATGTGCCCTTGCCACCATCCCCACCATACAGAAGACCCCACCGAAGCTCCTTACTGGACTTCATTAAGAGTAACCGGTATTTTGATGGGGTGTTTGGCAAACCAGATGAAGCCGAGGACTGGTTAGCTTAAATTGAGCGATCTTTTGCTGCATATGAAATTCCACCTTACTTACAAGTGGAATATGGAACATATATGTTAAGGTATAATGCGAGGGTCTGGTGGGACTCTAAAAGGAGAAGCTTGCCTTCCCCGGTTACATGGGAATCTTTTTGCTGGGAATTTTTGGATAATTACTTTCCATCCAGCTTGAGGGTAAAGTATAGTGCTGACTTTCTCCACGTGAAACAAAAGGGAAGAACTATGGAGCAGTATGAGACTGAGTTCGTCCACTTGCTGCAATATGCACCTGAGTCTTTCAGGGACAGTGAGGAGTTGAAGAAGCAAGTATTTTTGGGTGGCCTAGATGAGGAGTTACGGATCAAATTGGAGGAGTTTGGAGTAAGGACATACCCTAAGATGGTAGAGAAGGCCCGAGTGATTGAAGGGGCCAGAAAATGGAAATACCAAGAACCTGACAAGAGGGTATTTGGAAAAAGGCTGTTTGACGCCTCGAGTTCAGGATTCAAAGGAAAAAGATACAGGCCGTACCAAGGATTCAAGGATGAGTCTAGTAGCAAGCCGACCCAGATTAAGGCCAATGTCACATGCTGGAAATGTAAGGGGATGCATGCTCCTAGGCAATGCCCATTGTTGAAGAACAAATGTTATTTCTGTGGTGATGCTGGCCATATGGTTTATACGCGCCCGAAGAAGCTGGCCATGACTTGCTTTATTTGCAAGAGAAGGGGCACTTAGCCTCCGAATGTTCCCAACGGAAAAGTGTAGCCGCTCGACCCTTTGGGACTTCGAGCAATACTAACCCCATGAGGTCGGGAAATAGAAGTGGGAGCCATACAGCATCGGCAATGCATGGGATGAGGCTATATAACTTCGAAGGCCAATGGATGGTGGAGGAAGATGAGGACGAAGAAGCGGAATTGGCAGCATTGGATCAAAGCGATGGCACTGATGGTGGCCTGGTGACAGGTTAGTAACGGAAACCCTCTTAAGTCAAAATTTAATTTACTAGTTTGAATTATTGTCTGAATGAAATTAAAGTTTATGGGAAAGCTAGAAGTAAGAACCCCGTGTAGGTAGCTTTGAGAGTGTTGTAGGATTGATGAGTGATGGATGTTTGTTGACCTCAGGACACATTCAGGTGAATAGCATGGAGGCTTATGTTTTATTTGACACGGGAGCGACACATTCGTTCATCACCACTAGTTTGGCTAGTCAACTTGGATTACCTATAGCCACAACTACTACTAGTTTGGGATTAAAACACCTACTAGAAGCGTTGTGTCAACCCGAGAATTGATAAAGGATTGTCCATTGGAAGTTCACGGACACCACTCCAAAAGTGATTTAATAATGTTGGAGATGAATAAATACGAAGTTATCCTCGGAATGAGTTGGTTAAGTAAGGTAAAAGCAATAGTAGATTGCCAAAAGAGGACAGTGTGCTTTTATGATCAATTGGGGGAAAAAGTAGAATTTGTGGGAGAAACCCTAGTCCCGAGAAGGTTTAAGTTAAACTCGTTCGAATTGATGATGGAGGATGAAGAGATAATACCGATTGAAGGTGTTTTGGATGAAGAGGAAACCCGGGAAGAAAGGGATATACCTGTGGTGAATGAATATTTGGATGTGTTTCCAGAAATTTTGCCAGGATTACCACCAAAAAGAGAATTGATTTTGAGATTGTTTTAGCTCCAAACATCGAACCGATATCCAAAGCACCATACCGGATGGCACCGGCTGAGTTAAAGGAGTTAAAGATACAATTGCAAGAACTTTTGGATCAAAAATTCATAAGACCAAGTGTGTCACCGTGGGGCACACCTGTTCTGTTTGTAAAGAAGAAGGATGGATCAATGAGACTGTGTATCGATTATCGCGAGTTGAATAAAGTAACTATCAAGAATCGGTACCCTCTGCCAAGAATTGATGATTTGTTCGATCAACTGCAAGGAGCTTATGTGTTTTCACGCATTGATTTGCGTTCGGATACCATCAGTTGAGGATAAAGCCTGAGGATGTACTAAAGATGGCTTTTCGTATTTGTTATGGACACTACGAGTTTCTAGTTGTCGTTCGGGCTGACTAATGCACCAACTGCATTTATGGACCTTATGAACAGAGTTTATAAGCCACTTTTGGATAAGTGTGTGATAGTTTTCATAGACGACATCCTAATATATTCGAAGACCAAGGAGCAACACGAGGAACATCTTTGTTTGGCGCTGCAAACCTTAAGGAACAACAAGCTGTACGCCAAATTGTCCAAATGTGATTTTTGGTTGGACAGAATATCTTTTCTTGGACATGTAGTAATCGGTGATGGGACATCAGTTGTCCTCGAAAAGATCAGGGCGGTAGTAGAATGGAAACTGCCGCAAACGATTACTGAAGTAAGAAGTTTCTTAGGATTAGCTGGCTACTATCGCAAGTTTGTGAAGGATTTCTCGAAGACAGCCAAGCCACTGACTCAATTGACTCAAAAGAATGAGAAATTTGTTTGGACAGACAAGAGGGAACAGAGCTTCCAGGAATTGAAACGACGACTGGTATCGGCACCAATCTTGGTTTTACCGGACCCAGAAAAGTCCTATACGGTGCATAGTGATGCCTCGAGGAATGGCCTTGGATGTGTGTCAATGCAGGAAGGGAAAGTTATTGCATATGCTTCTCGGCAATTGAGACCCATGAGCAGAACTACCCTACACATGATCTGGAATTGGCTGCAGGTGTCTTCGCCTTGAAACTATGGAGACATTATTTATATGGACATATGTGTGAGATATACACGGATCATAAAAGTCTTAAATATCTGTTCACACAAAAGGAACTAAATATGAGACAAAGGAGATGGCTAGAACTGATAAAAGATTATGATCTGGGAATAAATTACTGTCTAGGGAAGGTTAATGCCATCGCAGATGCCCTAAGTCGGAAAAATTATGGGGAAGTAGCTGCCTTAATCACAAGTCAAAAGGATCTGATTAAGGAGTTTGAGAAGTTAAAGATTGAGTTCATAGACCAAAGTGCTGAGCTTGAGATAGCCAACCTGGCGCTGGAACCGACCCTAATAGAAAGGATCAAAGAAGCCCAAAGGTATGACGAAGTGATACAAAAGATAAAAAGGGAAACCTAAGCAGGAAAGTACCTTGACTTTGCCACAGATGATGAGGATGTGATCAAGATAAAGGGAAGGTTGTGTGTGCCGGAGGACAAAGAGTTGAGGAAGGAAATAATGAGTGAAGCTCATAACTCCGGTTATACCATACATCCAGGAGGTACCAAGATGTACCAAGATTTGAAAAACCGCTATTGGTGGAACGACATGAAGCGAGATGTGGCCGATTATGTAATGAAATGGCCGGTTTGCCAACAAGTGAAAGTAGAGCACCAAAGACCGGGTGGATTGCTGAAGCCTTTACCCATTCCCGAGTGGAAGTGGGATCAAATATTTATGGATTTTGTGTGTGGTTTTCCCAAGACTCCTTCTGGTTGTGATGCGGTATGGGTAATAGTGGATCGATTAACCAAGTCGGCACTTCTTACCCATAAATATGACCTATTCGATGGAAAGGTTAGCTAAGATTTACATCAGGGAAATCGTACGGTTACATCACATACCTGCAGGGATTATTTCCGATAGAGACCCAAGATTTGTGTCCAAGTTTTGGGCAAGCCTGCAAAAGAGTTTGGGTACTAAGTTGCATTTTAGTACGGCATATCACCCTCAGACCGATGGGCAGTCTGAACGGATGATCCAAACCCTGGAAGACATGTTGAGAGCGTGTGCCTTGGAATTCAAAGGGAGTTGGGATAGTCATGTGCACCTAATCGAGTTTGCTTACAATACAGCTACCACTTAACTATTCAGATGCCACCTTATGAAGCTCTGTATGGACGACGTTGTAGGTCCCCTCTGTTTTGGGATGAGGTGGAAAAGGTAGCTATTGGGCCGGAATTGGTACAGGAAGCCGCCGACAAGGTGAGGGTATCCAGCGAAAAATGAAGGAGGCTCAGGACAGGCAAAAGAGCTGGGCAGACCTGAAAAGAAGAGAACTCGAATTCAAGGTGGGTGATCATGTGTACCTAAAGGTAAACCCGATTAAAAGTATTAAGAGGATGCGTACACAGGGGAAGTTAAGCTCGAGATACATTGGACCTTTTGAAATCTTGGAAAGAGTCAGAGATCTAGCATATCGACTAGCCTTGCCACCAAATTTATCCAGGATCCACAATGTATTCCATGTGTCAGTATTGAGGAAGTATGTGGCCGACCCAAAAAGGATTCTGGAATTGGAACCGATTCAGCTGAAAGAAAACCTGACATATGAAGAACATCCCGTAGAGATATTGGATAAGAAAACTCAAAGGCTGTGGAACAAAAATATCCGTTATGTTAAAGTATTATGGAGGAATCAAGCTTTTGAGGAAGCGACTTGGGAAGCTGAGGAGGAAATCCGAAGGAAGTACCCCGAGCTATTTGAAGGACAAGGCACGTCAGTTCAGTTTTGAGGACAAAACTCTGTTTAAGGTGGGGAGGTTGTAAACCCTGGTATTCTCAGTAGTTAAGAAAACCCCGGGAGTTAAAAAGCGGAACCCTAATCCGGTTTAGTTTAAGTCTAGTGAGAGAAGCTTAGGAACCCTAAATCCGGTTTTCCTTCGGTTTTATAATAAAAGAAGTTTTATAAAATAAATGAATATGATATATCATTCTAAAGTATATTTTAGACCTTTGAAGGTTTTAAATTCGGGAATTTTTCAATTCCGGGCCTTCCCGAGCTCAATTACGGAAAAGCGTGCCCCGGACCACAACTCAAAAAAATATTCCGAAATATTCATTAGAACCGTAATTTTATAAGGATTCCAAAAATATCAATTTTATAATTTTCCGGTCTATAAAATTATAGTTATAGCCTTTTCCCGTGTTTTCGTTACAATCGGTAAAGTAATGTCTTATCTACTATTCACAAGTACAACCTACACTACACACTACCCATACCCTATTCTTACATCCTTGCAACTACTCATTACAATTTTATTTTCCAAGAATTTTTGTTTCCAAATAATTATTACATTTATTACATTTTAATTACATAAAATACAAATTTATAAAAATTTCAAACTCTCTCTCTCACTCCTCCCTCTTGGCTGGTGCCCCCTCCCCCCTTTCACCCTCTCAATTGTTTTATTTTAGCTAATTTAATCAATTAAAAACCCTAATCTATTCATATATAATCTTCTTTTTCTCTCTCTCTCTCTTCATTTTCACTCTTCTAAAAATTTTTCAAAGAGAAAAACCCTCTCTTCCTCCCATTTGTGCTGTGACACCCCTCCCCTCTCTCACTCACAGCACAACTCTTTTCCTCTTCATTTCATCTTCCAATCTTCTTTAGGTGATGATGCTAAACCCTATTCCTATCTTTTCTTGTAATGGCAAAGCTATTCATGTGCGTTTTTCACATTTAATCCCAATGAGCATATGCTAGGGACATGAAAACACTTGTACAAGAATATCAAGCCATCACAAGAAGTGGTTATCTAGAGTTTAAAGGAGTTTTTGTTGAGATATTATCTTGTTCATGCATGTAAAGTAGGAATATTGCATAAATATTTATGTTCATGCCATGAAACTCATGATTCATGCATTATATTTAGTAGATCTAGTGTTTAGACATTCACATCTTCATCTACATTTGTTCATGTTATTTTGATTTTCATGCATTGATGATCATCAAAATATAGCCTTGCCTATGTATAGATAGGTTAGATGGTAGATCTACATGTATAGAAGACAAGAAACTTGAAAAGAAAAATATTTGTTAGAAGTGTTTAGTTGAAAATTCGGATGATTTTGGAACCCTACTTTAAAGACCACCAAAACCACTTTAAAACTCATATTTTTCATAGGAAATGGAAGGTATATGTAATAGATGTCCTTAAGGAATGATCTTCATAAGTTTAGATGAGTTTAGGTGTGAGAAAAATGTAAAACAAGTAGTGAAGACTAGAATGAAAAATATTGATATAGTGATAATAGTTAAATTCGTATTTTAGGAGGATGCCTACATAAACGCTTGGTATCCAAGCTTAAATGGCATGTTTTATGAGTCAAATGGAGTCCTTAGACAATAGATATAATGAAGCTTCAATTCTGATGCATTAAACAAAGTTTTCTCATAAAGAAAATGCAAGAAAAGGAAATTTTCAAAATTCGGATTTTTGTGAAAGGCATGTTCAAAAACATATTTGCCAAATGAAAAATGCGAATTTCTATGCATAATTGAAGGTTATGATTGGTATAGACATTAAGAACTCATTTTTATTTAGATGGTACGTAAATTTCAAGAATAAAATCATAAAAACCCTAGGGAATGTAAAGTTGGAAAGAATAGCCTTTCATAGGTGATCATTATGGAGTTCTTAATAATTAGGATTCATAAGAGTCCATCATCAAGGATCATCAAAACCATGCATATATTGAGCTCATTACATGATATTAATATTAGGAATTCATTCATATACCATCTGTACATGAATCATCAACTAGGAACATTTTTATCAAATGCGAAACAATTTTTTGGAATTGGAAAAGTTACAGAACAGAACTGATCCCACTGTTCCGTGACCTTAATGTTTTCAAAACTTGAAAATAATATTAGGAATAGATATATCTTTCGAAGTAGATAGAGATCGATATAAAATTTGTGAAATTCCGAGTTAAAATGACCAAGTTATGGCCGTTTTAAATCGGAGCTTCCGCAAATAGCGAGAATTCCGAATTTGTGTAGTTTAGATGTATAGCTTAAATTAGTTTAGTGATGAGATTCTTATTAGGTTATTCTTATTTGGTAGGTGATCCCGAGCAAGATGATGCCTTACCACCCAATTACTATTATTAAAAGACCGGCGAACCATGGCCGAGTGAGTACTACTTCTGCTCTCAATTATTGCTTGTGATTGTAATGATAGTGGCATTAGTTGTTTAGGCAAAGATAAAAAGATGATTATGCATGATGGGGTATATGAGAATTATATACTTGTCTGTTGTTGACATGTGAAGTTGAATTTAAGGAATAGCGAAACCGAGTGTTAAGCTGCTGCTTGTTTAGTTAAAAGTTATATTGATTGTCTGCGAATAATTGTTGGACACCTAAAAGAATTGGAATAATCCATATTTGACCTCAAATAATTGGACTCATGCATATCATGATGGGATGAAGCATTAGCATTTGTTGGTTTTTCGTGACCCATAAAACGAATATGTTGGTTAATCATGATCCATAAAACGAAATTGTTGATTAATCGTGATCCATAAAACGAATTATTATTCAGTTGACCGTGAGCTTAAACGGCATTGTACCACAGGATTCGTTAATCTGCTAACCCGGGATGAGGGCGCAAGTCCATCCACATATGATTTCTGGCTGGTCATATGTTTGTTGAACTCATTTGTCTGATGCATACCATTTGCTTGAATAATCACTTATTTGAATGAATTGTCTTAATTGTGATATGGAAGTTTATACTCACTAAGCTAGTTAGCTTACGCCCCCATAGCTTTTCTTTGTTGTAGCACGAGTTCATTTGGCTTAGGCCGAGGCAAGCCACAGCTTAGGTATCGGAGATAGGAGTTTCCCTTAGAAGTTTATTTCGCTTTTGTTTAGACTTTCGTTGGAAACTAAAGGACTCTGGATGACTGTAATTAGACTTGATATTATTTTGCGGGAAATGCCCCTTAGACTTTTGTAATGTATATATATGTGTTTTGATTTATTATCTATGGCTAGTGAATGCCGCCTTAAACTTCTTAACTCCATTGATTGAGTATTCTATTGTCGTAAATGGACGCTTTACATCTATACAAGACTCCCGAAAGGCTCGGATAGGGATTTCGTGAGACTTATATAGTATGTGGCGGGCTGTTACGTTTAGGATACCTTCTAGAACGTGACAAGTAGGACTCGAATACCCTTGGATTTTTGGAGAAGCTTTTGTTTAAAGCATAATTCTCTATTTAGAAGACTTGTTAGATAAGCCTAAGTGTAATAGACCTTAAGATCTCTTTAGATTATCTTTTATGCTAAGAAATACTTGTAATTTTTGTAGTGTCTTGTATTGACACTAAACTTGTACATATGATGTATATAAATGTATAGATTGCTTTTATTAGCAATCTTGTTTTGTTAAAGGATGTTTATACAGTTTTAGTAGATTTGATCAAACAATTTTCATAAACTGTTAGTTTTAGGGCAACCTTACGTATAATGTGAAAATGTTATATGTGGTTGGGGACTCGGTACTCTAAATCTTGGGATTTAGTGGGTCAGGTCTTTACAACTACTCCAATGCATGCATTTTATTTTGGCGTGCTTTATCCATCTCTTCCTCTTTTCTCTTTGCAGCAGCCATTCTTTCTATTATTTCCAAAATTGCGCACCTAGGAGGTGCTTGTTGAAGAGGTGTAGCATCTGAAACACCTAGAGCATCTACAAAAATAGCTCTATGGTTGTTTCTTGTAGGGATGCTACTTCCTTTATTATTTCTTCCCTTATTATGGCAGCTTCATTGGACTCCTCATCAATAGGCCTATCCTCTACTGCCATCCTCTCTTCCAACCTAGCCTCTTGTTCAACCTTTTGTACCAGATCACTTAACAAATTAAGGTTGTACTCTCTGTCAGAGTCTTCTACTGAAGGAATAGCTGAAGCATCTACTAAAACTGGCTCTACTATTGAACCTTCATCCAACTCCAAGTCTTTTGGAAGGATCATTCTCCTTCTCTTTATGGCTGGTTGTCCTCTTTCTCCTTTATTGAAGTATATACAATTGGAGCTGATTGCACAGTCTCCATTATTGGTGGTCAAGGTGAAAGAATTGGTTGTGGTTGAATAATGGCTTCATTGTCCTCAGAAATTAAATAAGCAGATGGCTTAGCCAACTATTGTGATGGTTCTATGTTTGGGATGTGTGTTAGTGGTGATGTGTGTGGTTCTATATGTACATGGGGTGAATGTATTTGGGTTGTGGTTTCAAGGTTTTCATTGTATGGCATGGGTGATATGTGTGTGTATGGAGATGGTGGTCTGACATCATTGTCATCATCATTATCATCAGGATGTGACTCTGCCATGACAGGCTATGGAGAGGGTGGTTTAGATGTTATGAGTTGTGGAAGTAGCTTTGAGACTACTTCTAAGACATTGGACATCATCTTCTTTAGATCGTCCATACCCTCTTTAGTACTTTTTTCTAAATCAACAAGCCTTCCCTTCATCTCATTAACTTCACTTTCTAATCTGTGGAAGCTAGCTGTAGAGGGTTGTTACATAGCTTCTGATGCAGAAGCTTCAGGTTGTGCAATTGGGGTGTTTCTTCTTACGAAAGGGAGAGATGTGGCTCATAACCTTGTTGCTCAGCTGGTGCAGCTGACTATTGAAAAGGTTGGGCCTCAACTAGTTGGGTCTTGGTTTAATTATGGCTCTATTGTGGTGCCCACTTCTACTAATCTCCAATCTTTAAAGGCTTTCTTTGAAGCTCATTATACTTATACACTAGATCAGTTGGCCCTTGCCCTAGCCACATTCTTAAGTTCTTCAAAATTCTTGTGATCAAGCCACCAAGGAATATTCCTTTACAATTCAGTGTGGCTTGATATTTCAACCTACAAGCTACCAATAGTCCTATATTTATCTTAATACCCCTTACTATGCTGATAATAGGGTATAACTCTGCTTCAGAAATTGTTGACCCTCCCTCCAGTTTAGAGAAAATGCTCTTAATCAGCATGTAGTGTAGCATCTGCACAGTTTTATTCCTTAACTTGGACCCTATGGTCCTTGAAGGAGCAAATCTGCCTTCCATCTCGTCTTCTAAGAATCTCCTACAATCTCCTTAAGGTATTTCTAAAGGGCAGCTTTTGGAATTCTGGTTCCTCTATATATCCTTCATCATCATACAGCCCCATGACATATATGAATGTCCTCATTAGGACCTCTCTGTATTCTCCAAAGGCATAAAACCTAACTACACTATCCAAACAGGGCACTTCTCTTTACATTTGGAAACTAGCCATAAAGGCTAAAGTAGTGCTAGCATAAACTTCCTCCTTTAATTCAAACACTCTTCTCCATATGGGGTCTTCAAAGTATTTCAGAAAGTGTTCTTCCATCCTAAAATTCCTTAACAACCCTCAATTCACTACAGCATTTTCTACTATCTTTTTCTGGGATAAAAACAGATTAAAGCTATCCCTATCCTCTACAGACAAATTTTCAAGAGCATGGGTACTTACTTGGAATTGGGTTTGTTGTCTTTTGGTGCCATTTGTTCTGCAAAAAGAGATAATATACAGTAGTTCATACTTACTTATACTTGAAATACATATTTCTATTTGCTAATGTTATTTTGAGTAATTAGAGACAAACTAGGGTTTCGATAGAACTAAGAAGTCCAATAAGAAAACAAAGTTTGTAACTGCTTACTCGAAGTTTTAAGGACAGCATTACTACTTTAAAAATAGAAGTTCATCATTTTTATCAAGTTCAAATAGAAATCTTGAAAAACCCTAAAGATTTAAAATACAAAACATATTCTATAATAACGACAAAGGTTAGAAAAGAAAGAAAGTAAATAACATACCTGATTTAATTAGAACTTTGAGAAATTATAAATTTTTTGGGATTTTTGGTAAAAAGTTCATGAGTGCAAGTGAAAATTTTCGAGTGCAAGAATAATATTTGTGTCGAGTGTAGAATGAACAGCTTGTTTTTTTTCAAAAGATTTTAAGAACCAAGACAGATGACAACAAAACATATTATTTTATTTATTTAAGACTAAAGAAATAAAGAATAAACGACACTCGACTTAAAAAAAAAAGTCGCTACTTATTTGAAAAGAATTAAAGAATGCGAAGGCAAAAAATTCTTTTATTTTATTTACAAAAAGAATTTAACATTGTCGAGGCTCAAATGGGAGGGCTTGACAATAAGGCTTGACTTTTATAATTCACCTCAAAATTGTCGAGGCTGAAACTTTTACTTGCAAGAAATTTTCACAGAATAATATATAACCATATTCATCAACCATTCTATTCAAACACATGATATAACAAAATTAATCCATTGCATTCATCATAAAAGAGTTTTACACATGGTTTTTAGGACCATTTTTGTCCTCTCAAACATTCTGTCTTCCTTCCTATCTTAAAACAACCAGTTCAATCTATAAAAAACAAATAGAAACAAAAGATGCAGGATAGTTATTCTAGAAATCATTCTTGCTTTGTTTGATCACTTGGATTGGGCTCAGTGTTTGAAGGTAATGATTATGAAGGTCTCTCTGAAAGAATTTTGGAAATTTGGCCAAGCTAGTTTTCTAAGTTATGAATAGCAGCAGTATGATTTCTCAAGATAGTATCTATTTCATGCTGCCTATTCTCAGAAGCTTTGATAAACTGGGAAACTAAATTTTCAAGAGATTTGTTGTTTCCTTGACAAGCTCTTGATCCTTGTACTGGTAGTTTTTGAAAATTGGGTGGTTCAATTTATTTGAAAATTATTGTTACTTTACCGGAAATTTGGATGGTTCCTCCAACCAGGATTATAAGTGTTACTGTAAAGGTCAGTCTTTTAGCCAGAAAAATTGTTTATGAACTCACAACTCTCAGAGGTCATTCCTTCAATATTTTAGTCAGGAAACTCAGCAATCATATTCACTTGGTTTCTCCCCACATACAAGTGTTCAACTTTTCTACTTAGAACCTCAATCTTGGTAGTCAAATTTGACACAACATCAAGCTAAAAAACTCCTCCTAATCTCTCTTTCTTGGCTCTTACAAATGACTATTGATAATTGTCACGCCCCAAAGAGTACCCTACACGTGGTAGTTCACCACATATGGTATTAAAACTTAGGAATGACTTCCCAAAGTCATACGGAAGTTTTTAATACCATATGTATGGCATCTATCACAACAATAGGAGACACTGGTAGGATGTATGGTTTGAGATAGAAAATACAACATACAAGAACCTAAATAATCATCCAATTTGTCATTATGAGAATATAATCCTTACATCACCTTAGGGGTCTTCCCCTATAATTCTCCAAACATTCATAATATCAACTTAATCTTTCTCACAACAAAATAATACTAACACCGAGAAATATTAAAGGATAGTTAACCTATGATCTTCAAAAGATTTCCATAAGCTTTACTAAAACATCATCCCACTCGATTATATGAAGTTTTCGGGCATAAAAGATATTGTCTTGTTACAACAAAGGTCTATCAGAGTATAAGCATAACTAGCTTAGTGAGAATATTCCTAAATCAATGTACTTGTATAAATAATTTTCAAACAAGTTAAACAAGCATATGAATGCATCAAGCAAGTGATCAAGCAATACACATGATCTACCGGAAATCATATGTTTGAATGAATTTACCCCTCCATTCAGGGTTAGGTGTCCCAGGCTCTTTAAAACCCATCTTTAAATCCAACTCATGTAGTTTATTTTAGGCGCCTACTCGCCCATCTCAAAATAGTTCTTTCATGCTTCTAATCGCCCATCTTGCAGATTTGTGGCTACTGCACACCCGCTACTAATGTCACGCCCCGAAAGGTACCCTAAACGTGGCAGTCCGCCATACATAATATTAAAGCCTAAGAATGACCACCTAAGTCACACGAAGGATTCCATACTATGTACAAGGCGTTTAACACATGGAGGAGACTCATTGGAGTGATACATTTTATGTTGATATAACTTAAGCAACAATATAAAGGAAATTTGATTTACTATACTCCAAATACAAAACATTATACTTCAATTACAATCATCAAAAGATTCTACTACATAAAACTATTACAAGGCAAATCATAAAACCTAGCTAACAACTTCAAGCGTTCTTATATCTTGTTGGAATCCCGAAGTCATTCCCGGCTCTAACCATCTCGGTCCCCACTTAGCATTCTTGAGATAACCTGTTCATACAAATATCTATTGGAGTATAAGCTACACTAGCTTAGTGAGAATTCCCTTAATTCCGTACCATAACAAGCAAGTTATAAATCATCTATATGCTATGCATGAACAAACACATGAGCAAACAATTATATATGGGTATCCGGAACCCACACACAGAACGGATTTACGCCCTCCGTATCTTGGGTTAGGGATGGTATTAAAGGTCTCCACGACCGCTGCTAGTCCCCAAGCCCTTAGCTCATAGCACTCGACTCGGCTAAGTTCACCCATGGAATGCATCCCCAATGCGCTTTAGTTCTCATGAATGAGCTCTGGCACCGGTCTCGTTATCCAAACGAGTCATCATTGGATCATACCGATCGACCTACGCAGGAGTAGCACGCTACCAAATGCAATATGTCCTATGCGATGCATGACCAATTTAATTTTTTCTTAGATCAAAATATTCATACATTTGTTAGAGTGACCAACCAATATCATACACATAACAAAAATAATATGAACAGTGCAGTTATCCAATGGAATCGTGGTTTCGATATGCTTTAGTATTCTTTGGCATACATTCATCACAGTCTCATCATATATCCCATCCCCATTCATATTGATTTCTATCTTGTTCCTATAATTCTAATGTAACTAGCTACAAGCACAGACAAGGTAACAAAATATGAAGAAGACTCACTCAGCCATTGGATCACCGGTTTTTTATTAAAAGTAATCCGGTGGTAGGAAATTGTCGATTTCGCGATCACCTAAAAAGGAAGAAATACTCTCTAATAATTATTTCATCACTTAACTAATCCAAATGATCTTATACAAACTATCAAATTCGTAATACTCGTCCTAAGCGGGAATTCCAACTTAAAACGGCCATAACTTGGTCATTTTAACTTGGAATTTCGCAAATTATATATCGATTTCTATCTACTTCGAAAGATCTATCTAATTATAATATTATATTTAAGTTTTGAAAACTTTGAAGCTTCGAAAAAGTCGGATCAGATCAGAACAGTAGCAAACTTAAATTTCGAAAAATAGTTTTGTAAATGTTTGAAATGTTCCTGCTATATAGATTAGCTATACATGCAATATTGATAATTTCCTAATATGAATGATATGAGATGAGCTTAATGTATGCATGATCTTGATGATTTTTGCTAAAAGAAAATTTTATAACTTTTTATTTTGCAAGACCATGATAACAACTACTTATGAAAAATCTAGTTTTCTAACTTTGATCATTTCCATTTTTTTGGATTTATTACTTAAGAAAATATAATTATTTTTGTTAAAATCGAGTCTTTATTATATCTATTACTTATGACCTTCATTTCTACATAAAAATTTCCATTTTACACTTTGTAAACGTGTTTTCAAGTAGGGTTGATTCCAAAATCCGAATTTTGTGAAAATTAGTTTTTGAGTGATTCCTTTAAGTAAAAATCATTCGATATTTAGAAAATTAGGGCTCAACCATACATAACTACTAAGGACTTCACTTTTTCATAAAAATTTGCATTTTACACTTTGCAAATATGTTTTCAAATATGATTTACTCAAAAATCCGAATTTTTAGAAATCTACTTTTTGAATTATTCCTTTGGGAAAAACTTGTGTAATGCATTAAAATTTAAGACTTTACTATACCTACTACTTAAGGACTTCATTTAATACATAAAACTTTTATTTTGAACTTAGATAATAGGTGTTTTCATGGGCATCATCCAAAGTTACAAATTTTACAAGTTGATTACTAACTCAAAATTTTCCACTTTGATTCTACTTCTTGTCTTACACATTAATCTCATCAAAACTCATTTCAACTTATAAAAATCACCACTTAATGATACCTATTACCTATAAAATGAGTTTTGGAGTTGATAAATGGGTTTTCAAAATTGGTCTTGATTGAGATCCGAATTTATCAAATTTATTTTTAGACATATCTTTTGATAAAATCTATCTAAACTTATGAAAATCTATTCCTTACATATCCTATCTTAAGAGCCTTTCATATCCTTAATAAAAAATTCATTTTTGAGTTGGAAAACATGTTTTTCAAATATGCCTTGGCCAAAATCCGAAAATGAGATTTTTATTTTGAAAATAACTTTTGAAAATCACCTTTGATTCTTGTAAAAAGAAGTCTTGATGACATACATACATTAAGCCTTCATTATTTCAACTAAAAACTTCATTTTGACATTTGGAAAGTGGTTTTTAAATAGAGGTCTTTCCAAAATACGAATTTCATAATTTTTGTTTGAGTTCAAAACCAAGATCTACACTTAATATGAACATAAATCTAAAAGAAACCCATGGTAGTAAACAATAAACTCATAGATCTAAACTTTACTCATCAAAATCATTCATTTATGTTGTCTATACCCTAAGTCCTTCATTTTAAATGAAAAATACACATTTTGAAATTGAAAAATAACCTTTCCTAAATATGGTTCATTTTTCATCCGAATTTTCAAAAATGATTTTTGTTGAAAATAAAATTGATCTTGAGCTTTCTAAAACATTCCTACTATCACCATGCTACTACAAGTTTATGAACATAAAACAAAAGTCTAATACATTTTATGAACTCAAAACACTAGATCAAGTTTACTATACTAGTTTTAAATGCATGAATCACTAAGATAGACATGTGGATGATGAATATATATGCATAAATCATAAGCAATAACAAAAATAATAACTCAAATAGAAAGATCTAAGGGATGAACGAAAATCAAAGCTACAAAAAGTTAGATCTATAAAATATAACTACTTTAAACAAGAAAATAATAATGATACAAGATAATAATCATAGAGAAGAGGAGTGTTTCATTTTGGCATCATCATCCTTAGCTTTTAAGCTTATCGAATATCATTTGATGCATGAAACTCTCACTACACTTTACCTGTATCACCTATGGAAGCTTTAAGAAGAAAGTTTACTTAAAAATCTTCAAGAAATATGTGTGGGAGCTCATAAAAGAATTAGGGACAGCTTGGTTCCTTGTAAGAACAAGAGCAAAATGAAGAAACAAAGAGAGGAAAAAGAGAGAGAAAAAGTTAAGGAATGAAAAAGGGAAAGAAGTGTAAATGAAAGAGAGAGAGAATGAGTGTATTAAATGAATGAATGAAAGAAAAAAAAAAACAAGGCAGATTTTGTTTTGGGGGGGGGGGGGGGGGGGGGGGGGGGGGGGGGGGGGGGGGGGGGGGGGGGGGGGGGGGGGGGG